>LR812534.1:55256441-55368941 GCA_903798195.1 Danio kyathit | reverse complement strand
CAGCGGTGAGTTCGGTGAACTGATGACCTTCACGACCAATCACAGTTATTTCTGTTGAGCACGTGAACACACAGCGCTCAAATGTGTGCGGGAAAGTGGACATTTTTAAAATTGCAGTATCGATTGGTACTGAATTCCAGTATCGTGACAACCCTAGTACATAATATTTTACTAGATAGTTTTTAAGCTTTTAGTATTTAGTTAAAAGTGACGTTTAAAGGCTTAATTAGGTGAACTAAGCAAGTTGGGATAATTAGGCAAATCATTGTATAACAGGGCTAATATTATTGACCTTAAAATGGTTTTAAAAAACTTAAAAACTGCTTTCATTTTAGCCGAAATAAAACAAAAAAGACTTTATTCAGAAGAAATAATATTATAGGATATACTGTGAAAATTTGCTTGCTCTATTAAACATAATTTGGGAAATATTTAAAAAAGAAAACTAAAATAATTCTGATTTCAGCTGTATGAAAGAGATAGAGACAAAAAAAAAAATACTACAGCAACTTCCATTTCATGCCGACTTTAAGAGCGCCATCTGAATCATGGCTGGTACTTTAATGAAAGTGCAACCTTTGAGCAATATAATTTCTCAGCGGCTTCGAAACAGAGCAGCCGAGATGAATTCACCGAGACGTTCCTCCTGCGTGTTATCATAGAAATAGAAAATGTATTTCACACTTGACCCACACGTTAAACAGTTCGACCATCAGCGCGATCAAATAATGATCCAGGACTCTCCACAGATACGGCCGTCCAATAGAGGCCACGTTCCCCAGCGAAGAGCCTCTTCAGGAGGGGAAACGGGCCCTTTTTTTTCACTTCTGAATTTTAATCTCTCTCCTTAAGCTTCACACGGCCACATCAAGACTTAAGAGCCGGCAAAGAAAAAGAAAGAAAGAAAAAAAACCCGCCCTCTGTCTGTTTTAAAGGACAGCACTTTGAATGTCATTTGACAATTTCCTTTTAATTAGAACTAATTTACAGAAAGATGCCCACCAGCTAATCTTTACAGGATAATTAGCTTCTATTTTCTTTACTTTTAATTAAAAAGTGCGGGAAAAAAAAAGATTCAGCTGATCCATAAATAATTGTTCTTTTGAAATGTTCATCAGACTTCACACTTCTCTTTTGGCATGAGTAATATTTAGATCGTATCAGCGCTTTCTGTCTCCTTAGAGTTAGAGCAGCGATTTCTTCGTCTTTTTTATTATTATTTTTATCTGGGGTATTAAGAAGTGGAACTATCAATAATAGAAATAGGAACCGGAGGCAAATTAGAATTGAATTAATGAGGAATTTATTGCTTTAAAAAAAAAGACGCCTCCTCTTTCTTGCCTGAGTGAAATTGGAACGGCGGATGTATCCATTTCAGAAATTGTTCCTTGATGGAGAAACATTGTTTTATCAGTGAGTATTTAAGGCTCCAATCGCTTTCCTCTGAAAGCTCCTCGTTTATTTCCTTGATTTAAAGTGGTCTTGATTTAAGACTAAAGCACTAAGAGCTCTAGAATCTTCATTATCATTTACTTCACCACAGACGTCAGCTTTTTGGATGGGGATGTGAATAACTAGGAGTGACATAACAACTTTCATGGCAAGTCATTTGTCTTTTCAGAATCAAAGAGAAAAGTGGTGGATGTGACAGATAGTCAGTTTAATTTAACATTATGGCGAGCAGGATTTTGGACTGAGTTTGTAGTCAAATCCGTTTTCACTTTCATTTAGTGAGTTAGTTGGTATAAACTACCTGACGGAAGTCTTGTCGTCGATCCCAGTTGTAATAGCAACAAATAATATCTTGACTTCTAGTTGAACATTTGGAAAAGTGGCAGAAGGTAGATCTGTTGAACTGCATCCCAATCATCACAAGTACTGCAGAAGACCTGTTGGAAGCCGCATGGACACAAGATTCTCTCAGAAATCAGTCAAGTTTGGTGAAGAAAAATCATGGTTTGGGGTTACATTCAGTATGGGGGCGTGCGAGAGATCTGCAGAGTGGATGGCAACATCAACAGCCTGAGGTATCAAGACATTTGTGCTGCCCATTACATTACAAACCAGAGGAGAGGGCAAATTCTTCGCTCCTTCTCATACTTCAGCCTCCACATTAAAGTTCCTGAAAGCAAAGAAGGTCAAGGTGCTCCTGGATCGGCCAGCCCAGTGACCACACATGAACATTATTGAGCATGTCTGGGGTAAGGTGAAGGAGGAGGCATTGAAGATAAATCCAAAGAATTTTGATGAACTCTGGGAGTCCTGTAAGAACACTTTCTTTGCCATTTCAGATGACTTTATTAATAAGTTATTTGAATCATTGCAGAGATGTATGGATGCAGTCCTTCGAGCTCATGGGAGTCATACACAATGTTCATTCTTTTTCCACTGCACCATGACTTTATATTCTATATTGCACATTAAGTCTTGTTAAGTGACAAGACTTTTGTCTAAGCAAAGTCAGACCTTACTGTCCTAATTTAATAATTATAAATCAAGGCATGATCATATTTTATTTTTGCAAAATAAATGTAATCTAGAGGCCCTTGCCTTTCATATAAGCCATTTTTGATCCCGAATGATCAACCAGAAGTCAAGTTAATATTTTTAGTTCCTAAAACGTGAATAGGCGACAAGACTTTCACAAGGCGACTGACTTCAACTGTGTATATATAATATAATAAATATAGTAAAAATGTCACTGATGGTTTACAGTTGAACTAAAGTTTTACAGTTTGTACCCCTTTTTAACACTAAAATGATGGCAACCCTAGCTGTGCATTTTTTACCATCAATTTAACTTTTTAAAGTTCATTAATTTTTGTACAGTGTTGGATGGATGAATTGTAAGGAGAATAATGGCACATCGCTGTACCTGATTAAAAATAAAAATAAAAGCTTTACTGATGGTTTACAGTTAAACAAACATTTTACAGTATATATCTGCATAGCAGTGAAAGCTGATCCCGTGTCTTCTAATAATGTCTCCGAGGGGAAGCATTATATTGTAAACAACAAAGGGCCTAAAACTGATCCTTGAGGCACTCCACACTTTACTGGCCTGACTTGTGAAAGCTGTCCATTTATATTCACAAACTGGTAACGGTCAGTTAAGTATGACTTAAACCATTGTAGAGCCTGTCGCTGGACACCTGTAAAATGTAAGCAAACTCTGAGGATATTGTGGTCAATGGTGTCAAATGCAGCACTGAGATCAAGTAAAACTAGTAATGAGGTGCACCCTTGGTCAGGAGCTAAGAGTAAATCATTGGCTATTTTCACTAACGTGGTTTCTGTACTGTGATATTTAATTAAAATAAATAAAAAATGGAATAAATAAACGTTGTTGATGGTTTACAGGTTAACAAAAGTTGCTCCCATAATCAACGCTATATCATGGTAATTCGTAACTTTTTGATTTAGTGGCTAATTTGTATGGAATCATGTGTACAATCTCGTGTACAATCTCATTCTTACAATTTAGTATGATTTGCTCATCCCCCAATGACGGTTAGGCTTAGGGGTGGGGTTTGGTGCCACTGCTCCTTTTAAAAATTGTACATTTGCATACGACTGAACTCGAATTAGCCACTAAACTGACAAAACGTAAATACGTTTCCTTGTGAGATCAGGCTGTCCGTAATTTACACAAAGCATCCTGCGTTGTAGAAAATGGTGGCTATAGCACAGATCATTTTCTGAAAGACAGCCCGGGCCATTTTGGGCCAGAGCACAGGAGCTAATGAGAACTCACACCTGAGCTTCAGAGAGCAGGGTCTGTGTGATTGGTGTTGAACATTTGGAGGACGACCCTCAGCCTTTAATAGGCGTGTGGCACTGCCAGTTGGGTGCAAAGAGAGAGACAGACAGACAGAAAGAGAGAGAAAAGTAGAGGCTCTGAGATTCTGGCATCTGTTGAAGCCCATCAGCTCGCTCAGAAATGCCTCCAGCATTTTAATGGCCTTGTCAAATGCCAGTCCTGTTTTTATGCCACTCCAATTTCAGTCCACTAGACGACGAACACAGGATGTCTCACTTTCATATGCACTAGATGTAGGGAAAAACTCTGCAAACTGATGTACATGTGTGATTTTTCACAGTGATTACGAAACGGAGCGCATCTTTTAATGGACTTCAGCTGCTATACAGTAATTGAATCTTTTAATCATGGAGTTTTAGACGCATTAAACATGCAACCCAGAAAACATGACCCAATTAAGATATAAGCAGATGTTTTGCCCTCATTAACTATGCATGTATTCAGATGTTTATCTTTGGAAAACACTGCATAACCATTTTTATGATCAAAACTATTTTAGTTTCATCAGGACCGTGCGCATCGTGGATTTTAGAAGAGATTGGATTTTTATAGTTTTACTGAAATGCTAAAATGCACTTGAACATTTTATAAATGTTATTATTTTATATTTAATTTATTGTATTTAATTTATTCTCTTTTTAAATGTGCAATTTTTAATATATGTTTTTACATTCATTCATTTTTTTTCGGCTTAGTATCAGAATTGCATGAATATTTTAAAAAGCATAGTATTTTATATTCATTCATTTTCTTTTCGGCCCTTTAAGTTCCTTTATTAATCCGGGGTCGCCACAGCGGAATGAACCGCCAGTATTTTATATTAAATTTATATATATAAAAAAAAAAAAGCAGTTGCACTCTGAAGTTCCTTTTTTAAATGTGCAATTTTTATTAAATGTTTTTACAATTGAAATAATAAAATAATTGCATGGACATTTTAAAAACATAGTATTTTATATTTAATTTATTGAAAAAATAATAATAAAAATACCAAAATAAAAGCAGTTGCACTCTGAAGTTCCCTTTTTTCAAATTTGTAATTTTTGGTAAATGTTTTTACAATTAAAATAATAAAAAAATAGCATGAACATATTAAAAACATATTATTTTATATTTAATTTATTGTAAAAAAAAAACAAAAAAAACAAAAGCAGTTGCGCTCTAAAGTTCCCTTTTTAAATGTTTTTTTATTAAATGAAATGTATATTTTTTAAATGCATGAACATTTTAAAACATTAGTATTTTATATTAAATGTATTGTAAAAAAAAGTAGTTGCACTCTGAAGTTCCCTTTTTAAATGTGCATTTTTTTATTAAATGTTTTTCAATTGTATAAACATTTTAAAAACATAGTATTTTATATTAAATTTATTGTAAAAATAATAATAAAAATACTAAAATAAAAGCAATTGTGCTCTAAAGTTCCCTTTTAAAATGTGCAATTTTTATCAAATATTTTTTAAAATTGAAATATATTGTTTTAATTGCATGAACATTTTAAAAACATTAGCATTTTATATTTAATTTATTATGAAACAAAATATTAAAAATACCAAAATTAAAGCAATTTCACTCTTAAAGTTTTTTAAAAAGTTCAATTTAAATATAAACATACTTTTTTTACACACACGCGAGCGATTGTGCGTGCGAGCATGTGTGCGATTGTGCATGTGATCATGCGTGCGAGCGTTCGAGCAATCGTGTGTGTGAGCAATTATTCGTGTGTGTGCGAGCATTCCTGTGTGCGTGCGAGCATGAGTGCATGCAAGCGTTCATTTGTATGTGCGTGCGAGCGTGTGTGCGTGCGTGCGTGTACTTTCAAACACTGTAAAAAACGCAGGGTTTCACAACACAAATCGATTAAGTTAACTTAACAAATTTAAATGGACTGAGAGAGTGTGCGTGCGTGCGATCCTGCATGCGAGCGTGCTTGCGAGCATGTATGATCATGCGTGTGTGCATGCAAGCATTCATTCAAGCGTGCGTGCAAGCATTCATTCATGCGTGCGTGCGTGTACTTTTAAACACTGCAAAAACATAGGGTTCCACAACACAAATCAATTAAGTTAACTTGACAAATTTAAGTGGACTGAACATAGAACAATTAACCCCCCCCAATCCAAAAAAAAAAAAAAAAACTCAACTATTGTGTTGTTTTTAGCTTGTTTTAAATAAGTAGTTTGAACAAACAGCAAATACTTTTTTTTGGAGTGAACCAGAACGTCCCAACACCTCAGCAGAATCTGTCTTTGGCCCACAAAAGGCAGGTTTCCATCCAAATCTGGCAGGGCTTGATGCCGGTCTGGACGTCCCTATAGGCATTATGCATTCGTGTTGAGTCTCAGGTGCTTGCTGTGTGTGTGTGTGTGTGTGTGTTTTATCCCCGGGCCAAGCTCGTCCTGTTTTCAATGGCGCATCCAGATGAAAAAAGAAAAAAAAAGGCGTCTGCTGTAGGTGCGAGCAGAATGATTTCCACGCTTGTAGAGATCTGCTGCTTTGTTCTATGCGATTCAATTACCTCTACCCTAATTAGGAAGCCATAGAGCAGCCCCAGACTGTGATGGGACTCCACACTGTGGCTCCCGCTGATAAAGTGCGCTATCACCATCAGAGGGCCCCAGACGAGGCACCGGCCCGCCTCCAGACGCACAACCGCCGGCCAATCCCCAACACCGGCCCGCTTGGTTTGAAGTTTTCGGATTCAATTTCAGAATAATTTCATTTTACTCCTCTGACTTTGTTGATGCTGAGCAGAGTTTTGGATTTGAAGTGCGGCGACAGGTTGTGAATGAGGAATTTGGGGATTGCTTTATGATTCTTGCACATATATTTCCTTTTTTGTTTAGAGCGAGTGAACGTACTTTATCTTTACATCATTATTAGGTTGATGGTTATCTTTAAGGCTGAACGATACTAGGCTGTGAAGTGTGTTAATTAAAATGTTTATTTACAGTTGTGTATTGTATTATTGGAGGTTGATCTCTGCGCTGTCAGGTCTTTGATTTTTGATGTACTGTTTATTTTATCAAAGTTATTATTACTATTAAGTTTAAGTGGTGTGAAACTATATATTGTATAAGACAGAACATATATAGAGAATTAAATGTGTAAAGTAACAGAAAAAGCACTGGCAATTAATTACCAAGTTTTTGTATGGTAATTTTGTACCGTAACAATTCGGTATCGGTTCAGTAATAATCCTAACCGGTTATCGCATGTGCGTTATATGTGTGGTAGAATACTATGGCGAGGGAGGCAACCGCTAGTAATTAAAACGCTCCAACTACCTAAAAAGCAGATAACTGTGGACAATTCACTGCTTGTGAGTTTGCTGGACAGTCTTTCACTAACAGGGAAGTACAGAACCCAGCTTGGAAAAAATTTCTCTCACACTTTCTGTGGCCCCTTTGACCTGCTGGCGTTTTCCTGAGGTAACGTTTTATCTCCTCTCTCAGCTGTTACAACAATAATGTTACTTGTGGATCCAGACACGAGCGCGTGTCTGCAGAGCGAGTTTTCTCCACTGCGTCACCATCTATAATGGATCGGCTAATCGCCGCAGCCATTTACCATCAGTGTCCGTGTCGTCGTTTGCTGCACAGTGCCAGAGCCGTGCTGACCGTAAGAGCCAATCGCAGCCTTTTCTGTTGAACACGTGATTAATCATAGGCGTTTAAGAACTCTATCACTAAATGTCTAAAATGCTCTTGTTGTTCTGCGCATGTACTTTAATTTTGTTTAATATGTTCAAAAAAATTAAAGGTACAGTACATATATCTTACTGCTTGTATTAAAGGACAAAATTGTACAAATATAATATAAATAAACTTATAAATTATTCATTTTAATACAAGAATTATTGTGTTGCTAAGTAAAATATCAAGTTATGGAAAGCATCGTCAATGCACCATGATACACCAAGATATCGAATTGAATCGAATCGATGGCATGATAATCATAACCGAACTGAACCGTGAGACCAGTGTAGGTTCACACCCCTAGAATTAAGTATGTAAAATAACGTAAAAAGCACTGGCATTTTATTACTAGGTTTTCGTATCGTAAATTTGTACTGTAACTATAATCTCTTTACAGTGTAGATAAAAATCCCATCGCTATATTTGTTTTTCTGTTTATGTTTGTTTGTTTTTTATGAATGAGGGATTTGGGAATTGCTTTATGATTCTTGCACATATCTTTTCCTTTTATTTGATGGTTATCTTTAGGGCTGAATGATTCTAGACTGTGAAAAAGCGTCTGTTAATTAACAGGTTCATGGTTTACACTTTGTTTATTTAAGGTTGTGTATTATATTATTAGAGGTTGATCTCTGCTCTGTCGATTTTTAATGATGAAATATCAACAATGCATTTTATCAAAGTGACTATTACTATTAAGTTTAAGTGGTGTGAAACAATATATTCTATAAGAAAGAACATGTATAGAGAATTACGTGTGTAAAATAACAGAAAAAGCACTGGCAGTTTAGTACCAGGTTTTTGTTACGTAATTTACAACATCAAACCAGACAATATATCACATCAAACTATGTTTCATGTCAATAAAAGTCACTTTTTCCCAAACTTTTTAACATCAAAGGTTGTTGAAGGAAAGATCAAGGTCCCACAGTGCAATTAAAAAGCATAATAATAATAATAATAATAATAATAATAATAATAATAACAGTACTATTTTTAAATATATAAAAATATATTTTTTACAGTGTAGATACAAATGACATTGATATATGAAGAGTTCAGATGCAAAAACCTCTAATGTTTATTTTCAGTTATTTCATGTTAAATGCGATGAAAGTAACCTATTCTTTGCTATAAAAGTGAAATTACAGAATTAAGACAGGAGCCTGAGAACAAATGCTAATATTAGAAGAAAATTTCAGATGGCACTTAGAGGTTTTTGCATCTGAACTCTTCATATTTAGTTTGTCTGCGATAGCGTATTGCGCTAGGAATATAATTTCACAAGACAACTATAATGATATTTGGAACTAATTCCTAATTTTACACTTGTAGGGGTGTGGATTTGCATAAAATATAAAAAAAACAAATTACAAACTTAGATGAATATGATAAAGCAAACATACAAATGAAATAAACAGTGTTTTATAGTCTTCTGTGGAGCTTAAGAGTACTGAATTACTGAAATTCAATAATAATACTGTTGTGATCGCCGGCAGAGCTGGTAGTTGCAGATCACTGGAGAACTACACACACATATCACAGTAACGAACTACAACTCCCAGCATGCACCTCGCACACACCGGTTCCTGTTTCCCACTGATTACACTAACATAGCTGGCAACTCATCACGGACTGATTAGCTGGACTTTACATTCACCCCTCACACACACACACACACACACACACACACACACACACACACACACACACACACACACACACACACACACACACACACACACACACACACACACACACTTTGTGGAGTCTTGTCCTAGTGAAGCATTACAAAGCATTTTTCCTTGTTTGTCTCACCGTGTTTTTGACCCTTTGCTAGTGGTGAGACTTTATGAAACACTAAAACAGTTGAAGTAAATGTGTCGAAGCTTCGAAATGTTTTTAAACCTGTCTCTACAGTGACACATAGTGGTCATTTATTATGTATTGCTTTGCAACCGCTTAAGCAAAGACACAGTTAAGCAAATGGAGGTATTAAACCTCACATTGTAGAGTGGAGGCTTTAAGTGATTTAGTGAAGCGGTGAGCGTTTCAGACTAGCATGCAGACATAATGGGTTTGAATCCAGGGTGATGCAGCTATAGATGTTAGTTTTTAACGTGTTCTTGTAACGTGTTTTGTTTTAACCTTGGTCTGACATCCGAATGAACACTTTGTCAATAAAAATGTCTTGTTTTGGTCATAAAACCGTAACATTCGGAAAATAAATCAAGTCATAATTTCAGAGTATTTGTAAAAGTCGGGATTCAAACCTAGGCCATTTGCAGCACAGTAACTTTATGCACACACACTGACCAATGCTTTGAATCACTTTAGTCTCGTGACCTAGTGTTTTGAAACACTTTAGTCACATGACCTGTGTGTTTCCAATCACCTTAGTCACGTGACCTGGGTGTTTCGGATCATGCTTCGGTGCAGTGTTTCGAAACACTTACGCTTTGGGATCTCGACACTGTGTTGAAACTTCGGTTTCACGTCAGCCATCCCTACTCTTTGCATTGTTTATTGTTCTTGTTGTTTCTTTGCAGCCTGTTTTTCAACTACGTTCTTTCGATTAGTTCGTCATGCTCCTGTTTGTCCCTGTTGTTGACTAATGCCAACATGACTACTCTTTAATAAACTGCACATAGATCCCTCATCTCCGTTGTCCAGCATCCTCCATTACACATACACTCAAAAAAACTTTTGCTGTTCGTTCAAACTACTTTTATATTTGGTAAAGCTGCAAACTTTAGTCTTGGTTTGAATTCGCATGAAGCTCTAAAAAATACATCCAGAACTCTTTCCGATGTTCTGAACTTTGGTGCCTGGTCAGAGTAATGCCAACTCAGCATTTCAGATCTTGCAATATCGATGCTAAAACAATATATATATATATTTATCTTTAGCTTAATTGATTTGCGTTTGAACAACAATGAAGGGATTGTGTGGAACCCAGCATTTTTTACAGTGTACACTGTAAAAAATGCTGGGTTCCACACAATTCATTCATGTTGACCTAACACAATTTAATTAAGTTAACTTGAAATTGATTGAACATAAAACAATTATGTTGTCCCAAAAAAATCCTCAAGAATTGTGTTGTTTTAGCTCATTTTAAATTAGTTTGAACAAGCAGCAAAAGTCATTTTTTGAGTGTATAAAGATTTTTAGACAAGCGTCGAAATGAAGTCAAGCAGAATCTGTGGCATAGTACAGTTCTGTCAGCATATGGCTCTGACACAGAGACAAATTTCTGTTAGCTTAACAACACAGATCAATTTCCCACCACTAGCCGAACAAGCTGCAGTTCGTCAATAGACCATCAAAAAGCGTTTTGTGTAAAACAGATCACAAAGCCTGCGGTTTTCACATGATTCTTCATCTAACGAGAGTCTCTCTATCTGCTCTCATTGATTTGCTCTCCGCGGGTTCAAGCGATTCTCAGATGGTGTCAGAGGTGCGGCGTCCGGCGCATCTGCAAACCGCAGCCAGCGTTCAGCTGTCAGGAGATTGATTGTGACAGACTTTTAAACAGTACACAACTAAATATAGCGGGCCACAGCACTATCAGAAAATGAGCTAGGAGTGCGGGCCTAGTCGTTTAGAAAGTCATTATTCTTATCGTTTGCTGTCTCCGGAATTATTTCAGGTCTCTTCATGCAATGAATGCAGTATAATAAGCCAAACATGCGCAAAGGGCTTGAACTTTGGTAATCGGAGCAGCTTGGTGAAGTAGCCTTTCAAAAAACGAGACTCGGAATCAAGGATTCACTGAATGCACACTGTTTTGGTGGATTTATTATCAAATTTAAGAATTGTCATGATATTTCGTTAATTATTTGTTGTATTTAGAAAGAAATTACAATTGTAGCATATGCTTTATCATTATACACTCCAAAGATGAGGTTTGCTATTTGTTTAATTTAAAATGAGCTGAAACGACACAATTCTTTTTTTTTTTTTCAATTTATGTTCAATCCACTTAAATTCGTAAAAAAAAAAAAAAAACTAATAAGTTAACTTCATTCCTTCATGTTGTCCCAACGAAATATCATGACAATTCTTATAGGTATTTCTGAAATTAGTGATGGTGTTTAAGATTTTAAAGAAAATGGTCCCAAAATATTTTCTTAATTATTATGTTTTAGTTAGTGAGGTACACTGTCATTCTACAAGAGTGCGTAGCAGGGATATTTATCCTTATAGACTTAAGAGTGAATCAGGTAGAAATTCTTTTTTGTGTACTAGCTCTGTTGCTTGGAATGTTTTGCCTACGATTTTTAAAGAGATTCAATTTGAGAGTGTTTTTCAAAGGGAAATTATAAAGTGGTTGTTTTATTGTTGAAGTTGAGGATTTTGTTGTGCCGAGTTGCTGAGCTGATGATGTTTGCACTCCATTTTTGCTCTTTCATTTTTTTAAGAATATCAAGGACCACAATGGAAATAAGCCTGTGGCTTTTTTTGTGTATTTTATCCTCAACAGTTTTTAAAATATGTATGAATTAGTCTAACTGGACTTGTTTGTATATTTTTGTTAAAATTGTCAAATAAAAATCAATCAATCAATCAATCAATCAATCAATCAATCAATCAATCAATCAATCAATCAATCAATCAACCAATTAACCAATCAACACAAATCGATTGTGTGGAACCAAGCATTTTTCAACAGTTTCTTCATGTTGTCCTAACACAAATCAGTTAAGTTAACTGAAGCTTTTTTTATTTAAGTGGATTGAACATAAAACAATTAAGTTGTGGCAACAAAGCATAAGAATTATGTTGTTTTAACTCTTTTTAAATAGGTAGTTTGAACAAGCAGCAAAAGCCTTTTTTTGTGTGTGCACAGTGTAGATTAGTGATTCGTGGATGGTGGTTATATTCGCGGGAGATGCGGATAATCCGCAGATCGGGTAGGTTGGGTAATAAAAAAAATACATGATGATTAATTGTTTTCCCAGTGATGGGTTGCAGCTGGAAGGGCATCCACTGCGTAAAACATGTGCTGTATAGGTTGGCGGTTCATTCCGCTGTGGCGACCCCAGATTAATAAAGGGACTAAACCGAAAATAAAATGAATGAATGATTAATTGCGGATGGGTCGGGGGTGGATGTAATGGGACATGGCAGTGGACCAGCGAAAAAGCAGAGAGTGGGCTTTGCAGAATGGGAAGATGAGACGCCCAAAATAATAGATGAAGTGCAAGAGTACTGTTCAAACTTTCATTTAGAGGAGTCATCAGAGGAAAATCTGCTATCCTTCTGGGAGAAACAATATCACTTATTTCCACGACTGCAGCGCCTTGCGAGGAGAATCTTGTGCATTCCTACAACAAGCGGTGCGAGCAAACGCTCATTCAATGCAGCTGGATGAGGCGAGGTTTTTGAGACGAGGCGGAATCGCCCGAATTTAGGCACAGTAGATGCTTTTCTGTTTTTGCACAGCGCAAAGAAAAATGCCAAGTAAACATAACATAGCTGCCATTTAGGCTGAAGTGGCAGCCTTTTTGCTATCTTGTTCCTGTATCTGTTAGCTAAAATGTCTTATTTTTACTTTCTGTATCTATTTGAAAATTAAGACAATGTTGTCTAAAGACAAACTTTTTGTTTTTATAAATACATTTTCATTAAAAAACATTTTTACAATTACCGTATTGTTTTTACAATTACGGCCGAAAAAAAAGCTACAATGTGTTCAGAACAGAGAATCCCAGTATTCTGAAAGCTAGAATAAGTAATCTGATTATTGTTTTGAGCTGAAACTTTACAGATACATTCTGGAAACACAAAAGACTTAAATCTTGAAAAGGGTGTAAAATACGTGCCCATTAACAGTAACAGTTCACTATATATTAAAATCTATATTATTTTATTTTATTTATTTATTTATTTTTACTATTTTCTTCTTCTCATATTTTGATTATTATTTTTTGAAGAATGTTCATGCAGGGTTGTGGTTTAGGTTAGGTTTAGGGTTAGGATTAGAGTAGATTTTTAGCAGAATGTCCACACAACTATCTCAAAATAATTTTGCTGCTTGTTTAAGCTGCTTATTTAAAATGAGCTGAATCAAAGCAAATCTTGAGAGTTTATTTGGGGCAACTTAATTGTTTTATGTTCAATCCACTTACATTTTTAAAAACAGTTAAGTTACCTTAATCGATTTGTGTTGGGACAACATGAAGATATTGTGTGGAACCCAGCATTTTTTACAATGTAAATCATATTCAATCATGAATTATTTGACTCTTTTTCCAACTACCATTCTTGAAAAATATCTAGTCAAATATTATTTACTGTCATCATGGCAAAGATAAAATAAATCAGTTATTAGAAATGAGTTATTAAAACTATTATGTTTAGAAATGTGTTGAAAAAATCTTCTCTCTATTAAACATTGGGGAAAAATATAAAGGGGGCTAATAATTCAGTAGGGCTAATAATTCCTCAACTGTAAATTCTGCATATATTTTTTTAATATATTTTGCCTCTCAAACTTCCCATATCCAGTATTCTCCTGTTAAAACGTTGACATCCTAAGTACACCACTTAACATGTCATTTTTGTTCGTCTGTAAGAGTCGAGCCGCTCACTTTAATAAAGCGATAAATTCAGTCGAGAGTCCTTTCTTCCTGCACAGAGCACCGTCGAGCACTGCCTGATCTTCCCAAACGGCCGTCTCTGTTCATTAAGACTGTTAAATGACTCCTTTATAGTGCGCTACATCTGCAGGACTCGCGCTACATGAAAAGAATTAGCGCACAGATCTCTAATAGACACGGTGTGAAGTGCTGGAGAGCCGGCCGTTTAAATTAGGCTACAGTTTTATGATCTAATCGCATCCGGTGCCTTTCAGCAGCTCCTCGTGTTCTCAATACATCTCAATATGATAAACGCAGATGGGCAGAGAGATATACAGTTGAAGTCAGAATTATTAGCCCTCCTGAATTAGTAGCCCCCTGTATATTTTTTTGCCTAATTCCTGTTTAATGAAATTATGGAATTATTTTTTCAACACATTTCCAAACATAATAGTTCATTGATTCATTTCCTTTTCAGCTTAGTCTCTTTATTATGCCACAGCGGAATGAACCGCCAACTTATCCATCTTATGTTTTACACAGCGGATGCCCTTCCAGCTGCAACCCATTACTGGGAAACATTCATACACACTCATTCACACACATACACTACGGACAATTTAGTTAATCCAATTCACCTACTCTATAGCGCTTGTCTTTGGACTTGTGAGGGAAACCAGAGCACCCGAAGGAAACCCACCCCCAACACGGGGAGAACATGCAAACTCCACACTACACAAATGCCACCTGGTCCAACCAGGACTTGAAACAGCGACCTTCTTGCCGTGAGGAGACAGTGCTAGCCACTGTGCCGCTATTCATTTCTTTTAATTCCAATAACATGCTAAAGACACACACACACACACACACACTGTAGAAATATTATTTGAAAGTGTATATGGTGATGACTGGAGAGAGTATATTTTACAAAACGTTATTTCCCGCATATTTTAGCAGGAAGCAATTCCACCAATGCCCTTGATTGCAGAAAACCGGAATATGCAAATACCTCCTACCAAATAATAAAATGTACAGCTACAAGCCAAAGTCAAGATATCATTTAGATTTAAAGAAATAACATTGCACAGAGCAGAGAGAGAAAAAAAATTAATCATTGAGGAAAAAAAAATGTCTCCTTTAAGATTGCACCGGTGTATTACCTGGAGGCATGAAATGTAAATGGAAAATCAACATTGTATCCTGTGATAAGGCGGACAAATTAATAAAGGCATTTTCTGTCCTCCGCTCCCGCTGACGCCGGTGTTAAAAGTCAGCAGGTCGTGCGGGAGGAACTTTTCTCACAGATGAAGAGGGTTGCACAGGTTTGAGAAGCAGTGTTTCACATGTGCAGCAGCGGTCAGGAGGAGATTCAGTCAAGTGGGCCACAGGAAACACTTCCCTTATGAGAGATTGTGCTGGGAGAACTACATTTTGTGCTGTGCAGTATTAACTGTTTGCTGTCTACTACTGTAGGGCTGCACAATATATTGTTTCAGAATCGATATCGCAATGTGCTCATCCGCAATAGTCACATTGCAAAGATATGCAATGTTAAGTCTGGATTATAGTTGACCAGAAGGTGCAGAATTGTATTTAATCACTGTATTTATACGATTTATGCAACAGCAACAACAAAAAATAATGTTTCGCTTGCTTACAGTTTTTGTCTTTGTTTATTGTCCAAATATCTACATTTCAAAACAAAAACAAGATTGTTTAACTCAACCCACTGGCAGATAATTTAGCTTGTTTTAAGGAAAAACTCTTAATTTTGCCTTATTTCACCTGAGTTTTAACACAAAACAATGTTTTTACTTGATCTAAGAATTTTGTTAAGATATTTGGACTAGAAATAAGACAAAGCAATGTAGGAAAAGCAGTTCTTGCATTGTGATCATTCAATTTCTGTACCTGAGTACGGTTAAACTCTCCAGAAAACCGTCAAATGGTGCTATTCAACTATCTTGTGAAACTGTATTTACATTTCAATGTTTATTGCAGGAAAATAAAATATCACAATATCATTTTTTTTTTCAATATCATGCAGCCCTACTGTCTACTTTTTACACGGATTTAATGGGGAAACTATATTTAGTGTGTAGTAATGCAGGTACATTGATGAAGTTAAATTCAGGATATAATTATTATTTTGCTTAAGAAGGACTTGACTTGAGGTGGTTCAGTCGAATAACGAGTCCAGTAATATTTAAAGACTAGAATACACAAGACATGTCACTCGTATATGAATGGGGAAAAGTGTAACGATGCGAATGAAGCTCCACCTACTTGTACAGGAGCCAATCATCGATCGCTGTAGACTGACGTTTCTCTGGGGGAGAAGCTCAGACCAGACGTTTGATTTTATGACATATTCCCCCGGTTTCACAAACAAGGCTTAAGGCTAGTCAAGATTAAATTGCATGTTTGAGCTGTCTCAACTGAAAATAACTTGCTTTAATATGTCTTAAAATACATCAGTGTCATTTTTTGTCTACACGTGCACACCAGTAATATATTTTTCTAAGGCCATTTTTATAAATGTGGCTTAAATAGCCTAATTTAACTAAGGCCTAGTCCTGGCTTAAGCTAAGCCTTGTTTGTGAAACTGGGCCATTGTGTGGTCAGTAAATGCGCTGTAATCTCAGTGAATACTTGCTTCACAGACATAAGATATATATCTAAATAAAGCTTAAAATCTCTATTTTTAAATAAACCAACTACACTTGAAAACAAAAGTTTCTGTAGTATCTTGTAGTCCGTGCTGTCAAACGCACATCACATGACAGCAGCAAATACTAAAAAGCTCACAAACTTGAAAACAAATAGTCGCTGTCATTTCTGGAGGAGATTCACCATCATGACCAAGTTGTGAATTACTTCAGAAGACCAGCACGATCTGACGATCATGATGATGATTTGAGCACTTTCAGAGCTCCCTGTTAAAGGGTTTATTCACCCAAAAATTTAATTCTGTCGTTAAAGACTTGCCTTCATGTCATTTTAAACCCCCCGAGACTTGCGTTTGTCTTCAGAAGACATGTTTAGATATTTTAGATAAAATTCTAGAGCACCCTCATCCTCCATAGACGGTAACAGATCAGAAAAAATACCAATAAATGTCCTCAAAGCAGTCAATATGCCTTCACTGATTCAATTGGAATATTTTCAAGCTACAAGTGTAAGTTTGTGTGCGCATGAAACAAAAATAAGGACTTTATTCTACAGTTTTCTCTTCTCAGTATAGGTCTAAACCAGGGATGGGCAAACTTGATCCTGGAGGGCCGGTGTCCCTGTAGACTTTTGCTCTAACCCTAATCAAACACACCTGCCTGCAGCTTTCTAGTGATCTTGAAGACACTGATTAGTGTGTTCAGGTGTGTTTGACTAGTGTTGGAGCAAAAGTCTGCAGGGACACCGGCCCTCCAGGATCAAGTTTGCCCATCCCTGATCTAAACTTAACTTTAACTGTGAAAATTGGACTGAGCAGTTTCAAGTTACTAGAACTTTATCCATGTTAAGCTGCTTTGACACAATCTTCAAGTTTAAAAAGTGCTATGGAAATAAAGATGAACTGAATTGAATATAGTGCGCACATTCACAAGAGCACTGTGCTCTGTACATGTGTTAATTCGGATGTGCCTGTGTTTAGTTTCAAACAGAGGAAGTCGCATCTGGTGTATCAACGCTATCTCACTGCAATTTGTAACTTTTTGATTTAGTGGTTAATTTGTAATAATTCGTACGATCTCATTAATACAATTTAGTCTGAAGAGGCCTGTCACGAATTCTATATTTTGTTGTATGATTTATTGCACCAAAATATATTGAGATAAGTGAAGTTTATTTATAAACTATTTTCGAGAGGATCACGTGCTTATGATTGCTAGCGGCTGGACCCACATTATCCAAATCACCTCGCACCAATCAGATGATCCCCAAGCTACTATAAATACCCCGGGTTTCATATCACCACTATCTTCGCTTTGAAGAATCCCCCCTTCCACCCCTACTCCTCCTCTCTTCTAGATGGGTGACACGGTGGCCCAGCGCTCACAGCAAGAATGTCAATGGTCCTAGGCTTTACCAAACCAGCGGGCATTTTCTGTGCGGAGTTTGCATGTTCTCCCCGTGCTCACGTGGGTTTTCCCCGGGTCCTCCGGTTTCCTCCCACCGATTAAAAACATGCAACCTAAGTTATTTATTAATCAACACTATAGACTTGCTCACTATCTAGTACCTATCTCTTTAAAGAGAACTACTATCTGCACTTCAATCACTACGATGGGGGAGTTCTCGAGATCTACCTGAGCTCGATCTCCCCTCTCGCCTTGCAACGGGAGGGAGCCCCGGGCTCGAGGATCTCATGAGCTCAGGGCTCTCTCCCGGGACAGCATGCCAAACAAGCTTTATTATTAATCATCAGCTAAGTGTGAACTCTTGAAAAGATATTATTGTAATTTTAAGACCATTTTATGCCACTCATTATATAATGCTAGAATGACAATATAAAACCATCATGATGCAAGTACACTCTTCCAAACAACACATCAAATTTTATTCATAAGATTATTTTCTTTAATTGTAGTAATTTTAACAGTTTAAAAATGAGACATTGGAATTAGAATGTGAAAATGCATATCCTAAATAATTAATAAATGTTAACAGAAAAGTGCAAGGTAAAAAGTAACAGAGGCTGCGATATCTGCTACCAGATCTATTTTCAGTTGTCAGACACCCACATGAAAATATACTATAGAAATTTGTAGTAAATACTATAGTGTTCTTTTAACCATACTGACACTGACACCTTCAAAATAGAGATAGAGAGGCTGCACAATCAGCTAAAGTGTTGCTAGAATTGTTTTTTTTTATGTATGGGCGATATATATTGCATCACCAAAAATGATTAAGGTCATGTCCATGTGTTGTGCGATAAGTCAATATATTGATTATTGTGACAGTACGATTTGCTCACCCCCCGGTGACGGTTAGGCTTAGGGGTGGGATTGGGTGCCATCATACATTTACAAAAATCAAACATTTTCATATGACTGAACTGAACGACGAATTGGCCACTAAACTGACAATATGTGCAATATTTAAGTTTTCTCATGAGATCAGGCTGGGTGTATACATTGTGTCAGTGCACGCTGTTTAAGAACATGCGCAATATATAAACAAATATACTGAGGAGAGAAAACTGTTAAATAAAAGCATTCTTTGTTTTATGTGAGCACACAAGTAATCTTGTAGCTTGATAACAATTAAAAATGAACAACTAAAGACAAATGGACTGATTTTTGATACCTTTCTGGATTTTAAGGGCGTACTCACACTATGTACAGTTGCGTTGAACCGGGCCAAAGCACGCTTGTCCCCCCCTCCCGTCTCCCCCGACGGCCTGCACTCACATTACATTCGGGCCTGGGCACGCTTACGTCATCGATGATGCGCTGTTCAGTTTAGGAAGAGAATCGCTCTCGCTCAGCACAGTGGAGATTTCTTTAGTTATATCGTTTAAGTTGTTTGATATGCGGTGACATGCAGTCAAATATTTCGCCGAACAGATCAGCCACTTTTGACGCTCATAAAGTCCTTGTGCTGCAGGAATTAGGAGGTTTGCTGAAGGTGCAGCTGTCGTGCAGTGAGGGGTTTGCGTCTTTAAGAAACTACGACAGTTTGCGTTTATTGAACAGCACAAATGATTATTTAATCCATATGATACAGTCCCTTAAAAGTCACATTTCGCTTTCAGTTTCAGGCTTAGGCACGCTTGCACTCACACTGCAAGCGTACCTCGCCTGAGCCCAAGTGAACAGCGCTCAGGCCCACCTCTTCCAACCGGGCCAGGGCCGCCCAGGTGAACCGTGCTTGAGCCCGGTTCAGAGCACTCACACTTCTCAAACGATCCAGGAAACAGGCCTGGGCACGGTTCGGATAGAATAGTGTGAGTACGCCCTAAATGAGTCTGCATCATTGCTGTCTGCACTTGAAAAAAATATCTTTTAATTAACAGTTTCTGTACTGATGCACAAGTGTTTTTCGTTTATTTACGATTGTGAATTGCATTAAGGGAGCTTGATCTCTACTCTGTTGACTCTACAGTTTAACAAAGTGACTTTTATTGATATTTTAATACTTTGGAATAATATAATGTATAAGAAATAATATAGAGAGAAATAAATCTGTAAAATGTGCTGGCAGTTTATTACAAGGTTTTTCTACTGTAATATACAACTCCAACCCAGACAATATAAACTATTAAAAATGTTAATAAAACTCAATTTTCCCAACTTTTCAAGGTTAAAAGATCAAGGTCACATGATGCAGTTCAAAAGTTCAAAAGCATAAAAAAATAAATCACAAAATACGGAAAACTGCTAATTTACGTAAATATTTTTTTTTTTTTACAGTTTATGGAGTATGAGGGAGCTCTCGGGTTTCCAAAATCTCAGTAATAGGATTTAAATTTTGGGGTAACATGCAAATATCAGTATGTTTATAATTACTTTAGATCAGGGCTATTCAGTTGGTGGCCCACAGGGCGAACCCAGCCCCCGAGGCAATTTGTTCCAGCCCTCCAAATAGTGTGACCAAGACATCAAAAATAAGTTTAGTTCAGTCAAAAAACGGCCACTATAGTTATGAAGTGACGTGCCTCTCTTTAATACAGCACGAGCTGCAGTTAAAGGCTGCGTAGAGAGCGAGTCACCTGACATTAAGTGGCGCGAGCAGCCGATAACATTTGGATATGTTTGTAGAAAAGACATTTTGTACAATGCACTGATATCGTTAATAGGGATGCTATGATTAGCCGATTTCACTATTAACCCGCTTTTATTAATTAGGCTTCTCAACGTCACATTTCTGTTGCACGGAAAAAAAACCTGCTGCAACTTAACAAAGTAATGCCAATATGCATGCACAATGGATTAACTATAGCAGCAAGCCGTTGACATATTGCGTCTTTTTAGCATGCAAGCACATTATTTCCAATGAAGACGTGCACATATTGGAAGCAGTGCGCGCACTGCTCGCAAGCAGACCGACACACTCGCTCCCTGCAGGCGCAGCACACGGTAGAAATTATCTCACGCTGTATGGTGAGAGTTGTGCGTGACTTTTAGTGCAATGTAAATAAAAGATATGTTAGACAAATTATTAAAAATTATTAATATGATTATGAATGCAGATAATAACAGCAGTTCATTTAAATTCTTAGCTAATATATAGCTTAAATTAACATTAGACAAATACTATTTTTATTTATTCTTATTTTTATTTATTTATTCATTGTTCTGTCATTTATTTTCAATTATCACTCATGTTTAAATCAAAAACTTTTTCATTTATTTTTACTATTTACTATTGTTTTTTTTTATTAATATTTTGTGCTGTATTTGGTTACTGAGCAGCAATAAACAACACTTTATAATAGCAGTTTTCTTGTTATTTTCTAAACTAGTAGCATTTTAAATTTAAAAAATGCATAATAATCATGATAACTGTGAGACCATGATTATTCTTCAGACTATAATCATACAACCAAAATCTATAATCGTTGCATCCCTAATTGTTACGCAGTTTAAAACACAACATATGAATGTGTCTGTGTGTAGAAGAAGCCTACTTGAGGAATACACTGATTTTGTGCCTCGAAATACAACTTTTGGATTTGCTTGTAAAAGAAACCACATTGTACAATGCAGTGATGTTATGTAGTTTCAAAATACAACATATTAACGTTTTACTGTAGAAAAAGTCAACGTGGGTGTCTTAAGGAGCAAAAATACAGCATATTGGCGCTTATATTGCTGTTGTGTCATCACTCATATTGCAAGTCATATCTCTTCGGCCCTTTGTTTGGGATGCTTTTCATGAACTGGCCTCCATGACAGACTAATTGAATAGCCGTGCTGTAGATCATGTGCATCAATACCCTTTGGTGCTGAACAAATCATATCATCATTTAGTTTTTTTTATTTTGGATCTATCTTTACCTCAAATGACGCATGCCGTTCTGTGTCAGAATGCAGTCAAAACCTGGCCGTTATTTTTTTAGAGCGTCTGCCGTGTGTTCCTGACACACGTGCTGCATTACTTTAAGCGACGTCTCCCTCACAACAATCAGTTTGATTGTGCTGTGTTCTGTGTGTAGGTCCGCTAGATGGAGGATTGGAAGAGGAAGAGGAGGAGTGCATTTCAGATGCAAATGAACTCACAGCTAAAGAGGAGTTTTCAGCGGAGGAAAACTTTCCTGCTGACTTTGAGCCAGACAACCTCACCTGTGAGGACATGGAATACTTCTGCGGAAAAGGTCAGCTATTTTTGACGCTTCTGCTTTCGTATATAGTGCAACTTCTCATGCAGAAGATCTTGTTTAGATATTCATCACAGTGCATTTCGTAGAGAAGTGAGTTATGGCATAACATTGAGTTTTGCTAATTGATTCCCTGCTGAAGTCCTGATTCAGACGGATCTTTGATGTGTTTGATGGCAGTTTTAGACCAAAGCTCGAACAAACACAGTTTTGACTGAGTTCATAAAGGTGTGGGAAAACCTCTGCGTCCAGGTTTCAATTGGTTCTCTTTGATAACTGATTCCCTCTGTGTACCTGAAAACATGAGTTTGATATAGAAAATGGCAACCAATGTTCTGGGTAAACCTTAGTCATATTGCAGACAGGATTTACCATGGGATCCAAAACTGTGGTTAAATTGTTCACACAAAAAATAATCTTTCTGTCATGATTTCTTACCTTAATGTTGCTCTAAATCTGAATGACTTTACATACTTAATATACAAATTGAGATGTTTAGCAGAATGTTGACACTGCTCTTATTTTCCTATAGTGGTGTTGGTCTGGAGGTGTTGGGTTACTACAATGACTTTTTGAATAAATATTTTATTTTTATTCATACATTTGATTCTCACGCAAAGATATTGTATAATTTTACCTATTGCACAGATGTTTCGTGCAGACATTTATGATTCAAAAATAATGGCAGCCTTTGTTTTTGTTTTTTTTAGGAGAACTGTGCCTTTAAGAAATGCATAAACAAACAGCTCTGGAATTTAAAAATAAGTTATTATCAGTCTGCCTGTCATGTGCTTTGAGTAAAATGTTTTTGTGTAAGTTTTATTTTAATAACTACTGGTAACATCTTCAAAATATTTGTAATGTTGTACTGTATATATACAGTTGAAGTCAGAATTATTAAACTTTTTAAATATTTCCCAAATTATGTTTAACGGAGCAAGGAAATTTTCACAGTATGTCTGATAATATTTTTTCTTATTGGTCTTGTTTCTAAGTCTTATTTGCTTTATTTTGGCTAGAATAAAAGCAGTTTTAATTTAAAAAATATATATTTTAAGGTCAAAATTTTTAGCTCCTTTAAGCAATTTTTTTTTGATAGTCTACAGAACAAACCATCGTTATACAATAACTTGCCTAATTCCCCTAACCTGCCTAGTTAACCTAATTAACCTAGTTAAGCCTTTAAATGTCACTTTAAGCTGTATAGAAGTGTCTTGAAAAATATCTAGTCAAATATTATTTACTGGCATCGTGGCAAAGATAAAATAAATCAGTTATTAGAGATGAGTTATTAAAACTATTATGTTTAGAAATGTGTTGAAAAAATCTTCTCTCCAATAAACAGAAATTGGGATAAAAAATAAACATGGGGGCTAATAATTCAGGGGGGCTAATAATTCTGACTTCAACTGTATATATATATATATATATATATATATATATATATATATATATATATATATATATATATATATATATATATATATATATTAGGGCTGCATGATATTGGAAAAATCTGACATTGATATATGTTGTTTTGCTTCAAAATATATTGCGATATGGTTTTAGTCTCACCAAAGATATCATTCATTTAGATCGACTGGGGTGATTCCTCAGTTGATAATGCAGTGAATCTGCATAAAATATAATAAATTACAAGCACATATAAATATGACAGAGAAAAAATAAAAGTGAAATAAACAGTTTTTTATGCTTTTTGGGGAGTCTAACAGTATTCAAATATAGAAATTGAACAATTAAATGTAAAATAGCAAGGTCATCATTTTAGTTAATAATATAAAAATAATATTTATTAATGTCTTTATCTTTTAATCTTTAATAAATATTCTAATCCTGCAATGTGACTATTGCTGGTACACACATTGCGATACAATATATGAGAGAGAGAGAGAGAGAGAGAGAGAGAGAGAGATGCATACAAATGTTTACAAATGATTTATATTGACTTATTGTCACTTTCTGCAAATGATATCTGAAACACTAGTAAGAAAAAATACATTAGCAAGATAGAATAGATAATACCTGAAACATCAATATTTATAAAATATAGTTTATAAAACAAGATAAAATAAACACACATTAATAAATATTTTAAATGTTTAACTTTTTTTCCCTGAATTAAATGTTTCAGATGTTTTTTTTTTTTAGCAATACAGATGCATTTATAATGTTGAACATCAATACTTGCTGTCAATGGTGCACTAACAGTTTTAAATGAATGTTGCAGTGCGGTTTAACATTTAGAGAAAGCGTTGACATGTTAGTCCGCTGTGCTGTACATTCATCTTAACAGAACTCTTATAAGAATGCACTGTATTGTGGAGCAGCACAAATAACATGTGTTGTACAGCATATTACGAGGTTGATTTCTTCTTGTTCTTGTTGTTCAGTCAGTTAGTTTCAACTCCTTTTTAGTGATCTTTCTATTACTTTTTATGTATTGGTCACACCTAACACATTTGCAGCTTGTGTTTCAGTTCAAAGTTAAGAAGACCACAAATACACATGCAATCTCATCCACCCATTATAGGATTCCCAACTCAGTTCAGTGAGAGGAAACTGACAGAGTTTGTGCTTTGAATGTCCCTTCGCCTCAAACAGAAATGTTTTTAAATTAAGTTTCTTTTAAAACCCACTGCGCCCAGAGGGATTTCATACAAGGTCTGTCTTTGAGGAGCAGAATCTTTTCATGTCTTGCGCGAGGTGGGCTTTATTTGAATGATTTTCTTTTGTTCTACTCTTAAAGGTGTAACAGGCGTGACATTTGTGAACCTTAGAACTATTGGTAGTTCGGCAATATTTTGTTTCAGGGTCACATCTTCTTATGTGCTTTTGTTTTCTGTTGTTTCATTGAGAAGCCCTACAGATGAATACCGCTTTACGTGGTTGAGTTTTGTTTGCGGAGCTTTGTTTGGATTTCCAAGAAGTGAATTTTACAGTATTCAGATGCTCAATTCAATTACTATAAGCAGTCCCAAGGTTTTTTACTTTTATTGAGAAATTAATTGGGGAAAAATGTACAGAGGTCATCTATAGTGTCATTTTGACGAGTCATTTTGATTAAACTTGTGGGATTCATGAAAGAACTCCATTGGTAAATCTAAAGATTCATTTTATGAAATGACCCTTTAAGGGACAGAAATAATTGATTGGTCTTGACAGGGATTGCAGATGTTTTATTTTTATTTTTTAAGTACAGGTATCACTAATTATCCTATTTATACACTCACCGGCCACTTTATTAGGTACACCTTACTAGTATCGGATTGGACCCCCTTTTGCCTTCAGAACTGCCTTAATCCTTCGTGGAATAGATTCAACGAGGTACTGGAAATATTCCTCAGAGATTTTGGTTCCAATTGACATGATAGCATTACGCAGTTGCTGTTGCGAATCTCCCGTTTCTCCACACCCCAAAGGTGCTCTATTGGATTGATATCTGGTGAATGTGGAGGCCATTTGAGTACAGTGAACTTTGTCATGTCCAAGAAACCAGTTTGAGATGATTCACGCTTTGACTTGGTGCGTTATCCTGCTGGAAGTAGCCATCAGAGGATGGGTACACTGTGGTCGTAAAGTGATGGACATGGTCAGCAACAATACTCAGGTAGGCTGTGGCATTGACACAATGCTCAATTGGTACTAATGGGCCCAAAGTGTGCCAAGAAAATTTCCTCCACACCACTAAACCACCATCACCAGCCTGATGCATTGATACACAAGGCAGGATGGATCCATGCTTTCATGGTGTTGATGCCAAATTCTGACACTATATCCGAATATCACAGCAGAAATCGAGACTCATCAGACCAGGCTAACAACAGCAAACTGATGCTACAAATTGAACAATAGAAGAAATGTTTGTCTGGTCTGATGATTTTCAATTTGTGCTGCAACATTTGGATGGTAGAAACATAAAGTAATGTAATCAATATAAAAACATGGATCCATCTTGCCTTTTATCAGAGGATTACTGTCTGCGTGGGGGAGATTTTTGGCATTTTTGATACCAAATGAACATTGTTGAGCATTTGATAAACATTTGATATTTTTTGTATGAGCATTTAATACCAAATGAGCATTTGTTTTATACCAAATGAGCATTTTTTGATACCAAATGAGCATTGTTTTGAATGCCACATCCTACCTGGGTATTGTTGCTGTCCATCCTTTTATGAACTTTATTAATTTAATGTGACGGACTTATTTGTTTTCTTATTCAGTTCTTCATTTTGTGACTGCTACTGTGCTTCCACCACAATAATGCACTATGTCAAAGCTCAGATCATCTCAAACTGGTTTCTTGAACATGAAAGTAAGTTCATGAAACTCAAATGACCTCCACAGTCAACAGATCTCAATCGAAACCAATTGGCATGTGGTAGAACGGGAGATTCACATTATGCATGTTCAGCAGGGAACCCAACCTGGTTTCATAAAAAGTGACTGTTGACTTCTATACAGAATGATGATAATACTTTATTTTTACCATGAAAATTGCTTTATCTTTAACAAAATGTATGTCTTAGTACACATCAGTGACCCTGCACAACAAAACTTTTGTATTGCAAGTGTGTATTTTTGGAAATAGCTAAAAATACATTTACAGTATGGGTCAATATTTTAGATTTCTTTTTGTGCCAAATATCATTAGACCATTAAGTAACAATCACGTTCCATGAAGAAATTTGGTATATTTCTTACTAGTACTATGCAGGGCTAACAATTTATTCTGGACAACTTTCAATGCAATTTTCTTAGTATTTAGGTTTTTTTGAACCCTCAAAAAATGGTGGCTCAGTGGTTAGCACTGTCACCTCACAGCAAGAAGGTCGCTGGTTTGAGTCCCGGCTGGGCCAGTTGGCATTTCTGTGTGGAGTTTGCATGGGTGCTTCGGTTTCCCCCACAGTCCAAAGTCGTGTGGTATAAGTGAATTGGATGCAGTGTGAAAGCGTATGGGTGTTTCCTAGCTAGAAGGGCATCCGCTGCGTAAAACAAATGCTGTAATAGTTAGCAGTTCATTCCGCTCTGGTGACCCCCCAATAAATAAGTGACTAAGCCAAAGGAAAATGAATGAATGAATGAACCCTCAGATTCTAGATTAAAATAGTTGTATCTTGTGCAAATATTGCCATTATCTAACAAACCATACATCAGTGGAAAGATTATTTATTCGACTTTCAGATCTTGTATAAATCCAAAAATGGACACTTATGACTGGTTTTGTGGTCAAGGGTCACATATTATTGAAATACCGACAGCCCCAATTGTAAATTTGTAAGTACTATAGTAACTTTGCAGTCTTACTTGTCTAAGGCTTGGACCAAAGATCTTATGAGCATGTACTTGCATCAAAGCCATTCTGTGGTCTCAATTGTCTGAAGCAGCACAAAGTTTCAGCAAATCTCCTGTCTAAGATTCCTTTGAACGTTTTGATGGCTTTGCTAAAACGAAGACCAACAGTGGCCCTAACTCTTATACTTCCAAGATGCTTTAGTAATCTTCCTGTCGTTATATTCAAGGGGGTTTGCGTCAGATTTCCCAAGCTCCCTACAGTATCTCCTGCAATTCGGTTCTTAAGACTTTCGGTGTCCTCAAATTCTTCGGACAAGTTCCCATTCTCTTTCTGTTAACGCGTAGTACAAGCTCATCAGGTGTATTCATTTCTCCCTGATCCTCTGCTCAATTAGATCTCTTTAAAGCGCATTTAGCCCAACGTCTGAGTGGCTTATATTCACTCCACTTATGCAGAAGTGCTACGAATTGAAGGCGAACGCAATCCTGGTGGCATTAAACGGTTTATGTGTGTTATTCCTTAGCTATAGGATGGCAGAGAGGGTTCTCTTGATTAAGTAAACCCTCTCAAATGAGATGGCGGGCTGTAATTAGCCCGAGCCGAGTCAAACGTCGGAGCTTTTAAAAGCAGTCACTCATCCCTGGGCCTTTATCTGTTGTGGAAAATAAGGTCTCGCCTGTGAAGCTCTTAGCTGGCAGGCGGTTGCTCCACAACTGGCTCTTAGTTCAGTGGTCGTGCATCTTTGTCGTCATTTTCCAATAGCTAGCTTGTCGGGAGAACCGAAAACCTCCATTAAAAGTTTCATCCACTAATAGGTATTAAAAAGCTGTCTGAACAAAAAGAGGAATCGCCTGTCTTCATTAACTCACCAAGCCCTTATTAACTTTGATCGGACGACGGTGGAGTAGCAAAGCAGCTTAAATTCACAGAGGTCAGGCAGTTGGACATCAGCAAAGTCTTAGCCATTTTCTTGAGTCTGAATCTGTTGCACCTTGCAGCTCATGGCTGGAAATGAAAAGAATTGTTGAGATAATTCCAATTCAGAGCTACAATCTCTAGTCTTATTGGCTGGGTTCTGATTCTGCTTAACATTTGTTGGTCCTTATTTACAGTAGTTCCATTAATGATTGAAAAATATCAGTGAATAATTTATTGTCCTGCTATTTGAATTTGAATACACTGGTCACATGTTTCTGTGGCAGGTGAAGAATGGTGAACCAATAACATGTAAACAACGAGTGCATGCATGTACATAGACACCCAGTGGCGCCGCCAGCCGATTTGGACCCTATGACGGAAATGTTTTGGTGGTGGGCCCCCTAAGTGAATAGTAGGGGCGAAGATATATCGTGGATGAAAGTGAAGAGCCGGGGTGGGGGACTGAGTGTTAGGGGCTCCCTATTAGTAACTCCTGGGCCAAGCGCACTGCGCTTATACTTCTGCGTCAAGCGTACGCGTAGGCTCCAGCTCCGCCTTTGCATGGTCGCATAGCCCTGGCCGTGGCTGACGCCGACGATGACGTGCACCTCTCAAAAAATTTAAATACACGTTGCAACAATGTGTAGCGCAAGCTCCGTGATTGGACGGCTTAGTACCGGTGACGAGCGTGGGCAGTGCTGAGAGCTGCAAGCCCAATGGAGCAAGTGTTTAGACCCGTGAAGGAGCTCCAGATGGAAACTTTTGTTTTGTGTTTACCTTATGATTAAAGTCGTTGCACGTCCGCTGGTTCCCGCCTCTGAATGAGTGAGTTTTAGCTACTTGTAGTGTTCAGAAAGAACAAAATACCCACAAAGAAACCTGACACAGAGAAACATAAACACTTACTGCCAGCTAGCGTTTCGGAAGTGTTATTGCGGAGCAACATAAACAGCATGCAAAACTATAAATGCATGACTACACACAAGGAAGGCACTGTGGGTCACGCCGATCACTCGATGCGGAAGCATAAATCTTTAAAATAAGTCTTTAGAATTGTACTCCGATTTTAATACGATTAAGACAATACTCTGATTAAGAGTCTACCATGTAAACATCGATTTTAGATGACCTTAATCCGAGTAAAGTCATAATCGAAGTAAACACAAATTGAATTAAGATGTGGAGTATTCATATTTTTGTCGCATTATTGAAGTGCAGTAACCAATATGCAAACACCTTAATCAAACTATTACCCTCGTGTAGGATTTTAGCAGCATTTTGCGACAGGATAGTCCATTCACACACGGCTGTTTGACACTATTCTCTGCACCTACCGAGTCAGTAAAGGACCACAGACCTTTTCTTTCCATTCAGCGTGCGGTATCTAATTCCATTAAAACAACACTCTTCCAGCAGTCCTTACTTCATACTCACATCCAATACCTCAGTTTGTCACAGGGGCATGAACGAAATGTTACTGAATGAAAGTGAAACTGCCGAACTGCAGAAAATTTGCGAAAAACTGCAAAAAAATTAACGATGAAACATCCAAAATTACATGAAGCGTTGGATAGCGTGGTGACGCAATGACATTAATCGAATTATGTGCTATAACATGTACGACGAGATCATGAAAGGAACATTTAAAAAGCACCTTTATCGTATTATTGTCTTATTCAGATTAAAGCAAAATAATTCAATTACTGATGTCCATGTAAACGTAGTCAGTGTTAACGATAATACAGTGAATAATCACATGATTTAAATTTTTTTTTATCGAACCAGTTAAGGACTAGTCCTAGTATCTTATTCACTGTGTTTCTTATTTTTCTTAATTTTACTCTGATTCTCCTCATTTAGTTCCATTATTGATTGTTTTGGGGAAAATCGTACTGTACGTATTTGATTCACTGTTCATATAGTTGTTTGATTAGGAAGTGTAATACACTGGTCACATCTATAGCATATTTTAGTTTCAAGAAACAAACTGTGAACCAATAACATGTAAACAATGCTAAATGACAATACAGCACACAATATCATTAAAACTACATCTTAAACAATATTGTATATGCACTTTTTTATTATTTAAATGAACCATATAAGAAATAATCATAATTCACACAGTATATTTGATTCACTCAAACGAACTAACACATAAGACTCATTTGTTCAGGATCTGTTTGACAGCTGTTCTGCTTCTGTTTCTACGTTGCCTTCTTAGCCAGCGTCAGGACATGGACACACTGGGGTGCTGTTCACATGTCAGTGTTTACGAATAGATTACATCAAAAAGAACATGAGTAATCTTGACAAACTATACATCAGTCTAAAGCCTCATTCAAACTACGAGCAACTCGAAGCGGCAAAGCGACAAACGACAGTTCATTTCAACGGAGAGCGAGCTACTTCCAGCGACCTCTGTCTACGTGAGCGACAGCGACCGTTGGCGACAAGGTGGGTGTGTCGAGCGACCTGACAAAGTTTAGAGTACTTCAACTTTATGCAAATAAAGAGTGACTTTCTTGAGCGACAGCCAATAGGAGCACAAGTAGAGCTTAGGTGATCTTATCTCTGCTCGCTCAGAGGCCGGTTGTATTCTCCGTGGTGAAGACCGACGTTTGCAGCAGGTCGCCACCCAGAGCGACAGGCAGATACAAAGTCGCTGCTAGCGTGAATGAGGCATAAAGCTACAACCCTCAAACAGCGATTGTAGCTAGTTGCTTTTCAATGAGAAGCTTATAAAGAATATATTTGTAAATTTGTGCAAGTTTTACAGAAGACGCTTACTAGATATGTACTTATCATCGTTATAACAAGACATACACGCATTCACAGTCTATTTTGAAAGGTTAAGGCTCGTACACACCGGGACGCTTTTCATTTGCGTTTATCATCAGCGTTTTTCAAGACGTTTTTCCGGATTCAAACCCAAGCGATTTTCACAGGCGTCAAGCAGAATAGTATGCAAAATCACTCCTTGACGTTAGATGGCGCTACACAACTTTAAGCTTCTGACACCCGCTTGTAACACAGAAGAAGAAGACAAAGTTGACACGCTTGTTGTAATGGATGGTTCAAGTAGCAGCTCCAGCTCTAGCGATGAAGAAATGATTATTGTTCACCAGTGCAATAAGCAGCTCCACGGTCATATAGCCTCTGGGCATCTTCTTCAATGTGCGCTCGCATTGACAGTTTTGCGCTTGAGCGCCTCCAAGTGCTGTTTACTGTAACTTCAGCAGCTTGGTGCACGTGAACAAAAGTGCCAATCTGATTGGTGGAGAAGGTTTTGATGTGGCGCGTCAAAACAAAAAAAACGAGCATGAGGCATTTTTTTTAAAAATGACGCTTTTGCGCCTCCCGTTTTGCGTGTTGATGTGCACAATCACATTGGCGCCCTTTATTTAGTCACAAGGCGTTAATCGTCGACGGAAAATGCGAGCAAAAAACATCCCGGTGTGCACGGGCCTCTGAACAACATCCCATAGAGCACATTTTGTCCAATGACACAGTAGTGTTGAATTATGGATAGTTATTTATTTGTTTACATCACCATTTCTTCTGGAGACCTAACGTTACGGTTTACATTGTTTACGATGTTATGTGCGCTTGAAAATGGTGTCTTTGTAGTAAAAAGCAAGACGATGTCATGGCTCACAGTGTTAATGTCTAGATTAGCAGTATGTTGTGTGTTCTAGAACATAAAAAATCTTCTGTGTTCCTCACTGAACCACAGATTTGGTTCCATATTTATAAACTCTAGATTCACTAAAAAGAAGTGCCTCATAATTCGTTCAGTAAAAGGCTTACCCTTGTAGCGGTATACTGTATGTTTCTCTCATGTTCTATGCTTGTGTTGTTCAGTTTTTTTCTCCATTTATCTTGAACATCTATGACTATTCAATACACTGGAAAGCCAGAGTCCAATACCAATATCTTCACGTTGATACGCTCTAATACCTATCACAACACTGCACAAAAGATACGTGGCTTACATCAGCAAGAGTTCACAAGAACCATCGTGCATTGTGATCGGCGAATCTTTTTGAAGCGCCGACTCTTTGCACATCACTCATTCCAATTCCCAGCAGCCTCTGTAGAAACAAATACCCTGAAACAGCTGAGGGGTTCCTCTCTCTGCTGTGACCCTAAACTGTTTGGAGAGGGTCTCGGCTTCAGTGGCATCGCCGAGCGCTCATGTACCATGAAATGATTGAGACGCTTCTGTCAATGGCTTCATACGAAATGGTTTCGAAACAGCAGAGCGCACTGTGAAATGAAGTCCCCATCGATGAATAGGGCGCACAAACGTGAATAAACATGAAACTGGAGATGGGACTTCTTATTTGAAAGAGAAGATGGAGGGAAATAAAGAGGGAAAAAAAGCACCCCTGATAGTCTAGAGAGACAACCTTGTTGTCTCCTTGACAATTGGAGCCCCCCTCACACACAAACATCTTTTTTTTCACGGTCAATTTCACATTTATGAGCGCTACGCTTGTGAACAAGTTTCAAACTGAAATTTACAAGCTGCTGTCACACTCACTGCTATAATTGTAAGAATGCTGGTGCTATATATATATATTTTAGTTTAACAGAAATTGTGAAATTTGACCTTGCTACATGGTAAAAAATGCAGGGTTCCACACAATTCATTCATGTTGTCCCAACACTAATCGATTAAGTTAACTTAACAAATTTAAGTGGATTGAACATGAAGCCAATAAGTATGGAGCCATATCAGTCTCAAAAATTATACATTTACAAAATAAAATTGATACGAAAATCCAATCATGAATTGTATTTTCATATTTTTCAATTGTACTTACAAACTAGCTTTGTGTATTTTTGAATTGTGTTTTGAATTTACTAATTGGATTTGCATATTTTTGAATCGTGTTTTGAATTTACTGATTGGATTTGCATATTTTTGAATTGTGTTTTGAATTTACTGATTGGTTTTGTGTATTTTTTAATCGTGTTTTGAATTTACAAATTGGATTTGCATATTTTTGAATCGTGTTTTGAATTCACGAATTGGTTTTGTGTATTTTTGAATCATGTTTTAAATGTATGAATTTGATTTGCATATTTTTTAATTGTGTTTTTAATTTACGAATTGAATTTGCATATTTTTGAATAGTGTTTTAAATATACAAATTGGATTTGTGTATTTTTAAAACGTGTTTTGAATTTATGAATTTGATTTGCATAATTTTGAATTGGGTTTTGAATTTACAAAATGGTTTTGTGTATTTTTTTATCGTGTTTTGAATTTACGACTAAAACCAAATTCATTTGGTTTTGTGTATTTTTGAATTGTGTTTTGAATTTATAAATTGGTTTTGTGTATTTTTTGAATTATGCTTTGAATTAATGAATTAGATTTGTATATTTTTTAATTATGTTTTGAACTTATAAACTGTATTTTTTTAAATGCGAGTGGTGTTGTGGCTGTATGAATTGTTTTTGTAAATGTATTATTTTTGAGACTGATCTGGCTTTATAGTAAATAAGTTGTCCCCAAAATAACTCAAGAATCGCATTGTTTCAGCTCATTCTAAATAAGTAATTTGAACAACCAGCAAAATAATTTTTTGAGTATACACACAAAATACAGGGTTCCACAAAATTCCTTCATGTTGTTATAACACAAATCTATTAAGTTATCATTAAATCTATTAAGCTTAATCATTATTAAAAAATAAGTGGATTGAACATAAAACGGTGACGCAGTGGCGCAGTAGGTAGTGCTGTCGCCTCACAGCAAGAAGGTCGCTGGTTCGAGTCTCGGCTGGGTCAGTTGCCGTTTCTGTGTGGAGTTTGCATGTTCTCCCTGCGTTCGTGTGGGTTTCCTCCGGGTGCTCTGGTTGAGTGTGGGTGGATGTTTCCCAGGGATGGGTTGCGGCTGGAAGGGCATCCGCTGCATAAAAACGTGCTGGATAAGTTGGCGGTTCATTTCGCTGTGGCGGCCCCGATTAATTAAGGGACTAAACCGAAAAGAAAATTAATGAATGATTGAACATAAAACAATTAAGTTGTCCCCAATAAAAATGTAAGTATTGATATGTAGTTATGTAGTTTAAACAAGCAGTAAATATGGAGCCAGATTAGTCTCAAAAATTATACATTTAATTAACAAAAAGAATCATACATCCACAACTCACATTTACAAAATACAGTTCGTAAGTTCCAAACATAATTCAGAAAAAATGAAATCCAATTCATAAATTCAAAACACCATTCAAAAATACACAAAACCAATTTGTAAATTCAAAACATGAAATAAAAATATGCAAATGCAATTCATAAATTCAAAACACTATTTAAAAATATACAAAACCAATTCGTAAATTGAAAACACAATTCTAAAATATGCTAATCAAATTCGTAAATTCAAAACACAATTCAAAAATACACAAAACCAATTCGTAATTCAAAAACACCATTCAAAAATACACTAAACCAATTCGTAAATTCAAAACACGATTCAAAAATACACTAAACCAATTTGAAAATTCAAAACACGATTCTAAAATACACAAAACCAATTCGTAATTTAAAACACGATTAAAAAAAATACACAAAACCAATTCGTAAATTCAAAACACGATTCAAAAATATGCAAATCCAATTCATAAATTCATAATGGGATTCAAAAATATATAAAAAAAAAGTTCATTTGCTGAAAATATCTATGATATTTACTTGTGAATTCACATATTGTAAGTTTACAAATTTACAAACTGGATTTTGTAAATGTGAGTTGTGTTGTGGATGTATAAATTTTATTTTGTAAATGTATTATTTTTGGGACTAATCTGCCTCCATACTAAAAGTATTTTATTCTTTTTCCATTCTTTTTCCTTTTTCCATTCTTGTAAATGTTTCATTCTGGAGCATTTGTGAACCAACATCCAGTACTATACGCAGTGACCTTGTGAACGCACGATCTTATGAAAGCTGCAGCATAAACATGTTCAATATGAATTAATTGATCTAAATGACAACATTGAGAGTCCATTCAAACCTGATTGTACCATTGCAAAGAATAATTATGAGTCATTTCAGCCTGTAGCAAGGTGCCACTTACATACAAATTCTTTGAATCTGTGTGGCCTTGCAATGCTAGCCCAGTAAACAGTACGCAGTAGAATTAATTACGCTATTCTTTGTGCCATTTCCTGGCTAATCGGGATCTTCGGCATGCAGCAAAACGATCTCTTCAATGCATTCCTCCCGACGCTGATGCTAAAGCGCGGAGAATATGGGAAAATGCTCATTTTTGCAGCGATAAGATGAAAGACGCATCCCTTTAGCCCCGTTTGACTCAGCGCAGGAAATCATTCATTAATGTTTGTTAAGTATGACAATCTAGCCAGGCCAGATCTACATACTCCAGACGGCATCGCACAGAGAGATAACGCAGGCCAGCAGCAGCCAGAAGAGAGCACAGCCAGTTCCTGTAATGATGGGGAATTTATGGGCCTTTAAAGAGATAGTGCCGAGGCCTTCCACTAATCACACACTCCACCGGGGTGCTGGGTGGGATTTCGCCGGGTTATTTTCCCTTTTTTCTTGTCCGTACTGGAGGCATTTGAATATTTTTTTGCTTTTCTTTTCTGTTTGTAATCAGCTTCTGAAAGCTTCAGATTATTATTGGGCAGAAATGCAAAACGGCGGACTTTGTTTGAGCGTTTGTTGTGTTGCCGCGTCTAGTTTTACAGGGAAAAAATCTGTTTATTCAACGACAGTTCACTTTATGAAGTCCTCAATTACCACTGCTTTAAATGGAGGGGAAATATTGGATTCCTAAGTGGCCACCCATCACCAAGCATAACAAAATTAGCACTTTATCTTCAAAACACACGTAACTCAAAAGTTCCTATTATTAGAAAACAATTCAGCGAGGCAATTTTGGTCATGTAATAGCGGGAGCTGTTTTTCTCGTTTTGCTCACATGAATGAAGGTAAATTACTGACAACAGACACTTCCAGCTGTACTGGAAAATTATTATTTTTGTGTGTGCTCTTGATAAGCTGATACCAAACATTTTTTTATGTGAAAGTGTTGTGGGTGTAGCGTGGGATAACATTTCACTTCATGATCAAATTTTTTTTTAAGGCAAGGCAAGTTTGTTTATATACAGTTGAAGTCAGAATTATTAGCCCCCCTTTTAATTTTTTTTTCTTTTTGAAATTTTTCCCAAATTATGTTTAACAGAGCAAGGAAAATTTCAGTATGTCTGATAATCTTTTTTTCTTCTGGAGAAAGTCTTATTTGTTTTATTTTGGCTAGAATAAAAGCAGTTTTTAATTTTTTAAACACTATTTTAAGGTCAAAATTATTAGCCCCTTTAAGCTTTTTTTTTTCGATAGTCTACAGAACAAACCATCATTATACAATAACTTGCCTAATTACCCTAACCTGCCTAGTTAACCTAATTAACCTAGTTAAGCCTTTAAATGTCACTTTAAGCTGTATAGAAGTGTCTTGAAAAATATCTAGTCAAATATTATTTACTGGCATCATGGCAAAGATAAAATTAATCAGTTATTAGAAATGAGTTATTAAAACTATTATGTTTAGAAATGTGTTGAAAAAATCTTCATACACAATGGTAATTCAAAGTGCTTTACATAAACAGGAATAAAAGAAACAAGTATAAGTCAATAACAACAAATAAAAATGATTTAAAACAGTTTATAAAAGAATGAAAAATAACAGAAGAACATAATAGTGCGATCTGTCGGATGTAGCACAGTGCTCATTCAGTAAAGGCGCAGCTACAGATGTGTTTTCAGCCTTGATTTGAATGTGCCTAATGTTGGAGCACATCTGATCATTTCTGAAAGGGGCAAGGGGTGCAGTAGCTGAAGGCCGATTCACCCTGCTTTGACTGAACTTTTGGAATCCTAAAAGATCCTAAAGATCTGAGTGATGTGTGAGGTTTGTATTCAGTGAGCATATCTGTAATGTATTGAGGTCCTAGGCCATTTAGTGGTTTATAGACCAGTAGTAACGCTATAAATTCTATTCTAAATGTGACTGGGAGCCAGTGTGAAGACCTGAGGACAGGTGTCATAGATATTTACATTAGATGTCGCCTACCCTGTTGTTGTCTATTAGAAAGAATAGAGCTGCCATTTTAGTACAGGGTAGCGCTCCTTTGAAATGAATGCGGGACCAAGGTCCAGTGAAGGAATGGCCATCCAGAGCCAGAAATATACACCTATATATATATGTATGTATATATACATATATGTATGTATATATATATGATCGGGAGTTTTCCCGCTGGTAAGTATGCAAATGTTTTTTTTAATTACGAAAATTATAATTTTATATCACTTTTCTACCTTCATGGATAAGTTAGCGCACCGGCATTGCCGACAAAGAGCATGGGTTTGTGTGCATGGAAATGTATTATCCTCCCTCCCTGTTAAGTTTGATCTTATCAAAAACCTGCATGGATCACATTCATGCATCATACCGCTATCTGATGCATTGAGTGTACAGTATGCTTTGCTAAAAAGATAGGTCTTTAATCTAGTTTTGAACTGTGAGAGTGTGTCTGAGCCTCGGACATTATCAGGAAGGCTATTCCAGAGTTTAGGAGCCTTAAATAAGAAGGCTCGACCTCCTTTACTCGACTTTGCTATTCTGGGTACTACCAGAAGCCTTGAGTTTTGAGATCTTAAAGAGCGGGTTGGATTGTAGCGAGACAGAAGGTTGGTTAGATAAACAGGAGCTAGATTATTTAAAGCTTTATAGGTAAGAAGCAATATTTTATCATCAATATGAAACTTAACAGGCAGCCAGTGTCATGAGGATAAAATTGGGGTGATATGATCATATTTTCTACACCTGGTAAGAACTTTGGCAGCTGCATTTTGTACTAGCTGACGTTTGTTAATCGAGGATGCTGGGCAACCAGCGAACGGAGCATTACAGTAATCCAGCCTAGAAGTCATAAAAGCATGAACTAGTTTTTCTGCATCTGAGATGGATAGCATGCTTCGTAGCTTAGCAATATTTCTCAGATGTAAAAAGGCAGTTTTTGTGACATGGGAGTTATGATTTTCAAAAGTTAAATTGGTGTCTAATATGACACCCAGATCTTTTATAGTGGAGCTAATGCTAACTTTGTATCCCTCTAATTGAAGGTCCAGTTGTGAGATCTGCTGTGTACAGGATTTAGGCCCAAAAAGTAATTTGAAAAGAAAATTGTTGGTCATCCAGTCTTTAATAACATTACTTGTTTAGCACAAAAGTTCGTAACATACAAAAATGTAAAAAACTAAATCTTACCTATGAAATGTTCTGCCTTTGTGCATTGTTTTCTTTGTTTTCTCGTTACTACACCCGTACACAGCGCTAAAGTCCAGCATCTTCACATTGACACACTGTCTTGACTAGTGCTGTTGAGTGACTTTTGTCCTGGGAGGCCTGTACAAATGTGGCGGCGCTATTGACGCATGCTCAGGGTCCTTATTCGATATCTAGTGTATATATATATATGAGCTGCAACTCTCTGGCTGTCTTTTTGGGGAGGTCGGTGAGGAGTCCATTACACAGGGTGTCCGCGGGGTCTTACAAAGTTGAAAAATGTCTTAAATCTCACAAGCAAAATGTTAGGCCTTAAATAGTCTTACATTTACTGAAATGTTGTGTTGTAGGTTTTAAATCTTTTTAATCAGGTCTCCCATAGCTTCCCAATCTGGCCATTAACACCCATACAATCACCAACAATCCATCTCAATAAAACTTTTAACTTTTTATTTAAAAATGTAATTTTTAACTTTATTTACCACAATGGTTAAATCATTTTCCTCATAATAATATTTGTTTAAAATTGCCCCATGTATTTACTGCTGAGGACACCTGAGGACAATGACCTGGACAAACTGTTGTGTGTACATAGTTTATTATAGTTTTTCAAACTTTTAAAACATTTGTCCTTTTTTTTAAGTTTATGTAAAAAAAAAAAGTGTGTTTACAACTAGATCTTGCTTGTTTTGTATTTAAAATATTAAAATGTGTTATTATTAAATTATCGTTGTGTTATTAAATCTATTAAATTCTAATATTTTTTGATAAAGCAAATATAAATATTTTATATCTGGGCCATTTGAAAAACTCCTTAGCGTTTAGCCCTGTATGATTCTAAAATTTGATTCATTATGGTCTTAAAAATGTCTTAAATTCTTAAATTTAATTTAGGAAAACCTACAGAAACCCTGATTACAGTAATCCACCCTGCTGGTGATAAAAGCATGAACAAGTTTCCTCATTAGAAAGTCCTCATTGGAAACAAAGCATCTAATTCTTGGAATGTTTTTGAGATTATTTGTTTTTACAGAATATTCAGTGAGGAAAATATATGGTGAAAAGTTGATTTTGCACACCAAATATGGGTGGAAAAAAAAAAATATTCATTCATTTTCTTTTCGGCTTTTCGGCTTAGTCCCTTTATTAATCTGGGGTAACCACAGCGGAATGAACCGCCAACTTATCCAACATATGTTTTACGCAGCGGATGCCCTTCTGGCTGCAACCCACCACTGGGAAATGGAAAAAATTAGTCAAATGTTTTTGTTTTTTTCCTCATTTTGCTTAAATGAGAATAATAATTAAGTAATTAATTCAGTTATTCATCATAGTAATTTATTAGCTGTGGAAAAGGTTGGTATTAAAAAACATATATGAAAAAAAATCATGAAAACTTATTAAATCATGAAATATCCTGAAATCTATGGACTTTTTATTGTAAAGTTATATGTCATTCAGAGTCTAGACAATAGATTTGTCTGTAAGATCTTTGTATCTCTCTCTCTCTCTTTCTGTTGCCGTCTTTCAGTTCGTTGGGATTAGAAAGCTCAGATCTCCTTAAAATCACCCTCACCAGATTGACATTTTCAAGGGCTTCCTTGGTAGAACAATGCTGAGAGGAAGAGAAAAGCCAATATGACTTTGTGCCTACCTTGCTGCGGGAGCTGTTTGTGTAAATCGCCTATAAGCTTATTGACCCGCATGCATGTCACTGCCATTAGACAGAACAGAGGAGCTGCCATCTGATTGGCCGATTTCCCACAAACTCTACCCTAATGTCCAGACATATGCATGTGGGAATGAGCACACACATGTGAACAGCATCCTAGCTCTCAGATCAGTCTCTTATCAATCCTCTTTGTTTTTAGATTGTTAAATCTAAATGACGTCTGTCCCACCTTGTCTGTGTTCCAAATCCTAGTGAGCTAGGATGTTGTCTACAAAGCAGGTATCTTTCTAGTCAGCATCCTGATTTTTTAGCAGTTCATTATTGGTCACTCACAAGTATCTAATGGCCCTTTTCCACTGAGTGGTACGGTACGGTTCAGTTCGGTATGGCCGTTTCCACTGTCAAAGGGTACCTAAAAGCGAACCGTACCATACCACTTACCCACTGCAAAGGGTACCAATAGGCCCAACGCTATTGGTTTACAGAGATGCGTCACTCGCAGAAGCAGGAGTATGAAAACAAGGGAAGCGGCATTTTTAAAAACACAGCCGTTTTCCGGGAGACAAAACAATACGGGAGATGGGTCTGAAATACGGGAGACTCCCTGGAAAAACGGGAGTGTTGGCAGGTTTGCTTTCGGGCAGTATGTTCGGGCATTCTGTTTGAACGGGAAAACATCAAATTCTTCAAAATTGCTTGCCAAGCTTTTTATTGAATTTTATATTATGAATCACCAATAAAATTAAACAACAACTGTCTCTTTACTTTTATTTCTAAACGTCCAAATCACACAATTTATGCAGAAACTCACGTCTTGTCCAAGTCCCTCCCCCAGAGTATTGTCAGACTATTGCGATTGATGATTGGCTCCTGTACTAGAAGGCAGGCTTTTTTCACCGCATAGCAACCGATGATTGGCTCCTGTACTAGTAGGTGGGGCTTTATTCCCCATATTGACAGTTACACTTTTCCCAATTCAAAAAGATACGAGTGACATGTCTTGTGTATTCTATAGTCTTTGGTACAGTGTAGCTGTTTGTACCCTGTAGCTTTGAATACAAATGATCTACTTCTCCCCGCCCACCGTTCCCACATGCGTGTCTGTTTCTCATGTGTTACTTCAGATCAACAGCAGTCAGTGATAGAGACAGACACGGATGATACTGAAATACAGCTTTTTAGTCGAAAATACCAAGTAAGTTTATTTGATGTACTTGGAGTTTTGGAGTTTATTCAAGCCTTTCTGAAATGATGAGCCACACACAGATGCCGTTTGCAGTACACATACACAGACATATTAGCGTTTATTGACACCATGCGGACGTGGTGATTATAGAATTACATAGCGATTTTACTTGATTACAAACATTAAAAAACATTTTAAACTTATAAAATTATGAAAATCACAGAGTTGGAACAGATATTTTAATTCCAGTTTATTGTGCAAAAAAATGTTCTGTGAACATGTGTATACATGTTATTATGGAGACATGGCACCGGTCAATCAATTCGGTGGGTGGGGAAAACCGCACTCCTACGTCACGTTGCAGTGGGCCTCAAAATCACTGGGATTTGGGTCCTATTTTAATTAAAAAAAGAGACTTGTTGGGTTTATTTCACTCCAATATGACAGTAGACACACTATACTGCACATACACACAGTTTCGTCCAAACAGCTTACAGCTAGGGTTGGGTATTGTTTGGGGTTATTTCGATAAATAAAATTTAATCAATACTTTTAAAATGATACCGGTGCCAAAACAGTGCCTGAACTGATACTTTTGAGCCACAAAATTATGGTCGATGACTCTAGAATAATCTTTTATTTGACAAAAATTTCTTTAATCATTTTAATTGAACAATATAATTGGTTTAAATCATACTTTAATTCATATTTTATATATTTGAATTGAATTGCATTAATATATTTGCATTAATTATAATTTGTTAGCATGAATGCAAGATTGCATTATGCAATTAGCATAACATTAGCTTACTACTAACCTGTGGAAAAGCTGTCATCAAAATCAGAGAGCACCTTTTTTCTAGGGTTGGGGCTTGGGACTACATTTACATGGACATCAGTAATCAAATGATTTGCCTTAATCTGTATAAGACAATAATATGATTAAGGTGTTTATATGAGTTGGTTTTTGAACGTTCCTTTCATGATCCCTTTTTACATGTTATAGCACATAGACTGATTAACGTCATTGCATCACCAGCCACGTTTCCTCCAGAGTTTCATGCAATTTCGGTTGTTTCAATTTTAATCTTTTGACTTTAACTGCAGTTCGGCACTTCCACTTTCATTCAGCAGCATATTTTTCTGTATTGAGGTATTGAATGAGAATATGATGTAAGGACTGGTGGAAGAGTGTTGTTTTAATGGAATTTGATGCTGCACGTCGAATGGGAAAAAAAAAACCTCCGCATTTTGTGACGCGGGTGGCTGTGGTCCTTTAAGGTAATCAAAAATCTCTGTTTACATTGTAGACTCTTAATCAGAGTATTGTCTTAATCGTATTAAAATCTGAGTATTGGTGTCCATGTAAACATACTCAGTAAAAGTGCCAGATGATGTCGCAAGCTGTCAAAGACAGTGCATTCCTCTGCCTTTAAGTTTATTCTGTGAGCCTTCAAATGTTTTATTAAGTTCGACATGTTTCCCCCCTGTACGCACAACTTTTGTAAAGCATCTGCTTTACGTTGCTGTGTCAGAATACTTGCTTGTAAAATATAGCCATACTTTCGAACGCTTAGTTTAAGCAAATTTGATGAACGCGAACAAGCACGTTGATGACTCTGAAGGGAGTCGCTTACTGGATGCTCTGTACTGCATAGTTGTCTACTTGCGTGCGTTTCCTAAGCAACAAGAACAAACGCCTTACATCGCAGATGGTGTCCATATCCCTCAAAGTTGTTTAGAATTAAATGTTTAGAGATGGTTTGACACAACGCGCACCTATGTGTGCCTTTGATGCACCCCTTGATGCTTCTTATGTCCTTGTCGCAGCACCAGTGGCACCGAAATTTGGCACCGAAATTCATATGCTGATTGGGTCCGGTCCATACCGGTTACATAGGTGGCACCAGGTTTCGTTACCCAACCCTACTTACAGCTTACATTTTCATTATAGGTGGCCTTTAGGCATCCATTTTTTGCAAAATAAAACCCATATTTGTCCAATAGAATGCAAATCATTTTTCAAATGAAAAGCATCTGTAGGTACCATTCTGAAATGAATGCAAACACTTTCATTCGCCATGGATGCATTTAATTAATCAAAAGTGATAGTAAAGACATTTATATGTTGCAAAAGTTTTTTTTAAAAGTGCCAATTCATCAATTTTAACATCTGTGAACAGGTCTGTAGCCCAAACTTGTACTACTTGCTATGATTGTACTGCATGCATTGTTTTTTCAGTTGGATTAATTGTGTCTGCTAGTAAAATTCTTATTTGTGAGTCACTTTGGATGAAAGCCTCTGCTAAATGAATACATTTACAAATGTGAATGTCGGAGATGAATATCAGTGGCATGTTTGCCCTGAGCTCATTTCTGGCAAGGCTATTCGTCTGTTTTCTTAGTATATGAATGTATTTACAAGTTGCAAGCGAGTGTGACAGAGGTCCTGTTTCCATCTGGTATTATCATGCATTTTCAGTGTCAGCCCCATAAACGTTAACACCTGATGTTAACATACATTCAAATAAAGCTCTTGTGATCACTTGGACTTTTATTTTGTTGAGACCTTTTGTGTGATGCTTTGCATAACTTTTGCAAGAGCATGCAATGCATACTATAGAAAGGAAAGCAAGCAAATAAAAGGATGTAGATGGGTAACCACACTTTTTTACAGCAATTGATGCATTTTGGTATAATGTAATGTGTGTTTATATAGTGCATTTATTGTGTATGGCCATACACCCAAAGCGCTTCACAATCATAAGGGGGGGTCTCTTCACACCACCAGCAGTGTGCAGCATCCACTTGGATGATGCGACAGCAGCCACAGGACAACGACGCCAGTGCACTCACCACACACTAGCTATAGGTGGAGTGAAGAGACAGTGATAAAGCCAATTCGGTGGACGAGGATGATTGGGAGGCCATGATCGTAAGGGCAGATTTAGGGACTTTGGCCAGGACACCGGGGTTACACCCCTACTTTTTACAAGAAGTGCCATGGGATTTTTTTTTCCGCCCGCGAGTTTGAGACCCCTGCTGTAAACGATTGATTCCTCCTGATGGATATCAAAAACAAGATGTGTCTGACCTTTAAAATAGTCCTGATCTGTATCATAATGATTAATGAAAATAATATGTTAATATAAACTACAATTTGGGGTGACATGGTGGCTCAGTGGTTAGCACTGTCGCCTCACAGTAAGAAGGTTGCTGGTTCGAGTCCCGGATGGGTCAGTTGGCATTTCTGTGTGTTCTCCCTGTGTCCGCATGAGTTTCCTCCGGTTTCCCCTACAGTCCAAAAACATGCTCTACAGGTGAATTGAATAAACTAAATTGGTGGTAGTGTATGTGAGTGAATGAGTGTGTATGTACACTGTAAAAAAAAAAATCGTAAAAAAAAGGTAAATGACTGGCAGCTACGGCTGCCAAACAAAAACCATAAAATTACGGTAAAATTTCTTTTGTTGAAATAAAGTGCAAAAATAATAAATCTACAGATATTTTCATTAAAATGTTTACAGAAAAACACTGTTATTTTACAGACTTTTCCTAGATTATTATGATCAAATACGTTCAATAAAGTTACACAATAAGAGTTTTACAGAGAAACACTGTTATTTTACAAACTTCTTCTAGATTTTTATGATCAAATACATTTAATAAAGTTACACAATAAAGTTTTACAGAGAAACACTGTTATTTTACATACTTCTTCTAGATTTTTATGATCAAATACATTTAATAAAGTTACACAATAAGAGTTTTACAGAGAAACACTATTATTTTAGAGACTTTTCCTAGATTTTTATGATCAAATCCATTTAATAAAGTTACACAATAAGAGTTTTACAGAGAAACACTATTATTTTACAAACTTTTCATAGATTATTATGATCGAACACCATCAATAAAGTGACTGCACTAAAAGTTTAAGAGAAAACAATGTTATTTAAAATAATTTTCCCTAAATCATTAAGATTAAACACCTTTAATAAAATGCCAAGACATGCTCAAGGAAGTAATTTAATAGTTTTATTTCGGATCAAAAAAGTCTGGAAAAAACAAGATACAAGATACAACTGGTTAAAATTCTCACAACTTTAAAATTACAGTGGTTACATTTTATTGAATAGTATTTATGTAAAACATGTTGAGGTTTAAGTTATATGGAATGACTCAGTTCCAAATCTTAAATGAAACTGTAATGTGAATGGGACACTGACAAAGGAGTGTGGATCCAAATGCAAGTTTATTACACAGAGATGGTCAGGCAAGCAACAGTCAACCGAGGAGCAAACAGATGTATGCAGGGAATCCAGAGTCATGGTCAAATAACAGGCAAATGGTCAGTCCAAGCAGCAACAACAACCTAAACAATTAACAAGCAAAGCAAGAGAAACGCATCATAATGTTCACAGTAACAGTATAACAAGCCTTAGCAATTAGTGCGTGCGTCTGTGCTGCTTTTAAAGTCCATGTAATCAGTTCATAACGATCCTCCGACTGTGTGTGTGTGTGCGCGCGCGCGCGCGCAATCAGTGGAATCTGGAACAGGTGCATGTGAGCATTGCATGACTGGATCTGTAGTCCATATAATGGCGGATTTGTAGTTCTATGGCGATCTGCGTGTTTACCAGCGATCTACAAGGATTAAATTGCTGATGATTGTGACAGGAACATTTATACTACTACAGTAAACAGCACAACAGTTTCATGAAATTCTCAGACTATAGGATTATGATAAACTTAAGATATAATGAAAATGTATACAGCTACTTGATTTTCACTGTTTCACACCCACTATTTGCACACACACACACACAGTCGGAGGATCGTTATGAACTGATTACATGGACTTTAAAAGCAGCACAGACGCACGCACTAATTGCTAAGGCTTGTTATACTGTTACTGTGAACATTTTGACGCGTTTCTTTTGCTTTGCTTGTTAATTGTTTAGGTTGTTGTTGCTGCTTGGACTGACCATTTGCCTGTTATTTGACCATGACTCTGGATTCCCTGCATACATCTGTTTGCTCCTCGGTTGACTGTTGCTTGCCTGACCATCTCTGTGTAATAAACTTGCATTTGGATCCGCACTCCTTTGTCAGTGTCCCATTCAAATTACAGTTTCATTTAAGATTTGGAACTGAGTCATTCCATATAACTTAAATCTCAACATGTTTTACATAAATACTATTCAATAAAATGTAACCACTGTAATTTTAAAGTTGTGAGAATTTTAACCAATTGTATCTTGTATCTTGTTTTTTCCAGACTTTTTTGATCCAAAATAAAACTGTTAAATTAAGACCTTGAGCATGTCTTGGCATTTTATTAACGGCGTTTAATCGTAATGATTTAGGGAAAATTATTTTAAATAACATTGTTTTCTCTTAAACTTTTAGTGCAGTCACTTTATTGATGGTGTTCGATCATAATAATCTATGAAAAGTCTGTAAAATAACAGTGTTTTTCTGTAAAACTTATTGTGTAACTTTATTAAATGGATTTGATCATAATAATCTATGAAAAGTTTGTAAAATAATAGTGTTTCTCTGTAAAACTTATTGTGTAACTTTATTAAATGGATTTGATCATAAAAATCTATGAAAAGTTTGTAAAATAATAGTGTTTCTCTGTAAAACTCTTATTGTATAACTTTATTAAATGGATTTGATCATAAAAATCTATGAAAAGTTTGTAAAATAACAGTGTTTCTCTGTAAAACTCTTATTGTGTAACTTTATTAAATGGATTTGATCATAATAATCTAGGAAAAGTCTGTAAAATAACAGTGTTTCTCTGTAAAACTTTTATTGTGTAACTTTATTGAACGTATTTGATCATAATAATCTAGAAGAAGTTTGTAAAATAACAGTGTTTCTCTGTAAACATTTTAATGAAAATATCTGTAGATTTATTATTTTTGCACTTTATTTCAACAAAAGAAATTTTACCGTAATTTTATGGTTTTTGTTTGGCAGCCGTAGCTGCCAGTCATTTACCTTTTTTTTACGATTTTTTTTTTTTTTTACAATTACAATTTATTACTTTAATTTTACGTAATTTTAAATGTACTTCAAAAAAACAGGAAAAAACTGTGTGTAAATAATACGGCAATTTTATTGTATAAAACAGACAAATTGCTGTAATTTGTCATTAATTGTATAGTACATAAAATAACAGTCAAGCTGTTAATTTACAGATATTGTTTGTAATTTTTAAGGTCTTTTGAATATAATTTAAAATAACAGAAAAATACTGTATAAATAATAGTGTATTTTCCCTGTATAAAAAACAAAAATGTCAGTAATTTGTCTTTAATGATAAAGTACCTAAAATGAAAGTCAAACTGTTAATTTAGAGAGATTGTTTGTCATTTTACTAAGTTTTGAATATAATTTGAAATGACAAAAAATTACTGTAAAAAATTTAGAGATATTTTCTGTAAAATTAGGTTTTTTTTTTACAGTGTAGGTCACTGGGTTGCAGCTGGAAGGGCATCCGCTGCATAACACATATGCTGGATAAGTTGGCGGTTCATTCCGCTGTGGTGACCCCTGATGATTAAAGGGACTAAGCTGAAGGAAAATGAATGAATGAAACTTCAATTTGTCTGCCCCTACACTTTTAAAAGGGTTCCACACAATTCATTCATGTTTTCCCAAAGCAAATTAAGTTAACTTAACAATTGAAATAGATTGAACATAAAACAATTGAGTTGTCCTAAAAAAAAAGTCTCAAGACTTTTTGTTTTTTAAGTTCATTTTAAATTAGTAGTACGAACAAGCTGCAAAAATAATTGTTTTGAGTGTATAATGGATTACACCATTGTCAATGCGTGATTTAGTCCAGCAAACTATGGGAAAATGCAGATCTAGCCTACAGAGAGTTTGAAAGGACACCTTTTCCTCTAAAATAGTTTTTTAATATAGCCTAAAAAGTTTGTATTATAATATGAATGCCTATGTTCACATTTCACTGTAAAAAATACTGGGTTACACTCAATAGACAACATAAAGGAATTATGTTAACATTTTAGTTTTTACACATTGAAGTGGATTGAACATAAAACAATTAAGTTCCCACCCCCCAAAAAAACTCAAGAATTGTGTTTCAGCTTGGGGTTAATGATGTCATAAACTCTTCAGGTTACTCGCATACACCCCGCACAGCGAAGGGGTGTGGCCGGAGGCGCTGTAATTTTAGAACAGAGACGATTCCTGGTGACGTGTAGCCGATCTGCGAATCACAGCACATTATGTTAACTGACCAATCAGAGCCTCTTAAGGGCGGGTCTTCAGAGGAACAAGGAAATATGACAGTCCTTTTCATGCTGAGTGGCTGTATATAATCAAAGTAAGATATATGAAAAAATGCGTGATTTTCTAGGAATGAGCACACATTGCTTTGCATCTTAAAAACACAACCAAGCCTTAAAAATACACTCTGGACCACTAAAAAAGTAGGTTGAAATTATTTTTGAGTGTTGAAAGTGAAACAGTAAGCACAATAGTTTGTGATCATTCATCTGTTAAATGACTAAAGACATTTTTACACTGTAAAAGGTGATTCGTTTCTTTACTTAAAAAACAAAGCAAAAGTGACCTGTTGACCTTAAAAGTGACAAAAGCAACTAAAAAAGCGGGTTAAAACCTCATGTAACTTGAATTTGTTTTTATTTTATTTTTTTATAATTTTGTTTAAAGTTTATGTACTTAACAATTTTAAGTCAACACGTTTACTCACTATTTTAAAGTGAAGTCAGCTAATTGCTTTTTACAATGTATAAAATTGTATTAATATATTAATTAATTTTTTTATTGTACTTTATAGTCCCATTTCTGACATGGCCAGAACATATTACATTTATAAAAAGAATAATAAAAATATAGTATAAATTTAAAAAGAAATTAATTAAAAACCTTTAAAAAGAAAAAAAAAAACATGTAACAATTCTAGGAAATTCTCTATTTTATTTTAAAAATAGGCCATCTTTGACAACCACGTTTGTTGAAATCAGTCATCAGAGGTTACTGTATTTCAGAAAATTGACTCATTGTCCTTTAAAACACTTAAAGATTAAATAAATGTATTTGATAAACTTAATATAGTAAATATAGTAGTAATAATAATGAAATATATTCATATAAAATATACTAATACATTAAAGCACAAACAACTGAAAAATCCCAATGTTAATGATGATGTGTATTGTCAGTGAGTGCAGAGTAGATGATTTTTTGTGGCTGTTTGAATGCCTTCAACCACGTGAGCATTTACACCATGAAAGCGTTGAATCTGTTTTTAACTCCCTCAAACCAATTTAAACCCATTTCACACCATTATTTATCATCTTCCCAAAAAAAAAAAAAGCCATACAGTAAATTGCATTGCACGTCAGTCTTTTTGATTTTATGCAGGTCATTTCTGTTGCTCTGTACCTGCATGGCGCAATGTTTTCCCAGCGGATCCCCTCCCTCTGTGTTCCTGAAAGAAACTTCATCAAGCCGCTGTGACACTTGTTCCCTGCGAGGTTGCCTGGGTGATTGTGTTTAAAATGCATTGCGAACGGTGTTAGATAGAAGGCAGAAAATCCTTAATCACTGCTTAATTAACGAATCATCTTGTAGCTTCATTTCCTGAGCGGTAATTAAACAGTTCCAAGACGTTTCGTTACAGGGCTTAACATGTTCGCCGGAGATCAAGGTAGAGCCTTTAATGTTATCTCTCTGCCTTCCCAAACTCGCTACACTGGAAAGGAACTGTTGATATTGCCTTTTGTTATCCTTATGGTAATGCTCAATGAGTATGCTAAGGAGCTTCTCGAGGCCTGACAATACAAATAGCGAGGCGCTTTTTTAGCAGGAGAAGTGAGGAGGACGGACTGAATGAAAAAAGCTGAGCCCTAGCAGGAACTTGCATTGCAGGAAAATAGGTCAGAATGACCTCATGTGCAGTAAGTAGGGCAGCGCGGCCCTCTCCTCTCGCCCGGGTGTGCAAAGGCAAGCAAGAAGCTGCGATCCTTTTGGCCATGTTTACTGCATGCCTTTGAAGTGAACCACGTCTTAACTGGCTTAAACGCAGCGTGGCGAGAGAATTTGATCTTTAGATTAACCCATCCGGATGGACCAGTGTGTGTTTGAGGAGCATGGTGAAGGCCGTTCCGCTGTGTTTGAGGGTCACTGAGATGCTGCCGTCAAGCAGCTGTAGCCTGAGACTGACTCCAGAACACTGGCTGCAGAAAAAGGCAATGCCAGACCAAATAATCTGCCTATGTTTATCTCAATGCTTTCAGTCAGTGAGGATGATCTATCCATCCATCCGTCCATCCGTCCATCCGTCCATCTATCTATCTATCTATCTATCTATCTATCTATCTATCTATCTATCTATCTATCTATCTATCTATCTATCTATCTATCTATCTATCTATCTATCTATCTATCTATCTATCTATCTATCTATCTATCTATCTATCTATCTATCCAAATCTTGTAATAGAAAGACTATCTGTCCATCCATCCATCCATCCATCCATCCATCCATCCATCCATCCATCCATCCATCCATCCATCCATCCATCCATCCATCCATCCATCCATCCATCCATCCATCCATCCATCCATCCATCCATCCATCCATCCATCCATCCATCCATCCATCCATCCATCCATCCATCCATCCATCCATCCATCCATCCATCCATCAGTATTTTCTTCTATAATTATATTACTCTATTATTTTATTATATATTATCTCTTATTCTATCTATTCCACCTATCCATCCAGCTACATCTTCACAGCTTCATTCGGCTTCTATCAAATGTGCAGTCGTCAATAAATAATCTATTTTTTTATTTATAATTTGTTTATTGTTTTAGGGGAGGAAAATGGCAACAGAGAAATGGGAGAGACAGAGATGGAAACTGACAGCGAGAAGACCAGACACCCCCCTCTGGAGCCTGAGGAATGGGACGGTCCAAGTAAGTGCATCATTTGAACTTGTGTTTGTGTGTTGTAGAATCAGACATTTTGACTTTACGCTTTTGTTATTGCTACTTTATATCTCAAATTATTGATGTACAAACAATGTATTATTGTTTTTGTAATGTATTACAAAGACTTATTTTTCAATTCACTCTATATGGAAGTATGGAAGCTGCTTTCAAACAGCAAATAGATATTAGGTTGATCCTGGCAACAGCAACTCATAAACCAAAATACATACAGCTTGAAGTTAGTTGGATTTAATTTGTTGACTCAGAGGTAAACTATATGGCACATTATTGCCAATCTTTTGACGTTTGGGTTATATATGTAAAATAATAAAATAAATACATCAAAATCAAATAATCAATATTGTGAAAGGATATATAAATTCAATTTTAAAGGTTCCAAATAAGAGTAGAATCAATGGTAATTAAAATAAAAAAAAAAGGAATCAATGATAAAGAAAGAAAGAAAGAAAGAAAGAAAGAAAAATGGAATCAATGATAAATAAATAAATAAATAAATAAATAAATAAATAAATAAATAAATAAATAAATAAATAAATAAATAAATAAATAAATAAATGACAATGGAATGAATGATAAATAACTGAATAAAAAATAATGAATAAATAAATAAATAAATAAGAATGGAATTGAGAATAAATAAATAACTGAGAATGGAATCAATGATAAATAAATAAATAAATAAATAAATAAATAAATAAATAAATAAATAAATAAATAAATGAGAATGGAATCAATGATAAATAAATAAATACATAAATAAATAATTGAAAATGGAATCAATTATAAATTAATAAATAGATAAATAAATGAGAATGAAATAAATTATAAATAAATAGATAAATAAGAATTGAAACAATGATAAATAAATGAATAAATGAATAAATAAATGAGAATGGAATCAATACTAAAATAAATAAATAAATAAGAATGGAATCAATGCTACATAAATAAATGAATAAATAAATAAATAATGAATGAATAAATAAATAAATAAATAAATAAATAAATGAGATTGGAATCAATGATAAATAAATGAATACATAAATAAATAAATAAGAATAGAATCAATACTAAAATAAATAAATAAATAAATAAATAAATAAATAAATAAATAAATAAATAAGAATGGAATCAATGCTACATAAATAAATGAATAAATAAATAATGAATGAATGAATAAATAAATAAATAAATAAATAAATAAATGAGATTGGAATCAATGATAAATAAATGAATACATAAATAAATAAATAAGAATAGAATCAATACTAAATAAGTAAATGAATACATAAATAAATAAATAAGAATAGAATCAATACTAAATAAATAAATGAATACATAAATAAATAAATAAGAATAGAATCAATACTAAATAAATAAATGAAAATAAATAAATAAATAAATAAATAAATAAATAAATAAATAAATGAGAATGGAATCAATGACAAATAAATGAATACATAAATAAATAAATAAGAATAGAATCAATACTAAATAAATAAATGAGAAATTAAATCAATACTAAATAAATAAATAAATAAATAAATGAGAATGGAATCAATGATAAATAAATTAATGAATAATTAAATAAATAAATAAATTTAAAAATGTAAAAAAAATTAAAATTATAAATAAAGAAATAAAGAAATAAAGAAATGAGAATGGAATCAATTATTTAGGGGGTACAAGTAGATTAATAAGTTGCTTTTTGAAAGCAACTTGAATCAAAAATATTGTAATCAGAAGTGTTGTATTACAAATGTGGTCTCCATTATGTATTGGTGATCATCTTCTGGACTCTTACTGTACCTCAAAGGCTTTCAGTTATTACCATAAACACTGTAAAGCAGAAATGACAAAACTATCAGAGAGGAAAAGGAGTCTGCAGTGCCCCTCTGATATGATACTCCGTTCTGAAGGTCCAATCCAACCCGCGATCATTCCTGGCCCTTCTTTAACCGTTTAGCCCATTAGCTAGCGGCCAGTAATCACTTGTAAGCGGCTCATTATGACACATTTTAAATGAATCCATCTGGGATCAGGGGATTTCAGACGCTCAATAGCAGGACATCTGAAGATATCCTTGACAAGGCCACCGACAGAGGTAAAACTCTCTGCTGCTTCTGAAGACTTAATGAGCTCTTGAATTACGAAGAACGTGTTTTTTTTACGTTATAGTGAATTGTGATGCAGTGCTGCTTTTGATCAGTGTCTTGCTGAATTAACGTACAACATAGCGAATGTTTATGAAGAAAGAATGCACAATAGTGAGCAGTCGTATTTGTGTTTGAGGGTTGTTTAGCCTCATTTGTAATGTCTGATATGTTTTATTTTATGATAAGGGTATGCTAATACATGTTTGCCTTCAATAGTTCCGAGCATTTTTTGTTTTAAATTGCTATATATAGTTGTTTTTTATATATTTATTTTTAAAGTATAGTTGTTTTTGTTTTAAAGTCCTATATATATATCCTACATATGTAGATAGATGGACAATCACACTTTGTAATTTGTATTATTTAGCTTTATATGATTAGCAATAATTTTAATTCTGGACAATATAAAAATAACAAATTTGTATATATTCACATTTATTTTTTTATTTATTTTACGTATAATTATTAGACTATTTTTATATATTTGATAGTTTTTAACAGTGTTATAAAAATCTAAAAATAAAATAATAATAATAATAATAATAATAATAATAATAATAATAATAATACATTTATTATTATTATTATTATTATTATTATTATTATTATTATTATTATTATTTTTATTTTTATTATTATTATGTGATTATTATTATTATTATTATTATTTAAAAAATTTTGACTGTTATCATTAATATTATTAACAACAACAGGTAATTTTAGACTTATTTGTTTAATATGATTATATTTAATTATTATTATTATTATTTTATAAAAAAATATATACATTTAAATAAAAAACAGTGTTACAACAATTATTATTATTATTATTATTATTATTATTATTATTATTGACCATGATGATGATATAATAATAATTATAATAATAATAATAATAATAATAATTATTATTATTATTATTATTATTATTATTTAAAAATTTTTTGACTGTTATCATTAATATTATTAACAACAACAGGTAATTTTAGACTTATTTGTTTAATATGAATATATTTAATTATTATTATTATTAATATTTTATAAAAAATGTATACATTTAAATAAAAAACAGTGTTACAACAATTATTATTATTATTATTATTATTATTATTATTATTATTATTATTGACCATGATGATGATATAATAATAATAATAATAATAATAATAATAATAATAATAATATTAATAATAATAATAATTATTATAATTATAATAACAATAATAATAATTAGAATTTTTATTATTATTGACTATGATTATGATATAATAATAATAATAATAATAATAATAATAATATTGATATGTATTATTATTATTATTATTATTATTATTATTATTATTATTATTATTGACCATGATGATGATATAATAATAATAATAATAATAATAATAATAATAATAATAATAATAATAATAATAATAATAATAATAATAATAATTATTATTATTATTATAATTATAATAACAATAATAATAATTATAATTTTTATTATTATTGACTATGATTATGATATAATAATAATAATAATAATAATAATAATAATAATAATAATAATAATAATAATAATATTGATATGTATTATTATTATTATTATTATTATTATTATTATTATTATTATTATTATTATTAGCAACAACAACGGGTAATTTTAGACTTAATTAATATCAATTAATTCACTTGTGTCAATTTCATATATCGTTTTTTTATTATACATTTACATAAATGTTCTTATATTTAAATGGTGTTATTTAAAATTTGATCATTTATGATTTATTACTATTTTAAATATATTTCAGTTCTATAATGAAGGAAAGGACAGTATTATTATTTTCAGTTTTGTGGAAATATTACTTAACATCATTGATATTACTTAATATCATTACAATTATTTGCTCAAATTATGCTGTATTGTACAGTATATCAAATATGTCACACAAGTCATATGGACTATACGAACTACATGCTTAGGACTATTATGTGGAAAAATGCAGCATGAACATCATGCGAATGTTCTCCTCTTTTATGTTTTACAGAAGAAAGAAAGTGTACGTATTTGGTACAACATGAGAGCATGTAAACGATGACAGAATTTTCATTTTTCCCCTTTAAGCTTGTATAGAAAGCACACAACAGACATAAAAAAACAGATATCTTTTCTCCCTCCTAAGAATCTTGCCTTACCATGCAGATTTCCGCTCGCCGTTTCTCAGAACAGTAAAAAAAAAAATCTGTTTTATCTGTCTTTTTTTTCGCACTTCTTAAAAGTCACTTCATCAAAGTGATGGATAATACATCCAACAAGATAGCAACGGCAGCAATTACTGTTCAGCCGTGGCATCACATCGCAGAATACACAAAATATGATTCCCCTTTTAATGCATATGACCTCCAGAATTTATTGCAGGTGCGTACATTTATAAGAAAGTGGATTTTGGCAAGTTGGCACCGGCAGGCCCCCTGGGGTGTGTATTTTATACCGACAGCGAATCAGAGTTATCAGCACCTATCAGATAATGCATTTATCATTAAATTTCACATTTGCATTTCAATCTGGAAAGGAAATGAGCATTGGCGGTGTAAGATAAGAGCGGCGGGGACGGCGGTAATAAACGGGCCCTGTGATCAGGCAGCCGGCAGGGCTAAAGGGGGTCAGTCACACAACGATGGGGGCAAACGTCTACAAAAAAAGAGAGGCATCATAGACTGGTTGAGGCTTTCAGGAAGAAAACGCTGAGCTTTAAACTTGTGCGGTGTGAAGGAGGAGGGAGAAGCGGCGTCTCTCTTTAATCATTTATTTTGTGATGCTGAGAATCACATTTTTTGGTTTGTTTTCAGTGACTAAATGAGAAATGTAGTTTGTATGGTTGGTTGGATTTATTTCATACATAAAAACTGTAAATTTTAACCCTTGGAAAACAGGAAAAGATGGTGTAATTTATGTTTGAGTAACACTGAAAAAAAAATTGTTTCTTATTTGGAGATTTTCTCTTGTTTCTAGTGCAAAAATCCTTAAATCAAGAAGCATTTTTTTTACACAAGCAAAAAAAGTTTTGTTTAAAAAAAAAAAAAATGCTACTGTCACAATGGGCTCATTCACAAACGCACAGATCTGAGTATTTATGAAAAATTCGTATTTATTTACAAAAACACTCACAACAGGCACTGGAACATCAAAACACAGGGAATGGTGACAATACCAGACCAAGAACTAAACAAACTCAGGGGTGTAAATACAATGAAGAAATACACAGGACATGATTTGCTGCGTCCCAATTCGCATACTTATACTACCACCTAAAAGTATGTACTTTTTTTGTGGAGGAAAAATATATACTTTTGAGTGTGTAACAGAAAAGTATGCAAGCTTCGGGACATACTACTTCCTCGTTTCACAGATCGTTGTGTTGCTTAGTTAGAGCCCTGTCAATCATCCACATTTCTGTCGTATTTTATTTCCTACCTTATTGGAGAAGCAGCAGCAGGATAATCTCCCATTCATGAGTCTTTCATGCAAAGAAATCTCCTCAGGTCTTTGGATGATTCTGCATTCAGACGGTAATGTCCAAACACGTCTTTATATAAGTTCAGTATTGTTGTTGCAGATGAAATATAACACAGACAACGCTATTTAAATATTATCCAATTGGCTAGATATTAATTAACAGTCCTACAAACATCTTTACCGAAGCCTCTCTGCTTGACGGTTGGTCTCGAGCGTCCATCATGTTTGTAGTTTGTTTACACTTTTCACCCGCGTTTTGTAGTTCTAATTGAATTCACGTCCAACGCGCAATGCACTGTGGGCAAAATCAGCGGTTAGAGTATGGACGCTTCTACACTTAAAATTTTGACCGGAAATAGTAAACCATCCGGGAATCTTTGGCATACTCTTTTCAACATACTACGATTTGGGACATACTAATTCTATTTTCACATACTATTCAGGTCGAATAGTATGCGGATTGGGACGCAGCAACTGACCTGAATACATACAGGGGTGTGACACAGGTGGAACTAATGAATGTTAACAAACGGCGGGAAAATGAAACAAAGGAATCACATGACATAAACTGAAGCACATAGAACACAACTAGCAACAGATAGCATCACTCCAATGATCAGGCAAGCTTCTGGGGGTTTGTCATCTTCAAGTTGCAGTGATGTTAGAAATCTTGGTGTCATCTTTGATCGAGCTCTGTGTTTTAATAGCCATGTTAAGTCTGTTGTTCGTACATGCTTTTTTCATCTGAGGAACATCACAAAAATCAGAGATATTGTGTCAAAGGTAGAGATGGAGATGCTTGTTCATGCCTTCATCTCTTCATGATTGGATTATTGTAATGTTCTGTTCACTTGTCTGAACAAATCTACTATGGATCGATTGCAAGTTGTGCAGAATGCAGCGGCGAGGCTTTTGACCAACACTAGTAGGAGGTCACACATTACTCCTGTGCTTAAGGCACTTCGCTGGCTTCCTATTAACTTCAGAGTAAATTTTAAAATTCTGGTCATTACATATAGAGCTCTGCATGGTCAAGCACCTCTATATGTTCGAGAACTTTTACACAGTCATTCATGTAGCCGGTCCCTGAGGTCTTCTGGACAAGACCTTTTAGTGATTCCCAGAACTCGTCTTAAGACTAAAAGTGACCGTGCCTTCTGTGTGGTGGCTCCATGGCTCTGGAACTCTCTTCCCATAGCACTGAGATCTCTGGGATCAGTTGATCTTTTTAAAAAGCATTTAAAGACGCATCTTTTTGGTCAAGTTTTTAATTAACAGTATTAGTGTTTCTGTATTTGGATTTTTTTGTTTGTTTTATTATGTTTTAACATGTTTTCTTTTATTGTTATGAGTTATTTTACTTGTTTTCTCTTATTGTAAAGCACTTTGTGACTCAATGTCTGGGAACGGTGCTATATAAATAAACCTTTACTTACTTACTTACAACTCATGGGGAATCACATGACACAACAAATACACAATGACAACATCTAGACCAGTGATGGGCAAACTCGGTCCTGGAGGGCCGGTGTCCTGCACAGTTTAGCTCCAACTCTGATTAAACACACCTGCTTTTAGATAATTAGTGATCTTTGAGACACCGATTAGCATGTTCAGGTGTGTTTGATTAGAGTTGGAGCTAAACTGTGCAGGACACCGGCCCTCCAGGACCGAGTTTGCCCACCCCTGATCTAGACACACGAATCGTGACAGCTACATTACCTGCCAGTGGGGTGAGTGAAATACTTATGATACTTACTTAACATCAAAAACAATGATTCATTTCTTACCCCACTGTGATTTTCAGGAAAAATTCACTTTATTTTAACTTACTATGTTTGAAAACAAAATGTTTTCAGGGAGCGACACGGTGACCCAGTGGTTAGCACTGTTGCCTCACAGCAAAAAGGTTACTTGTTCGAGCCTCGGCTGGGTCAGTTGGCATTTCTGTGTGGAGTTGGCATGTTCTCGCCGTGTTCATGTGGGTTTTCTCCGGGTGCTCCGGTTTCCCCCACAGTCCAAAGACATGCGCTATAGGTGAATTGAAAAAACTAAATTGGCCGTAGTGTATGAGTGTGTATAGGTGTTTCCCAGTAATGGGTTGCAGCTGAAAGGGCATCCGCTGCGTAAAACATATTCTGGATAAGTTGGCGGTTCATTCCACTGTGGCGACCCCTGATAAATAAAGAGACTAAGCCGAAGGAAAATTAATGAATGAATAAATGAGTTTTTTTCTGAAAGAAAAGCTATACTTTATCTGCCAGTACGGTTAGTACAATAAACTTACTTAGAACCGAAAACAAGATTATTTTCTTACACCACTGGTGAATTATTTATCCTGTTTTCAAGAAAAATAATGAAACTTTTACTTATTATTTCTGAAAACAATGATTCCTTATTTAAGAACTTTTAGATGTTTGGACTAGAAACAAGACAACAACTCAAAGTAAGAAAATAATGGGTTTTTTTTTGTAGTGGATGCTGGGTTTGTTTTAAAGTGATCCAAGTGAGAAAAAGTGATGCCAACTAAAAAGTAAAAAATCAATAAGCTGGTGTAATATGTTTTTACTGTGTTTATAAAAAGAAAAAGAAAATATATATTTAAAAAAACAATATTAACAATAATAATAATATATAATATATACCTAATTTAGATTTATTCATTTAGCAGACAATTTATCACAAGGGGACTTAAGTGAGGACAAAAGAAGCACTTTGTTTCATTGATGAAATAAATAATAAAAATGTAATTGTCATTAATAAAATAGGTTTTAAATAAAATAATCAACATTTAATTTGGATAAATCAATCAAAACCTTATATAAACAATTATTCATATAAAATGATGGTATAATATAAATGTTATGATCAATTTAGTTCAAATAAATGATCTCAAATGTTTTCCAAGTGATATTTAAGGTCTGTTGTTTATACTTTTAATGCTTTTAAAAGTGTTTCAGAAGTTATTGTAAGTATATATTATTAGCATTGTTTAATAATGTGTAAGTACTGTATATACATTTATTTATATTAGGGGTCTCAAACTCAAATTGGTGGGGGGGCCATATCATTCATTCATTCATTTTCTTTTCGGCTTAGTCCCTTTATTAATCCTGGGTTGCCATGTTTTACGCTGCGGATGCCCTTCCAGTCGCAACCCATCTCTGGGAAACATCCATACACACTCATTCACACTCATACACTACGGACAATTTTAGCCTACCTAATTCACCTATACTCCATGTCTTTGGACTGTGGGGGAAACCAGAGCACCCGGAGGAAACCCATGCAAACTCCACACAGAAACGCAAACTGACCCAGCCGAGGCTCGAACCAGCGACCTTCTTGCTGTGAGGCGACAGCAGTACCTACTGTGCCACTGCGTTGCCGGGGCCATATCAGTGACTGACAATTCATAGGGCCACTTTAACATTCAAGAACCAAAAAAAAAGTGGAAACCTGATGTAATTGATGCACTCAGATATTGTTCCCCAGAGTAGGGATGGGGGAGTCGACTCTTAAGAGTCATATCCTCGACTCTCAATGGACCTAGTACTGGAATCGACTCCAAGACAGGAATCGACTCCCAGAGTTGAGTCTGTTTTTTCAAATGTTTCTGAGTACAGTTATAATGCTTATTCTCGAGCATGATGAACACCGAAGGCGCCCGCTTTGAATTGTTCACACGTTTATGCTTTTGCTTTTAAATTTCGCGACCACTAGCATTCTGGGCTATTATAATAGTGCTGCAGGATGAAGTTTGCGTTCACTTTCAAATTCCTATAAAACATGTACACCTTCGACACTTTGATTCACGTATCAAACATTTATATTACGAAGATATTTAGACTATTTTATATATATTTTTAAACATTGTTTGGGCTCAATTGAGATGTTTTTTTTTTTGTTAATGAACTGCTACTCATCTTTCCATTTAAACATTTCGATAATAAATTGATGTTTTAACGTTCTGCCTCCAAGATTGCAATGTAATTTCCTAAATTATCTAAACTAGACAATTAAATTTTGCTGTAAGAAAGTATAGATTGATATTTTTGGACTGCAGATGATTTACTGCTGTTTTTTTCTGGCCAGAGGAGAACTGCACAATGTAAAGCTGCAATTGACGCAGTAGCATTGTGTAAAGCGCGATATGATACAGCATGTTTAATCTTTGCGCTATTTTAAGTGAATGTAAATGGAGTCGATTCCGGAGTCGATTCCATTGACTCCAAAATTAGGAGTTAAGATTTGGAGTCGATTCCAAAAAAACCCGAAACCGAACACCCCTACCCCAGAGTATATGCAGTCAAAGCTACTTCTTTTTGTTTCTTATTGCACATATTGAAAGGGTAGTTTAAATTGCTACGAAAATACTACAATTTAATAATAAACATAATAATAATTGTTATTATTCTGTCCTAATCCGATGTTGCTCAATCAATATTTTAACAGATAGCGCAAGAACAGCAGATTGGGTAACTTTGTTTTAAAATGTTAGTTTTGTGTAAAATGGCCTGCGGGCTGGCAGTTTGAGACCCCTGGCCAGATGTATATGCTTTAAATTATATTATAAGAATATGTTTCATACACTGTGAGTGATACATTACTAATATACAAATCCTTAATATAGAAACGTCCAATATTCTAATGTTAATAAATTCTGTAAAATTCCTGTGTATCATTTAGCATTGTGTAAAACAATGTCATAAAATGTTATACACACACACATCTTACTTTTTTGATCCATTACAAGCGCACATTTTTAGTTGAAAAGTTCAAAAGGAACAATAATGACCATAAAGGAAACATAAAAGTAGTCCATAAGAACCGTGTGCTACATTTCGAGGCTTCTGAAGTTTTGTATGAGAATCGAACAAACATTTAAGACGTTCTTTGCTGAAAATCTTGCCTCCGGCTTTAAAATCTCATTGGAGCCGCATGAGGATGAGTAGATAATGGCAGAATTTTCATTTTAGCCCCAACTGTCCCTTTTAATCTAGTTTGTCAGATTCATCTCAATGCTGAATTCCGTATTTACCTCCCACCACGATCTCTCTGATAGCGACGCCGCTTGCTAATGCTGCTGATAATCTTGTTACATTACGCAGATAAGATCTATCCTACATGCCCCATTCGCTCCTCACAGAGACATTACTGTCAAACTCCACAAGAAATGGCCGTTTCTGGAGAAATCGAATGCAAATGAGGCAATCGCCCAACAGGAAACAAGCCTCTCCGAATACAGGACGTGACATCGCTCACACAGTGGCATCGGTACAGTGGACATTAATCTCGGCACGTAACGCAGGCATCGGCTTTCACCTCATGTCTTCTGCTGAAAGGCCATTTCCCCCTTTCATTGCTCCCTTTGTGCTGGAAAAGTCAGATGGGCTCGTTATAATTTAAATAATCACACCATCAAATACGAACATCTCCACCGACATGACTACCTGTTCACAGCGATTAAAAGCAAATTTATTTAGTTTGTTATCGCTCCCCTGTTATCACTGTATTTACTTTTTTTTTTCACATTTTAAATCTTGACTCTTTGTTATTGCCTGACTTACTTTAAAAAGTGCGATTGCGATCGGCAACAGATAATTCCTAATTGTTCAGGATGAATGGGGCATTTAATAGAAAGTACATCAGAAGAAGGACGGTATCTTAATGAAGAGACTCCAGCAGGGTCTTCTCACCTTAAGAGTCTTTTAAAAGTAATTTCAAGGTTTGCTTTAGGTGGGAAAATGGCAAACGTTCACATTCTTCAATGTCAGTCTGTGGCTGTTTTACATGGTAACTGCTCTGTTAAATGTAAAGGTGCCGGGAAGAACCAAAAAGGACTTTTCACAGTGATGCCATTGCATCCTTTGGGGTTCCCCAAAGAACAACATAGGCTCATTCTGAAAACGTAGCCCTATATACATTTCTGGAGAACGCAAATTATGTAGCCAGAAGTACGTGTGGCTGCATTTTGTTTTTAAAACGAACACTTCGGGGCGGTATGACGCAGTTCCTTTTTTACGTTTACCAGCTGACCGCTTACCTCCATATGGATGACTTTACCACTGTTTGATCAGTTAGCTCGCCATGTACTTCGGCAGACTTGAGACGCAGAGAGAAGTTGACCACGATGATGGGCATAGAGTCCAGTGAAGAAGGGTTCCAGAAAGCGGGTAAGACAAAAAACAAAAAATCAAATAAACAAGTGAATAACAGGGTGAGAATGTGGTAAAATCTGAAAACTTGGTAAAAATCAGGCGAGGGCTTTTGTTTTTCTGGATTGCTTTTTTTTTTGGGTATAGGGAAGTGGGTGGGTGGGTCAATCTGTGCTTTTGAAAACACTATTGGTTGGGTTTAGGGAAGGAGGAGGGTGGGTCAGTCAATTGGTCAGTCAGTCAGTCAGTCAGTCAGTCAGTCAGTCAGTCAGTCGACAGCGGCCTCTGGTGGATTTATGCGAGAAGAGCAGGCGTGAATGGCACTCGTGAGAGAAATTTGAGATCTCAAAAAGCGTACACAGCGGCCTCTGGTGGATTCACGAAAACAAAAACTGCAAATAAATGTAGCTCCTGGGACGTATTTGGCGCTCTCCAAAAAATGTACAGTTGAAGTCAGAATTATTAGTCCCCCTAAATTATTAGCCCCCCTGTTTATTTTTTCCCCCAATTTCTGTTTAACGGAGAGAAGACTTTTTTCAACACATTATAAACATAATATCTTTAATAACTCATCTCTAATAACTGATTTATTTTATCTTTGCCATGATGACAGTAAATAATATTTGACTAGATATTTTTCAAGACACTTCTATACAGCTTAAAGTGACATTTAAAGGCTTAAATAGGTTAATTAGGGTAACTAGGCAGGTTAGGCTAATTTGGCAAGTTATTGTATAACGATGGTTTGTTCTGTAGACAATCGAATAAGAATATAGCTCAAAGGGGCTAATAATTTTGACCTTAAAATGATGTTTAAAAAATTAAAAACTGCTTTTATTCTTGCTGAAATAAAACAAATAAGACTTTCTCTAGAAGAATAAAATATTATCAGACATACTGTGAAAATTACCTTGCTCTGTTAAGCATCATTTGGGAAATATTTAAAAAAGAAAAGAAAATTCAAAGGGGCCTAATAATTCTGACTTCAACTGTATGTAGCGGTGCGTTTTAGGAAATGAGCCTGGGTTGCCAAATAACCTTCTAGTTAAATAAAAAAAAAAACAAGTTGAAACAATATAAACTTTTTTTTGTTGTTGTCATGACCAATTGATCATGTAATTTTTACGATCTTGGAATGCAGAGAAGTTTTGAATTAATCGTTTGTTTGGTAAAGAATCTTTTAGATGAATCATTCTGATTCACTTTTCCTGGATGAGTGTTCAGAATCAGAATCCGTTTTATTGCCAAGTGTGCTTCACACACACAAGGAATTTGTTTTGGCTACAGAAGCTTCCAGTGTACATAAAGTGACAAGTGACAACACAAAATTAAATATAAGAAAAGAAAAAGGCGATAAACATTAAAAAATAAACAGAGATGCAGTTAGTCAAAAAGATCTGGATGTTGAACTGTATGTACAGATGTGAGAAATGCGTGTGAGAAAGTAAACAAATGCATGTGAGAAAGTAGCGTGTTATAAATTTGAATCAGATTTATAACGGCACTGAAAGGAACATATAGTTTGTGAACAACTTATTTGCTAAATGATTCAATAACTCATTCAAAACATCCAAAGAATGCTATTATAACCTAATGTACTACAGTTAGATTCATACATGTATACTTTTTTTAAAGCATGTGATTCACTGACAGTACCTAATGAACAAAACAATTCACTACCAGGAACATCATTTGTTTATGACTTAAGCTGAGTGAATAATTCAATGACTCATTCAGAGAACATGAGTATATACTCATATTATACTACAATCAGATTCATATAATAATCTTTATTTAAATCATGTGATTGTTTTCCATCGGCAGCACTTACCAAACAAAACAATTCACTACCAAGAACAACATTTGTCAAGGACTTAAGCTTAGAGAATAATTAAACGACTATCAGACCACATAAAAATACTCGTATTATAATACAATCAGATTCATACAATCATCTTTATTTAAAGCATGTGATTGTTGTTCATGGGCAGCACCTACTGAGCAAAACAATTCACTACCCGGATCATCATTTGTCAATGGCTTAATCTGAGTGAACAATTCAACGACTCGTTCAGATCACATAAAAATACTGATATTTTAATATAGCATATTACAATCAGATTCATACAATCATCTTTATTTAAAGCTTGTGATTGTTTTCCATCGGCGGCACCTACCGAACAAAAATAGCTAGCAGGAGCATCATTTGTGAATGACTTCGTTCAGACTCATTCACAACACATAAAAAGACACATTACATACAGAATAAAGGATCACTAATGTGAAAAAATGAACAGAATCAAGATGATCAGATTCATGAACATCTCTATGACAGCTTTTGCTACAGACATTGGAAATCAATTGGATGTTTAACCCCCAAAACCATGCAAGTTCCTCAGATGTTCTCTTGTAGCTTTCTGCCCGTCCACCAGCATGTTGTGTGAAGGCAAGAGAGCATCTCTATGATGAACCAACATCCATTCTGAGCTCATAAAGGAAGAGCCCTGTTATCTGGCTCTCTGTCTCCTTCATTTTCTCTCGTCACGGGCTTCTGTATATTAGTGGTAATAGCCTGTACAGCTATTTTGTTAATTATCATGCACGTCTTTGATACGTATCTTGACACGCTCCTCAAGGCAGAAAGAAAGTGCATGTGCAGGAACAGAAAGCCATGGAAGCTTTCATGCATAATGAACTTGGGGTTTTGTACTTATCTCTATGTCTAATTTAAAGGAGAAGCCTTTAAGCCTTTAACTCCGTTATATTTTAATATAACTCTTTATGTGTTATATTTAAAGAATCAAAGCAGTATAATATATATTATTTAATATGTTTTAATACCTATATTTAATGTATGTAAACAAAATGTTTTACTTATTAATTAATTTGGAACTAATGTATTATTAATTTATTGTAATTGCAATTAGTGAATTTTATTTATGTTGGTCATAATTCATATGAATACAATCATACAAATAAAATGCATTATTTAATTGTAATCTTAATTATTTGTATATTGCTTAGTGATATTAATGCATATACAACTGGGTGATATTATGTATTTTGTGAATACTATAAATATGTATATGTGTGTTTGGATATATGGTCAAGTTTTATAATTATATGGTCTACCAGTCAAAAGTATTACAACAATAAGATTTAAAGTATATCTGCATTTATTTGGTCAAAACTACAGCAAAACCGTAAAATGTAAATTACTTTTTAATATAACTGGTTTATATTTGAATACTTTTAAAAATGTAATCTATTGTGATGATTAATTTATTTTAATTTCTTGTTTATTTTTAATTTTGTTTAATATTGTTTATTTTTATTAAATTAAATTAAATGTATTTTAATTTAATATTAATTTTATTTATAATATTTAATATTAATAATTTATTTATTTGCTTGTTTATTTATTTTTAATTCAATTTAATTTTATATTTTATTTTATTGTATTTATTTGTTTGTTTATTTATTTTTAGTTTAATCTAATTAAATTTAATTTAATTTATTTGCTTGTTTGTTTATTCATTTTTTTATTTAATTTATTTGCTTATTTATTTTTAGTTTAATTCAATTAAAGTTTATTTTATTTCATTTATTTGCTTATTTATTCATTTTTAATTGTTTTATTTTATTTTATGTTGTTATTTAAACTTTCTTGTACCAAAAAGAAGTATAAGACATTTAAATAGTATTTTGTGCTTGATGATGCATGTGAAATAGAGACCAAGCCGAAGGAGAATGAATGAATGAATGAATGTTTTTTTGTTTAATTACTGTTATAGTGTGTAATTAAATAAATAAATAAAAATAATAAATAAAAATTAAAATATATATACATACTGTGTGTATGTGTGTGTATATATATATATATATATATATATATATATATATATATATATATATATATATATATATATATATATATATACTGTGTGTATATATATATATATATATATATATATTTATATATACTGTGTGTATATATATATATATTTATATATACTGTATATATATATATATATATATATATATATATATATATATATATATATATATATATATATATATATATATATTTATATATACTGTGTATATATATATATATATATATATATATATATATATATATATATATATATATATATATATATATATATATCCCAATCATGGATGATGAATGGAGAATCTGGATTGTCCAATGAACATTGAATAACCCTCAGCTTGATCCAATCACCTTGAGGAGTGACACACCTCCTCCTGAACAGCTCTCTGAGCTCAGCAGTGCCTGTCGGACACACTCACTTTTGTCTCTGTGTGCCAACTGGACCTGAGCCACGGGCACGTTCTTCTGAAGAAACCCTTAAGTCAGACAGAAAGCAACACCCAACCGCCTCTATCCCAAAGTCAAGAAAGCACATACAGTTCTCCTCTCAGCCCACCTGTACCACTGTCCGCCCTTGACCAAACCCTCTCACCCGCACCAAACAATAGCCGCTTCAGCTTTAATGCACATATGTCATGCTAAGTGAATTTGTGGAGCAGATGGTCACGATAGCATGGCAGGTGCCTCGACAAATGTTTGCGTTTGCTGTGCTGCTATTTATATCGCCGCAAAACACAGCGGCACAAATATTTGAAAAGGCCATTGGGTGTTTTTTCAACATGCGTCACAATTATCAACGTGTCTTTTTTTTTTTTTTGTTCTTCCCGGCCCAAAACAAACAGATGGCAGTTATGGGTTCAGTGCAAACCGCCTTAGATTTCTGTGCAGATCTGAAAACACACAGCGGAAAAGATGGATGAAGGTCTTAAAGGAATAGATCAGGCAAAAAATAATAATATTCTGTCATCATTTACTCATGTCGTTTCAAAGGAGTATCTTCTGTGGAATACAAAAAAAAGATGTTTATGCTGCTCTTTTCAGGCTAATGAGACCAAATGAGGCTTCAAAAATGGCAAAAAGCACCCAAAAATGTTGTAAAAGTAACCCATGTTTAGTTTTTTATTACTATATTTCAAGTATTTGCACAGAAAAATGACTGTTTAGTCTTATTTTTTAGTAAATAATCTGACACCTTCAAAACAAGAAGCAACGGCTTGTTTCCAGAGGATGTATATTTAATGTGAACATATTTTTTAAGAGAAGGTTTTAGCTTTATTTTATATATAAACAAGCCATGGGGAAAAAGTTCACATAAACATTACAATTCTGTCATCATTTATTCTCTTTCATGTCAAACCAAACCTATATGATCTTCTTCTTTTCTTTGAAACATAAAATATGTATTTTAAGTTTGCATAATAGAAGTCAATAAGATCTGAAAGTTTGTTTATGAAAGTAAAGAAATAAATAAATGGTACAACTTTAGTGCATGTAAACTACACTGTAGAAAGTTGACTCAACTTAAAATTGTTGGGCAGCTTGCTTCAGGGCTTTTTTGTTGTTGTTGTTGTTGACTCAACGAGCAAATTTCTCTCAACCAAAAATACTTATTTTTGCTGCTTGTTCAAACTACTTATTTAAAATGAGCTTAAGCAACACAATTCTTGGGATTATTTTGGGACAACTTAGTTGTTTTATGTTCAATCCACTTACAATAAATGCATTAAGTTAACTTAAACATAAATGAATTGTGTGGAACCATGCATTTTTTACAGTGCTGGTTGTGGAGACAGGAAATGAAATTGTTTTTCAGGATGTCACAGAAGTTGAGGCGGTACAACTGTAGTGATAATCACACCCACTTTAAACGATACTAAACTGCAGTGGAAATGCAAACCGAAGCGAGTCAAACTGTGTTGAATCACACACGTCATGATTTTGCCAAGTTCGATGCGATCCTGCATTAACATCTATGCTGATCCTGGAACAATGTAATCCATACCTATTCATTACCCCCAACCATAACAGTAGATTAGTCCCAAAATCAGAGGGGAATAATAGTTGGATAACAATCATGTAAAAGTGCATAAACTGAACCGTAAGCCTAAACTTAGCATAACCGCTAAACATATCCCTTAATTCTGATTGGCTAATTGGAATGTTGTTCCAGGATCAACATGTTCATCCAGGAACATGTCCTACTTGGTGAAATCAAACTATCCGTCGAAGCACACACGTCATGATTTTGTCAAGTACGATGCGATCCTGGATTAACCTCTATGTTGATCCTGGAACATCATTTTTGTTGGAAAATGTAATCCATACCTATTCCCTACCCCTAAACCCAACCATAACTCTAAACGATTCCCAAAATCAGAGGGGAATAATAGTTGGATAACAATCATATAGAAGTGCATAAAACTAACCATAAGCCTAAACTTAGCATAACTGGTAAATATATCCCTTAATTCTGATAGGCTAATTGGAATGTTGTTCCAGGATCAACATAGATGTTAATCCAGGAACATGTCCTACCTGGTGATATCAGGTTGGAGTTCAAACCATACTATACCGCATGGTGGAGAAGCAGAAGTGTTTTTTTTCAAAGATTCACATTTGAAAATCCCAAAAATACGGTTGTTGTCTAAACGAATCACCTAAATGCATACAAATTTAGTGGAAAACATAAATGTGGCGTAAACATACCTCAGTCTAACCGTCTGTCTCGACATATTTAGCAGTGACCTAGAATCCAGGAATTAAACATTCAAATAGCTGCAACCGAGACTTCATTGTCAGGCTTGTTGACAGCCTTCGAATTACACGCTTTAATGCCGGGCCTTCAAATAAACACCCCGCCGTTCCCTACAAAGAAACGTCACATGCAGGCGAATCATCGGCATCCGAACCACTGACACCTGCTCGTGTCCAGCAACTGACAAAACTTCCTCGTCTTCCTCTCCAGCATTTGTATCTTTTTCCCTCTAATTATTCAGCGAAGTCTGTGAAGTCACGGTTGCCGTCCGAGGGGAGGGAGGGGGCCCAGATGCAGATTAGGCTCCTGAAGATGAGGGTCTAAAAGGGATTTAATGGTAGAATGGATTAGAGAAATCCTTGTAACAATGTTAAATAATTATAGTTCCAGCCGAGATCAAAGCAGCATTGATTGAACCCCTCAAGCCTTTAACACGGAGAGGAAAAAGAGAGAGAGAGAGAGAGAGAGTCTTGGAAAGCAAAGATTGGTAAACTCCTGCTCAGGCCGCAGCAATGTGGATTGGCGAGGAAGCAGCGCGGATAAAAAGATGTATCCTTTAGGAGAGCTCTGTCTGGCTTTTGTCACTGGAGCTGGAGATCCATTTGAGAGGTCTGATAACGGCGTAGACGAACTCGTGAGGGAGCGTTGTCAGAGGCGCTCGCTCTGATACCTAAGCGTTTTAAGACGACTTATAGACAGACCGGAATTTAATGTATGCAAAGCACCAAGTTTGAGCGGAGGCTTTCAGTCGGAGTTGTTTATTTCCCATGTAATCAAGAAATTTCGACATGCCTGGCTGCCGCTCATTTTCCGAGCGAGGGTGTCTCGTTCGCTCCTCTCAGCCATCTTACCGCAGGCTTTCTCTGCTAGATAAGTGGTATTGTGCCAAATCAGATTGTCGTGACAATGCGCTACAGTAGAGTTTGGGTACTGAATGAGCTGTAGACGAGGCGGGTCGGAGAATCAGAGCATTTAAATGACCTGTTTGTGTATAAAGAGGGCGCAGTTCTTGTTTAGCGGCTGAAGTAATACTACAAGCGAATGCACGGATAGCCAGTTGGGGGCGGAGCTTTGTTGTTTACTAAGTAGGGAGGGGCTAAGGTTTGGTTCTTCACCACCATTGAAACGGATGCACAAAGTGGGTATTTTTGCGCTGATCAACTACATAAGGAGAGATTAGATTTAAGTAGAGTCTTAATATGTTTAGTGATCTGTGGTGTTAAGAGGTTTAAGAGCAATGGCTTCATGCTTGTTAGCAATGGAATCAATCGGAGAGTGAACCAATGTAGGATAATGCTGGACTCGTATTTTCAAGATGTTTCTGGTTCTATGCTCAGATATCAACATAGACTTCTGTTTTGTGCTGGGAAGTAGTCTGTTTTCGTTAAAATTTCATACCTGGATTATCAGTGTTATTACAGAAAAGTACAAACATTGTCACTGGGGTACTACTTATTCAAAAGGTACACATCTTATTTACCGCCAAATTGAAGACATATTAATTATATATTAGTATCTAAGTAGCAGTTGACTAAATTTAAATACAAATGGTACAGTTTTATTCTGCCCTAGTGATAGCTTTTATGTTACTTTTGTACCTTGTTTCCAGAAAATTGGTGTAATCTATAATCATATATATCTATAAATATAGAGATTAACCAGGAGTGCGTTTCCCAAACAACGACATAGCTTGTGGTTAAACTCTCATAGTATAATGCATCGTTTGGTAAATGAATGACGTAGTGACGAGTGTTTCCCAAAAACGTAGTTGCTTTGTCACAGATCCATCATTTGAACTACGTTAGTTTTAACGTAAAATGTTTATAATGACGCTCTAAGTGGGTTGGACTAACAACTTCTTTAGAGAAAAAGCCAGTAAAAAAATCCAATATTAATATTAAAATCCAAAATTAATATTTAAAAAAAATCCAATATTAGTTTTGGTAAAAGCATGCACTCGTTTTCTAGAATAATTGAAATATATGTAAACGAAACATTTAGGGCCTATGCTTCCTTTACAAATATTATTGAGAATATTCTATATTCTATTCTAAAACATAAAATCACTTAGCTAACACATATTCTAATCTCATATATACATCATATAAATCGTCAACGGTTGTAATTTACAGTAGGCTATTTATTAAGAAATGAAAAAAAAATCCTACTTAATAATAATAATAATATTTTTTATTATTATTATTATTATTATTAAGTAGAATATTGTTCATTTATTTTTTATTTCATTTAAAAAAAATTTAAAGTCTACTTTTTCAATTTGACACATTCAAACCACTGCAGAAATGTTCTAACCAACAGGCCCATGTCATATACAGTACAGATACATATTCTTAATAAATAACCTACTGTTAATTAAAACCAATAACGTATGCTATGTGTAGCATATGCTATATGTATATGCATAAGCTTTGGAGACATAACGTAATCTGCTTTTAAATAATAGGTCACTTATAGCTTTCGTCATGAGCCACTGCTGCGTTCAAAATGGCATAAAAGTTTTCAAAGTGCACTGCGAAGGGAACGCAATTGTCAATATGAAGATCGCTAAAACTAAACTGTAAAAATACTTTGAAAGCAAATTACACCTAAGAGAGATGACTTTAATGTTTTTTAATCATTCCGGGTTTAAATGTTAGAAGGTTTGAAAGGAATGGGGCATAGGGGGGGATAACTGGGAATAGAATACAACCAGGACCTCTGCTTCTAACTACAGCTCTAGAGGTGTAGTTGCAAGCATACAAGTTTGCGACGCAGTTTGCAAATGTTCGTTAGAACAATGGATTTGGGAAAAAACGAACTATGTTTATAACGAAAGAACTTGCGACCTTGTTGTAATGTAATGTAATGTGTATTTATATAGCGCATTTATTGTGTATGGCCATACACCCAAAGCGCTTCACAATCATGAGGGGAGTGCCATGGGATTTTTTTAATGACCACAGAGAGTCAGGACCTCGGTTTAACGTCTCATCCGAAAGACGGCGCCCACTGACAGTGTAGTGTCCCCTTCACTTTTACTGGGGCATTAGGACTCACGCAGACCACAGGTTGAGCGCCCCCTGCTGGCCTCTCTAACACCACTTCCAACAGCAACCTAGTTTTCCCATGTGGTCTCCCATCCCATGTTGGCTAATGATGGTTTTTGGAAATGCACCCCTGGTAAGTTATGGCTCATAAATAGGACCAGACAGAATCTGCTGACTATTTTTGCTATTTCTAAGCAGAATTATGTAAAAAAAAATCAATTTTGGGAGTATCGTAAATAAAAACTTAATACATGAAATAAAAAAAATTATACCTTTTTAACTTTTATTTAATGTTTATATTGCAAATGCAATTAGATCCACTTATTTGTTTAAACAAAGAAAGTCTTTAAAAAGATATAGTAACTAAAAAACAGAAAATATTACTTTACAAACTGTATTATATAAATAAATCATATGAAAATGTTTATATTAGTCAATAATATCACAGAAATTGAATTTAAAAACTGAATAAATATAAATTTACACACATTTACACAGGTAAATAAATAGACTCAGTGATGGGCTGAAAATCTGTGGATTTCTGCAGGCACTGATTTCGTGTGGGCCTCCTCATAAATGCAGTTTTCTTTGTTATCTGAATTATTTTAGAAATGTTAATTTTGTTTAAATGAACACAAAAGTGCAATTAAAATAAATAGCTTTTAATTTCTTAAAAAATAAGAATAACATTGAGCCTAAACTGCACATATAAATCTAGATTATTTATAAGATTTGCACAGAAAAATGAAAAGTGACTAATCATCTTAATAAACATCTTGATTTACATTTTCATGCAGTCAAAATTCTTGACCTGTTGACAGCTGCATAAAATATGGGCGGGAAAAAAAGGGTGTACTGTGAGAGGGATGCATATCAAAGAAGAGACCCCCCCCCCCCACTTATTTGGAGGAGGAACCAAACACACACACACATATTCAATTCCCCAAACCCAGTTCTAGCAGTCAAGTCATAGATAGATAGATAGATAGATAGATAGATAGATAGATAGATAGATAGATAGATAGATAGATAGATAGATAGATAGATAGATAGATAGATAGATAGATAGATAGATAGAACTCATAAATTCGTGTGTGCGTGTGTGTGTGTGTGTGTGTGTGTGTGTACTGCAGTATTCAATTATGCAATTTTGGTTGGCATATTAATCATCTTTTCAACAAACAAGTCAGTGTTAATTAAAGCAAAGCATGGATAAAGATGTGTGACTGGATCATCACTCTGTTTATCACCGCTCACAGATCCAGAGTCAAATAAATTCAGCCCGTGAGAAGAATCTCAATGCCTGGCCTCCTTTCCATATCGTCTTCGTCAATCTGTGCGTGTGTGTGTGGTGTGTGGAGAGAGAATGAGGAGTTGAGGAATGAGTGTGTTGTCATGGTAGCTCATCTTTTAGGACAGTTCTTGACTGATGAACTGATTTGTGATTTGAGCCGCCTGATTGTGAGATCTCCTCGATGAGTTGAGCTTTGAGGAAAGCTGTACTGCTCGCAGGTTTAAACGAGTTCTAACCCCCCCCACACTAAGACCTACTGTAGTGATATTTGGTGAGATTTTCCTACATTTATAGTCAAAAGTGGTGTAAAGTTACAAATACTCAAATTACTGTGAGTAGTGTTTGTCATTCATTCATTCATTTTCTTGTCGGCTTTGTCCCTTGCGGGGTCGCCACAGCGGAATGAACCGCCAACTTATCCAGCACGATTTTACGCAGCGGATGCCCTTCCAGCCGCAACCCATCTCTGGGAACTTCCACACACACACATTCACACTCATACACTATGGACAATTTAGCTTACCCAATTCACCTGTACTGCATGTCTTTGGACTGTGGGGGGAAACCTAGTGTTTGTCAGTAATTGTAATTTACTAAGTAGTTTTCAAAATGTGTACTTTTACTTTCCCTTGAGTACATTTTTACTGCAGTATTGGTACTTTCACTCCACTACTTCCCTTCAGCCTGCAGTCATTACCTTATTTTTCCTTGTCTATGGGGATTAGAAAAATTAGTCCTGTGATTCCTGTCCAATCAAATCGCACATAGAAGGTAAATCGCCTCATAATGAACTACCTCAAAACATGGGCGATTTATAATTGCAGTAAACTGTTTGGAAGCATTAAAAGTGTCCAAGAAGATGTCCAAAATCTTTACACGCAGTGGCCCAGAGACTGTTCAGATTCATGTCACTGATGAGAAAATGACAGATGTTTACTGTATGATGACCGAAATGGGCTTAAACATCCAGCAGGCACAAGACGTCAACATGACGTCAGATTAACATTGTACCCGAATGTCATGGTGACGTTGCATCTTGTTTGGAAATGAAAATCGGGTTTACATCAGAACCCAACATCAGGCCGACGTCAGTGTCCAACTTCCAACCTGAAATCAACCAAATATCAATGTCTAATGATGTTACAGCTTGACATTGTTTGGACGTTACCACTATGATGTTATGTTGGATTTTGGTTGCCGTACCTGATGAATAAATGTCAGTATTTGACGTCAGTGACTACGTTTACATGGACATCAGTAATCAAATTATTTGCTTTAATCTAATTAAGAGAATAATAAGACTAAGATGTTTACATGAGTTGCTTTTTGAGTGTTACTTTCATGATCGCGTTTTACATGTAATAGCACATAATTCGATAAACGTCACCGCGCTATCCGCATTTCCTTTAGAGTTTGATGTTGTTTCATTTTTAATTTGCCGACTTTAATTGCAGTTTGGCACTTTCACTTTAATTCACGAACATCTCATGCACGCCCTCCGTGACAAACGAAATATTGGATGCAACTATGAACTGCTGGAATTGTTGTTTTAATGGAAGTTCATACCGCATGCTGAATGGATGCAGGTGTCTGTGTTCTGCACTGACTTGGTAGGTGCAAAGAGTGTCAATCAGCCGTGCGTGCGTGTGTGTGTGTGTGGACTACCCTGTCGCAAAAAGCGGCTTAAAGTCCTACATGATGGTAATAGTTCGATTAGGGTGTTTACATGTATGTACTGCACTTCAGTAATGCGACTAACATCGGCATACTCCACATGTCTTAATTCGATTTCTCTTTAGTTCGATTATGACCTTAATCTGATTAAATTAATCAAAAATTGCTGTTTACATGGTAGACTCTTAATTAGAGTATTGTTTTAATTGCATTAAAATCGAATTATTGGTTTCCATGTAAACATAGTCAGTATGACGTTGGTTTAAGATGTTCGCTCAACATTGGATTTTGGTCACTTTCTAACAACCTAAAATCAACCAAATATGAACATCATTTGACCTCATTATTGGACATCAAAATAACATCCTTAGACGCTGACTAGACATTGAATTTTGGTCACATGACATTACAACCTAAATTTAACCTAATATTAACGTCTTATGACGTTGTGTGCCTGCTGGGCAATAACTAAATGCACTACAGAATGTTACGTTTGCACACATCCACAAATTACATGTAAACGCATCAGCTTTTCACAGAGTAATAGTCACTACTCTTGAGTACTTTTGAAAGGTCTACTTTTTACTTATACTTTGAGTAATATTTACAACAGATACTTTACTCTGCGTGCACTACATTTTTAGGCAAGTATTGGTACTTTTACTTGAGTATGATTTTTCAGTACTCTTTCCACCACTGATAGTCACACTGCTTTTTTGCACAAAGCTGAGCAACAGATGCACAAGTGCTGTACACTCTGGCTGGGTTATTTAATGCTGGGTTAATTAATTTAATAAATTAACCAAGGAGTAAATGTTTTTATTATATTATAGCCATATGACTTATCAGAATATTAGGAAGGAAGAAGGGATGGATGAAATAGTTAGATTTATCTGTATCTTTTATAACTGTGTAAATTGTATAGAGTTGTAAGAGTTGTAACATTTGTGAAATGTAAATTCTAAAAAGGTGATTGGTTTTTAATTAGGGTAAAATATGGGGTTTGAAATAACTCTATCAACTCTGACTAAAATGTATTATTATCTTTATACTGTATATATTTTTACAACACTTCTGTCTGGTTCTTGAATCTGACTGGCTGATAGCCGTGAGATATTAAAGCAATATCAGCACTCTTCACCCTTGTGTATTACTCAGCCCACACTAGGACTAAAGAGGGACTTAGGCCCAATCCCAATTCTATTTTGACCGTAACTGTACTGTGCGTTTACACCGTGGCCATATTCATCTATGTAAACACACCAAAAACAACATTAACATTACACCAGACACTGTAAAAAGCTCATTCCCAGCCAATAGACATTACTGACAGGGTATTTGAGTGTCACCAAGTGACAGAATGTTGTAGGACTGCTATACAGGAGTTATTATTATGGATTATAGATCGCAAAGTTTAGCGGTTTTTATTTTAGCGGATTTTTTTTTTAAAGCATGACGGTAAAACACGAACGCGGTTATGAATATGATAAAACATATGTTTGTTTGTTGTAAAAATTCATAATAATGACAAAAAATACTAATTTGTGGATCTCCTAACTTCCGGGTGCAGCTGTGGCTGGTGTATTCTGGAAACTTGTCTTACCCTTTGGTTTCAAGTGTGGTCCTGAAAAATCTTCATTCGAAGGGGTATCTACCCCTTGCCCTTAACCCTACGCCTTCAAGCTAAAGAGAATTGGGACACCCTTACCCCTTCACGGGAACGTAGGGTTAAGGGCAAGGGGTAGAATTGGGATTGGGCCTAAATAAGCCAGAGCCCAGACCTAAATCCTATTGAACATCTCTGGAGAGATCTGAAAATGGCTGTACATCGTCGCTTCCCATCCAACCTGATAGAGCTTGAGAGGTACTGCTAAGAGGAATGGGCAAAAATTCCCAAAGACAGGTGTGCCAAGCTTGTGGCATCATATCCAAAAAGACTTAAGGCTGTAATCGCTGCCAAAGGTGCATCAACAAAGTATTGAGCAAAGGCTGTAAATACTTCTGTACATGTGATTTTTCAGGTTTTTTATTTTTAATAAATTTGCAACAATTTCAAAAAATCTTTATGGGGTATTATTTTTTTTATTATTTTTATGAGGTGTGTAGAATTTTGAGGAAATTAATTAATTTAATCCATTTTGGAATAAGGCTGTAACATAAAAATATGTGGAAAAAGTGAAGCGCTAGGAATACTTTCTGGATGCACTTTAACTCAAATAATACAGTATTACTTATTTTTTAAAGTAATGCATTATATTACTCATTAATTTGGAAAAGTAAAATTATTACGTAACGCACGTTACTTATAACGCGTTACCCCCTACACTGTCAATCACACAAGTCCACAGGCTCCTGCATTGGCTGAGCATCTGCCATTGACATCAATAAACATGCTAACGGACAGACTCCTGCATTCAGACAGACTGACAGACAGAGCTGTACTGGGACTGAAGCACCGGCTACACTGGTTCAGCCGTGTGTGTGTGTGTGTGTGGGCCGGCAGCTCTCATCCTCTCTGACTTTATCAGCTCAAACACTTGTGGGCGAGACGAGGGCGAGTCTCACCCTCTATACCTTAAACACAAGATCTCTGTGGTTTGAAGCACTCGGCTGCTCCTCTTTCCTCCAGCGCCGCTCTCCACCAATCTGAAAGGCAAACAGACCTACACCAGAGCTGCTAAAATCACACACACACACTCGCTTTCTGCTGCGTTAGCGTGAATCTAAATGCATTCAAACAGAATGTTGCACAGGAGCGAGATCTGTTCTCCAGGAAGGCAGACAGAGGGAGAGAGGGAGAGAGAGAAAAAAGAGAGAAATAGAAGCAGAGAGAGAGAAACTAGAGTAAAAAAAAAAACGCCACATAACAATGCCGGAGAAAAATCAGAACATTTTCCAGCGAAAGATGGGCCATTTCCAAATCCTCGTGCCCTATCAGACAAATTAAAGTAAATCAAGCATGAAATGAAGCAGGAGAGCCCGGAGATAAGACTCCTTTAAGTCCTTTCCAGATTAGGATAGGGGAAGAGAGGTGCATCTGCTCTCTGCCAGCCGAGGAGGCTAGCTTCTCATTTCACAATAGCAGACTGTGTATAGGATTACTTTCCCCTGTCACCGACACACACACACACACACACACACACACACTCACTCACTCACTCACTCACTCACTTTCAGTACAGACGTGTCCTTAATGCGTCAGCTCACTAACTTGTTTTACACGTGTTGACAAGTGATCTATAAATATACAGTAGCTAGTTGATCATAAAATTGTGTGTTTTGGTACGGTTGTTTCTGTTGATCAACTGGTAGAACGTGGTCAAAGCAATGGGTTTGATTCCCCAGGAGTAATATTTTCCCTAAAAGCATTTAGTTGAAAACTTTTAGGTGACTCTAAAAATTGCTATAAGCCAGTGTTGGGTCAGTATTTGTGGACTATCCTAATGTTGGGTTGTTTTCGCAATTACATTTTAATGACTTTATTTATTTATTTTTTTGCCCAATGGTTGGTTTGGTCCATATTTGACCCAACATTGGGTTACAACAACCCAGGATTTTGTAGAGTGGATGTTATTATCCATCATTTAAGTTTTTTAAACAGGATTTTGGTATTTCTTTTATGATTATATGTCCACCCACCACCATTATACGTCAGAATTCCTGGGCTTAGATCCTGTAATTCTTTATTTCTCTTTCTAAGAATTCAGTTTGAAGAATTCAGATGCAAAAACCTCTAAATGCTGTCTGAAATGTTCTTCTAAAATGAGCATTTTTATCAGGCTCCAGTGTGTAGGTTTAGTAGTATCACTTTTATGGCAAACAATAAGTCCTTTTTATGGTCTTTAAAGTCAAATAACTCAACATAAACGAAGGTGGCTTAGAGAAATGTTAATTTTCAATGGAAATTTCAGACGGTACTTAGAGGTTTTTGCATCAAAACTCTTCATTTTTTATGTTTTATATATCGTGATTGTGAGATTATATCTTATGATATAGTTTTTTCCACACAATTTTGAGTTTTAATGAGTTTAAATCTCATCATTTTGAATTTCACAGTTATGTTGCAGTTAATATCTCGCAGTTCTGAGCCCATAAATTCTGAGTTTATGGGCTCTAATTTAACAATCTAGGCACAAAGTCTATTTTAAGGATGGAAAAATACACTTTGCGCCCCGGCGCATGGTCTAACAGGGTTGTCCTTATTCTCTTAATGAGTTATGAGTGTGTTTTGAGTAAAAAATGCATTAAACCAATCAGAGTCTCGTCTCTCATTTCCTTTAAGAGTCAGTTGCGTCACGCCATGGCGCGTTTGCTATTTTCATGGCGGACTTTGTAAGAGGAAAAACTGAACGCTTCACTAGCAAGAAAACAGTTAAACAGAGCATCTACAGTGCGAGGATAAAGAACGAGCCTCCTCAATTTGGCTTCTTTACTTTCTCTTTATTTTACTCCTTTACTTTTGTGGATAAGGAAACTGTGTTGTACTCGCTCCACTGAAGACATCCATTAGCCTACATATTTAATTTATTTTAAGCGCAAAGATTTGTTTCAAAACTACTGTATTTCTAAATGCAGTTTTAATTTCCAGCAAACGAATAAATGAGCAATAATAATGAAGTGTGGTCAAAAAACAAGTTATATCCAAACACACGTCCTATTCTTATGCCCCATATGGTGATGCAGACGTCTCTAAAACCCGACAGGTGGACAAATCTAGACTTGTTTTTATTAAAACAAATATAAATATGCATATAATCAATAATACTGCTAATAATAATAACATTATACAAATGCAAATTGTCATGAGTAAACTGAAAAAGCCCCCCGACGAAGAAGGCATGAAGGCAGTGTTTTTTATGTAGAAAATAATCATTTTTGTAACATTTTAATCCTTTAATTTTTTTTTCATATGTAAAGATATTTGTGTATTGCTGTACATCCTGTGTGTCTTAAGCAATGTGTAAGTGTTTTGGACCTGCAACTAACGCACTTTGCTCTGGACTTTAGACCAGCTTTTAGTTGGTCAATGGTGTGGTCTATTTCACTTCTTCAAAATAGCAACGCACCAACAATGCGCCTTAAAACACCTCCTTTTTAAAATATATTTGCCTGTCATCGAGACGGTAGATACTGTATAAGCTATTACGTTACAGTACATGAAAAATACTATAGTAAATACTGTAGTGTTTGGAAGCATACTATAGATAATTACTTGAATTAAACTGTCCTAGTATTTATATTGTTGCTGTGGTTCAACACAACTGTACTGTAGTAATAAACAAATTATTCATTAGGCTTCAGTTTTTTTACGCTATAATTATCCACCATCACAATGGAGCAGAGTTTACACTAACATTACAGTATTTATTAGTTTACTATGCTACAGTATTCTGTAGCATTCGGTAACAAAGAGTTGTTCGCATTATACACTTTACTATGTGGTTCAAAAACATTACTTGTAATATAACGTTAGTTATTTTCCCCATGTGGATATCTTCCAGACATCACACAATAACAGATGAAAGCATACAAAAGCATGGACGCATTGTTTACATTATATAATTTTTTTATTTTTGTAAGGGGGGGATGAACTTAATGATGTTACCATCAACAAACATTCACCGCTATAGACGTTAACATTACGGTTGTTTATTCTGGCGAAACGCCATATAAGACTTGGATTATTGCATAACTATATGGAGATTTCATTGCAACGATTACATAGCAAGCTACGTTATTTATATTCTCCTGAAGTGTGGTGGTATTTGTATCTGACTTTTATATAACACATTAACATATAATACACATAGCTAGGCCTATATATAATCTTTATTGATGCTGTCAAACGAATTATTGCGTTCAAAAAAAGTTTGTACACATGGATGTATTAAATAAATGTTCATTACATGCCGCCTTTTCTTCTGTTTTTCAGCCAGTTTGTTGAACTTCCCCCTTAATAAGCAAAAACATTTGGAAGTCTATAAAAGCTGTTCGCATTTCTTATTTTGGCTCATTCATTCATTCATTTTCTTGTCGGCTTTGTCCCTTGCGGGGTCGCCACAGCGGAATGAACCGCCAACTTATCCAGCACGATTTTACGCAGCGGATGCCCTTCCCAGCCGCAACCCATCTCTGGGAACTTCCACACACACATTCACACTCATACACTATGGACAATTTAGCCTACCCAATTCACCTGTACTGCATGTCTTTGGACTGTGGGGGAAACCGGAGCACCCGGAGGAAACCCACGCGAACCCAGGGAGAACATGCAAACTCCACACAGAAACGCCAACTGACCCAGCCCAGCCGAGGTTCGAACCTGCGACCCAGCGACGTTCTTGCTGTGAGGCAACAGCACTACCTACTGCGCCACTGGGTTGCCCTCTTATTTTGGCTGATTTAAACAATTATAAACAACATAAAACAGAAATATTTTGATGTTCTGATAGCGATTCCTATGTAGAAGAATCAGTTCCTGCCCTCCATCTGAGTCTCTCACGTCATCAATGATGTCATGTGAAAACAACCTATAGGGCCCTATCATACACCCAGCGCAAGGCGTGGCGCAAATGTTGTTTGCTAGTTTCAGTTTGACGCAAGTGTCGTTTTGACGTTTTGCGCCACGCTGTTTAAATAGCAAATACATTTGAGCTCATATGTGCGCCCATAGGCATTCTGGTCTAAAAAAGGAGGTGTGTTAAGGCGCATTGTTGGCGCGTTGCTATTCTGAGGAACTAAAATAGACTGTTCAATAGACCAGCAAAGAGGAGGTCTAAAGTCCAGAGCAGAGCGCGTTATTGTGCACCTCGCTTAAACATTGCTTAATACACACAGGATGAAAAAAAATTAAATAAAAAATACACACAGGATGTACAGCAATACGAAAATATCTTTACAAATGAAAAAGAATTAAAGGATTAAAATATTACAATAATTATTTATTTGTACATAAGTATAAAAACCACTGCTTTCATGCCTTCTTCATCTCAGGGGGCTTTTTCAGTTTATTCATGACAATTTGCTTTTGTATAATGTTATTATTATTAGCAGTATTATTTATTATATGCATATTTATATTTGTTTTATTAAAAACAAGCTTAAATTTGCTCACCTGTCTGCTTTTAGATCATATGGGGCATAGCATGTGTATTTGGATATAACTCAGTTTTTTGACCACACTTCATTATTATTGTTTATTTATTCGTTTGCTGGAAATTAGAACTGAATTTAGAAATAGTCTTGAATCAAATCTTTGCGCTTAACAAACGAAATTAATTATGTAGGCTAATGGATGTCTGTGCATACAACACAATTCCTTACCCACGAAAGAAAGTGAAAGTAAAGAATGAGGAGACTCATTCTCTCGTGCTGCAGATGGTCTGTTTAACTGTTTTCTCACTAGTGAAGCGCTCAGTTATTCCACTGACAAAATATGCTATGTAAATAGCAAATGCGCTATGGCGCGACGCAACTGACTCTTAAAGGGAATGTGAGATGAGACTCTGATTGGTTTATTCTCAAAACACACCTATAACTCATTAAGAGAATAAGCTCAACCCTGTTAGATCATGCGTCCCGACGCAAAGCAGATTTTTCCGTCCTTAAAATAACAAAAGTGGATTCTGACACGCCCCCTTAATGCTTTTGCGCCATGCACTTTGGACTTTGCGCCTAGATCGTTAAAACCGGGCTCATACTGTGTAAACTGGCTAACATTTTTGTTCACATCCATAATTAACAGCACCTGCAAAACACATCCTAAAAAACAAATATGCTGCAATTACGTGGGCTATTGTTTGACCTGGGAGCTCGGTGGTTATTAACACACCCTCCGATCTTAATCTTAATCTTTTGTTAATTTTCCTCATTTAAAATCTACAAAATATTTATAGATTGATATTTTTTATCTATTTTTTTATTTTAGTTGTCTTGGAAAATATAAACAGATGTTTCAATATAGTGTGAATTTATGTTTTTATGTTGCACATTTTACACCAAATGTCTCATCCATAAAGCTGGAATTGCTCATATTTCAATGTTCTGTTTTTCCCCTCCAATCTTACAATCTTACAATTCTGTCTCTGAATCGAAAGAAACAAAAGCCAGAATTGTGAGGGGAATAAAATCAAAATAAAATCAGAATAAGGAGATACTGTAAACAGTCTGTAAACAGTTTAACTTTCTCCTGTGGCAAACATGTCATTCCATAACTGCATAAGAGTGTTTTAGTTTGAGAATCATGACTGATGCTTCTCCCTCATCATGAGTGTGTGTTAGTTATTAACCATCCGAGCGGCCGTGACCTTCTCCGCCCCGATGTCAGGTTTAGGCCTTCTATCAGCCTCTTCTATCTCCAGCCATTTAAAAACTCCTCCTGAAAGTGACTGATTTAACCTGCTTTTACGCCGTTTATATCAAAACCGGATGAGAGAGAGAAGGGAAGAGAGGAGAGAGAGAGAGAAAAAAAACTTAATCCATCTTATCTGTTGACTGTCAAACTGCTGGAGCTAAGACCTCCTCACAAAAGACAACTGGGTCAGGCAGGCAAGAGCGGCCGGATTTGTGCTGGAGGAAAAGTTTGAAATGTGGTAATTGACTGGAGGGGCGGCTGTGGGTAGAGCTAATGACCCGCTCCAGCCACCGGAGGAAAACAGCACCTGCAAAACACATCCTAAAAAACAAATATGCTGCAATTACGTGGGCTATTGTTTGACCTGGGAGCTCGGTGGTTATTAACACACCCTCCGATACATGTGTGTTTATTTATGTGCAGTATATCTGAACGTTCGCCTTTAGATCGTCGGGAGGGCTGAGATACTTTGGAAAGGGGCTGAAAGCAGCGTTCCCGTAATTCAAAGTATTTGTGAGCGTTTCCAGTGAGCGCAGGCACCATTAGTCAGTTCATGCTGACAGGAGGAAGAGGAATTATATCCCACATGAGCAGCGAGATTTGTAACACATCTCAGATTTGTTGGCTGAAAAAGTCTCCTCCGGATTCAGATAGGGCATCTTCCTCAAGTTTTTTATGTCTAATCTTTTGTGTCCTATCATTCAGAGTGACAGAAGGGGGGAGAGAATGACTTTGCTCAGGTTTTGATTGAAATGAGCTGGAGGAAACTGGCCAATAAAGGTCGGTTCATACTAAGAGTGATAGAATTGCAATACAGGATCTGGATGAGCATGGGAAGTGTCTATTATAAGCATGCGATGGAGTTTTGTCATCTGCCGCTTTAAGTGCTTGTGCTCTTTACAGTAGGATGGCTGGTAATTGGCTGCCAGTGTTTTGTGTCGTCCATCAGATGGAAACAAAAATGCTCTGAGAGTGATTCCAATAATATTGTTCCTCTGTGGCATTGTCATTAAACAGTAGCTGTGGTGTGAACTCTGATACACTTTCGAATTTAGTATGATGTTAAGAAATGTGTATTGGATTTAGGGCTGGGCGATAAAATCGGTATCGATATTTATTGACTGAACACCATTGTCAATATCAATAAAAAAAAAAAAAAAAACTGATTCGGTATGAAGTTTGGGTATGAAGCGTTATAGTTTTATTAAAATGTGGCTGCTGAACATGCACCTTAAAAGAAAGGCCAATAAGCTTAGGGTGTAAGTTTGTCATTTCCAATGGAGGTGCGACTTGCACGACGCACACATTTAAAACAATTTGCCTTAGTAATGTTGGTAAATTAAAATAAAGTGGTTAAATAACAAAAATCCTAATATTCTTAAATGTGTTGTTAAAAATATTCAATAATTATCGATATCGAATGATATGAAACATGATATATTTTTTGCAATATCGTCCAGTCCTAATTGGACTGTTAATAGATTGTGATGACAACATTTCAGAGTTACTAGCATTGTAAAACTCTGATACACTTTCAAATTTAGTATGATGTTAAGAAATGTGTATTGGATTTAGGGCTGGGCGATAAAATCAGTATCGATATTTATTGACTGAACACCATTGTCAATATCGGATAAAAAAAAAAAAAAGGTTCGGTTTGAAGTTTGGGTTTGAAGCGCTAGAGTTTCATTAAAATGTGGCTGCTGAACATGCACCTTGGAAGAAATGCCAATAAGCTTAGGGTGTAAGTTTGTCATTTCCAAAAATATTCAATAATTATCGATATCGAATGATATGAAACATGATATATTTTTTGCAATATCACCCAGCCCTAATTGGACTGTTAATAGTCATATTATATAGTCCAATATAGTGTAGTTATATATAGTGTATGATATAGTCATTTAACTTTACAATTTGTAATGTTGCAGTATGTATTTGAATAATGATTGTTGGTTCTTTTACTTGAAAGCTCAGATTTGATCATTTTAATTTAGTTTAGTTTAATTTAATTTAGTTAGAAATTAAGTTTGAGGTTTACTGTATCAGTATTAGCCTATTCACACCTTACAGATGTTGATCTACCTTAAAGTTTGCTTTGATTGTAATATTTACACTTTGTAACATTTTATTTATTTATTTAAGTTTAAGAGTCTCTTGAACACTTGTTTATTTTATTATAAAGTGGGCGACGCGGTGGCGCAGTGGGTAGCACGATCGCCTCATAGCAAGAAGATCGCTGGTTTGAGCCTCGGTTCGGTCAGTTGGCATTTCTGTGTGGAGTTTGCATGTTCTCCGCGTGTTCGCGTGGGTTTTCTCCAGGTGCTCCGGTTTCCCCCACAAGTCCAAAGACATGCGCTATTGGTGAATTGGGTAAGCTAAAATTATCCGTAGTGTATGCGTGTGAATGGAAGGGTATGGGCGTTTCCCAGTGATGGGTTGCAGCTGGAAGGGTATTAAGTTGGCGGTTCATTCCGCTGTGGCGATAAAGGGACTAAGCTGAAAAGAAAATGAATAATTATTATAAAATGTACTCTTTATAGTTTTTAAATATGTGTTGTCTTATCAATATGACCGAAAATGACAGAGTATTTTAAGCTCCTTTATGGATATCACACAAGGATGATCTAAAATGCATTAAAGGACCGCAAGGGGTAAAAATGTTTCTAAAACATCATGCTCTTTGGATCAACATAATCAGCCTCCATATTTTTTCATTTCTATTCATATATGTTTCAGAAACACGTTATTGTGAAATGAAAATGCATAAATTCTTTTTGTTGCAGTTTTCATTCACTTCTACAGAAGCCTGGACGTGTGAAATGGTCTATTATTATTATGTTTCCTTTAATTTTTTTATTTGTACCATAGTAGTGCCATGATATGATGTAATTATTATGAAACAAATATGATAATTCAGTCCAAATTGTACTTATGACTGACTTTTTCTTATTACTAAACTGAGACAAAAAATGTTTTTTTATATATACAGTTGAAGTCAGAATTATTAGCCTCCCTGTTTATTTTTCCCCCAATTTATGTTTAACAGAGAGAAGATTTTTTCAACACATTTCTAAATATAATAGTTTTAATAACTCATTTCTAATAACTGATTTATTTTATCTTTGCCATGATGACAGTAAATAATATTTGACTAGATATTTTTTAAGACACTTCTATACAGCTTAAAGTGACATTTAAAGGCTTAACTAGGTTAATTAGGTTAACTACGCAGGTTAGGGTAATTAGGCAAGTTATTGTATAATGATGGTTTGTTCTGTAGACTATCGAAAAAAAAAAAAATATAGCTTAAAGGGGCTAATAATTTGGACCTTAAATTAGTTTTTAAAAAATTTAAAACTTCTTTTATTCTAGCCGGAATAAAACAAATAAGACTTTCTCCAGAGGAAAAAATATTATCAGACATACTGTGAAAATTTCCTTGCTTTGTTAAACATAATTTGGGAAATATTTAAAAAAGAAAAAAAAAATCAAAGGGGGGCTAATAATTCTGACTTTAACTGTATGTATATATATATATATATATGTATATTTTTTTATTTTTTTATTTATATTTTTTAATATATTTATTTATGTCATTTTTAAATTGAAACATTTGAGTGGCTTCTAATACTTTGTGAGGTCAGGCTTTTATTTGCTGATATCCCCTTAAATACACTACTTAAACATTACTCAATCCTTTGGACCTGATATTGCCTTCAGAACTGAGCGTTAATCCTTCATGGCATTGATGCAACAAGGTACTGGAAATATTCCTCAGAGATTTTGGTCCATATTGACATGATAGCATCACGCAGTTGCTGCAGATTTGTCGGCTGCACATCCATGATGCAAATCTTCTGTTCCACCACATCCTAATGGTGCTCTATTGGATTGAGCTCTGGTGACTGTGGAGGCCATTTGAGCACAGTGAACTCATTGTCATGTTCAAGAAACCAGTCTGAGGTGATTTGCACTTTATGACATGGCGCGGTGTCCTGCTGGAAGTAACCATCAGAAGATGGGTACACTGTGGTCATAAAGGGATGGACATGGTCAGCAACAATACTTAGGTAGGCTGTGGCGTTGACACGGTGCTCAATTGGTATTAATGGGCCCAAAGTGTGCCAAGAAAATATAATAAATAGGATGGATCCATGCTTTGTTGACTGATTAGAAATTTGCTTTAACGAAGAGTTGGACAGGTGTACCTAATAAAGTGGCCGGTGAGTGTATGTTTGTTACTATAATGGTTGAAATAGTGTACACTCATACACAGTGTAACTAATGCACGTTCTCAGAAAACTCCAAACATCCTCCTCTTGTAGGGAGAGGTTAGCTTATTAAGCGTGTGTGTGTGTGTGTGTGTGTGTGTGTGTGTGTGTGTGTGTGTGTGTGTGTGTGTGTGTGTGTGTGTGTGTGGTGTGTGTGTGTGTGTGTGTGTGTGTGTGTGTGTGTGTGTGTGTGTGTGTGTGTGTGTGTGAAAGAGAGAGAGAGCAAGAGCGAACGAGGTAAAAAGGTCCTTGTGTGTTTTAAAACAAGTGTCTGCCGAAGAGATAATGGTAAAGCCGTGGGATAAAAATGATGCATTTGCTTCTCTGGCGGCTGATAATGGGGGTTTGGAGGAAAGTTCATCGCTCTCTTATCGAAGCGCTCTGACATTTCTCCTTCAGCTGTAAAATTTCAGATCACATATCTCCTTCAGAGCTCCTGCAGCTTTTTGTGGAGGTGATACAGAGCTCTCCATTTCTCCTCACTCTGTGTTCATTTGCTTCATGAGCTGCTCTACATCTTGATATGTGACCGCTGTATTGTCCCAGTGGCTGACGGGCATTTGGAAGACAGCAGATTCATGTCACTTTCTTTATATACAGTATCATCCACCTTGATCTGATCTGGATCGATTCTGAAGTGTGAATGTTTAATGATGACCAGGGCCAGACAGAATTTGTGAACGCTTTTTTTTTTTTAATAGCTATTTCTGTGCAGTTTTGTCAAAAATCGGAGTATAGGAGCTCAACTTAACAAATACGATTAAATAACATTTGTGTCACTTTTATTTAAGGATTACAATGCAAATCCAACTAGAACCACAAAACTACAGTACTTCTCACATGAAACACATCCACTAAAAATATGTTAACACTTTATTTTAGGTCACATTTCATGCTAGCAACAAACCATTAAGTCAGACTACTACAGCAGCTCAATAAACTACTAAATGTCTGCTTATTAATAGTTAGTAAGGTAGACGTTGGGTTTAGGTTTTTAGGATTAAGGATGTATAATAAGATAATACTTTATAAGTAATAATAATAGTTAATGCCTTAATAGGCAGGTAATAAGCCAGTAGGTAATAACTTGAATTGTAACTTAAGCTGAAAATATTGGTTTACAAACTATACATACATAAATCATCTCAACGTTTGCATATTATTCAATAGTATAACTAAAATAGATATAAAAATTAATATATATTTGCACAAATTTAAATCAGTAAGTATATTGAATGTGAAATTTTGTGCGTGCAGATTCCATCAGGTCCTAATAATGACTATCTGTCGAAAGATGACTATTACTAGGGTAATAATACAGTTATAACAGTATTAATGTGAAATATTATTATTTGAAGAAACCGTTTTGTTATGATGTCTTGTTGTTTCTGAAACCATTATTAATTATTATTTTTTATCAATGCTTTAAAACGTTGTAAAGACGCATTGCTGTGTTCTTAAAATGAATTGTTTTTAGAAACACTGTTTTTAAATAGATTTTGAAGCTCTTACTTGCTTCACCTTTAATTGAATTTAATTCATTGTAATATAAATCCACATTGGTTATTACACTGTCAACATATTTTTACAGTGTGATGAAAAAGAAGTTAGCACAGTAATAAAAAATAATTAATAACTACCTTAAGTTTACTCAAATCAGCTTTACAAGTCAGTCAGCTTACATTGCCTTCAACTGATTTAAAACATTAAATCTTGTATCACTTAAACATTTTTGGTGAACATTTTAAATATGTTATAGCAAAAACAATAGCTGTGGTGACTTAGTTATTATATCATTTAACATTTTTAGTAAAAGATGATGCTGATAAATGTTTTTTACTAGCCATTATTTAGTATAATAAAAACACATTTATTTATTTGTGTATGGTTGTGTGTGTTAATTAGTAATGTCCACACACACATAAATATATACTGTATTTTATATATTTAACTAAAAATATTTTTAAACTGGATTATTTGTGCATTATAATACTGAAATGTACAGGTGACAAATACTGAATTTTACAATGCAATTTCTCTGAGTTTGAGGGCAGATTTGTCACCCCAAGTATGAAAGTAAATAAACATCACAAAAAATAAATAAATGTAAACAAATAAATAGAAGATGCTTGCTATATATATATATATATATATATATATATATATATATATATATATATATATATATATATATATATACTGTCATCATGGCAAAGATAAAATAAATCAGCTATTAGAAATGAGTTAATAAAACTATTATGTTTAGAAATGTGTTGAAAAAATCCTCTCTCAATTAAACAGAAATAAACAGAAAAAAATAAACAGGCAGGCTAATAATTCTGACTTTAACTGTGTATATATAGTTATAGTCAGAATAATTAGCCCCCTTTGAATTTTTTTCTTCTTTTCCAAATATTTCCCGAATGATGTTTACCATCTGATGTTTTTTCTTCTGGAGAAAGTCTTATTTGTTTTATTTCGGCTAGAATAAAAGCATTTTTTATTTTATTAAAAACCATTTTAAGGTCAATATTATTAGCCCCTTTAAGTTATTTTTTTTCGATAGTCTACAGAACAAACCATCGTTATACAATAACTTGCTTAATTACCCTAACCTGCCTAGTTAACCTAATTAACCTAGTTAAGCCTTTAAATGTCACTTTAAGCTGTATAGAAGTGTCTTGAAAAATATCTAGTCATCATGGCAAAGATAAAATAAATCAGTTATTAGAAATGAGTTATTAAAATTATTATGTTTAGAAATGTGCTGAAAAAATCTTCTCTCTGTTAAACAGAAATTGGGGAAAAGTAAACAGGGGGGCTAATAATTCTGACTTCAACTGTATATTAGGGCTGGGCGATATGACAAAAATGCAGTCTCGTTAATTATTTTCCATATTTAACGATAACGATGCATATTCTGATGTAAGCTCCAGCTTCCAGATTTAAAACAGTATCCCAAAAATGAGTTAAGCTACAAAAATTAGAAGGTCCATTAAATGGTATAACATAATTTTGGCCGATACGTTTTCAGTGACCGAAAATTCGATACATCTCTAATATGATGATGAGCCTTTATTTGTCACAACGCTGTTACAGCAAAATTTGACCCCTTGGACCATACACAAACATCACACATTTCAGGGGAAAACAGGTCAGTCGAGAGGTAGCATAGAAAAAAAGGAAATAAGATACATTGGGGAAAAACAGAGGTAAAAATAAGCCCCTCCCAGACTGTCCTTGAAGTAGGACAATGTTAAGACACTTGTAGATTCCCATTGTTGCACATTTCTGCTGTGTGATTGGCTCTTAGATCAATATAGAGTAAAAATCCAGAGCTTATCATTGTTATTAACATAAATTGTATTGCGATTCGATGCAATATTGTTTATCAGCTCAGCCCTAATATATACATATTTTTTATTTAACTTTTTTTTTTTGGAAAACAGCATTTTTTTTTCACTTTTACTTTGTGTTTGGTCAAGAAATATCAGGTTTTGTCATTTTCCTCTCAAAAAGTACCTTTTTTTTTCTCCCTTCTCTGCTGTGGCTTTACACCGTTGCCTTTGTTGACTCCTCAAAACTCTTGTCCAGTGACTGTCAGTATTTTAGAGGTGGGAGACGTGCCTCCTCCATTCCCCCCATCGCCCTCCGTCACACAAGGGTAGGGGGGGTGGGCACAAACACTCTCCGCGTGCACCGCAGCATCTTTTTGGGGCTATCAGAGAGAGATCTGTGCACACAAAAGCCACATTGATGGCTGTGCCAGGGATCTGTGCTGAGGGGGAGAAGAGCGACAGATGATCTTATCTAAGGACGAGTGGAGGGACGGGGGGATGCACTTCTCTTCACTCATATCAACAGCTCCTCCGTGCCAAGACGCTGGCATTTGAGCGCTGCTTGATGAAAGAGCGTTTGGGTGTTTCCACCTTTTAGCTCTGCCTGAGGACGCTTCATTACCACTGCTCAGATCAACTCACATTTTCTGTTTCGACCATCATTCCCGCCCCACAAGCTAGACATGGGTTAGCCTGAAAATGGCCACAGATAGCTGGAGTTTACGAATGTATTTATACTGTAGATTATTTAGCTTGTTTTAATGAATGCTTGTTTTGTTTTTTGCAGTTTACACAATAATTTTGTCTAATTTTCAACACAAACTAAATGATCTGTGAAGTGGGGTAAGTAGAATAATCTTCCACAACCAACCATCAAACAAACAGAAAAATTATTATTTTGCTTAACCACAGGTATATTATTTTGTTTCTTTTAATGAAAAACTCACTTAATTTTAATTTATATAGTTTTTTTTTGCAAACAAACAAACAAAAGATTATTTTGCTTAAATAATGTAGATTATTTTGCTTCTTTTAATGGAAAACGCACTTAATTCTGCCTTATTATTTCTGAAAACAAAACAATATTTTTTTACTTTTCTAAATGTAAGAATTGTTTAGAAATAGGACAATTATTATTATTATTATTATTATTATTATTATTATTATTTTATTTATTTTTATTTTTTTTGCAGTGTACACATTATTTTTACTATATGTCAATCAACTAAACATACAAAACCTTAAGACCAAACAATAAAATAAAAATAGTCCTATATCTAATCTAAATATCAAACATTTCTTAAATTAAGATGTGTTTCTAGACAAATAAAAATATTGTTTTGTTTTCAGAAATAATAAGTGAAAATTGAGTTTTTCATTAACACTAACAAGCGTATGTAAGCTAAATAATCTTTTGCAAAAAAAAAAAAAAAAAACACAAATAATGTGTAAAGATATTTTATAATCTTTTGTTTGTTTGTTTGTTTGGCAGATATTTTAGCTTTTGGTAAAAAAGCAGTTTTTGTCTTGTTCATTCATTCATTCATTCATTTTCTTTTCTGCTTAGTCCCTTTATTATTCCGGGGTCGCCACAGCGAAATGAACCGCCAACTTATCCAGCATATGTTTTACGCAGCTGATGCCCTTCCAGCCGCAACCCATCTCTGGGAAACAACCAGACACACTCATACACTACGGACAATTTAGTCTACCCAATTGACCTGTATCGCATGTCTTTGGACTGTGGGGGAAACCGGAGCACCCGGAGGAAACCCACGCGAACGCAGCGAGAACATGCAAACTCTACACAGAAATGTCAACTGACCCAGCCGAGGCTCGAACCAGCAACCTTCTTGCCGTGAGGCAACAGCACTACCTACTGCGCCACTGCGTCGCCGTTTTTCTTGTTTCTAGTCCAAATATTAAGCAATTCTTAAATCAAGAAGCATTTTCTAGACAAGTGAAAGATATTGTTTTGTTTTCAGAAATGATGTCAAAAGTAAGTGAGTTTTTTCCTTAAAACAAGCAAAGTAATCTTTTTTTGTTACTGTTTGTTTGTAAATAATAGTATTCTACTTATCCCACTAGCAGATAATTTAGCTTGTGGTGAAAATGGGACAAATATAATGTGTACACTGCAAAAAAAAAAAAAAAAAAAGAAAAGATTTTTCTTACTTGGAGTTTTTGTCTTGTTTCTAGTCCAAATATCAAACAATTCTTAAATCAAGAAGCATTTTCTGGACAAGTATAAAAAAATTCAGAAATAATAAGTCAGAATTACGTGAGTTTTTCATTAAAATGAGCAAAATAATCTACCGGTAGATAATCAAAATAACCGTTTTGTTTGTTTGAAATAAGATTATTCTACTTATCTGTTTTACTTGTTCCACTTATTATATTTTTTAAGAAAAAAAACCTCACTTAATTTTGATTTAGTATTTCTGAAAACAAAACAATATTTTTACTTGTCTAGAAAATGCTTCTTAATTGACATTTTTTCAGACGTTCAGACTAGAAATTTTTGGCAGTGTAGTAAATAATATTTGATTGTTCAAATATTAGCTATGAAGTAGCTGACCATAAAAGGTTTTGAAAATAACAATTGTCCATAATAAAACAATAGTACAATTTAATCTGTAATATAAACTCGCTAATGAAGTTATAAACTAAATTAAGTAAAGATGAAGTACATAAACTTGAAGCTATTTTTTTTTCATTTTGTTGTTAATCTATAACAACGTTAATATCCTAAATTAAATGTTGAATGTACAATCTGACATATAAAATGTGTTCTATTAAGGTAAAAAGCTAAAATAAAATTTATTTGCAGCATTTAAATTTTTTTTTAAACAATTTTGGTTTTAAATGTACAAAATATGAAATAAAAAATAAATTAGGAACAGTGAAAATAATAAAACTATATTGCTGTTGTTTAACATTTTTGTTGGTTTAATTTATTGACTCGTCTTTTAATTTCTTTTAAAGTTTGTAAGCAAAATTATTGTTGTTTCACAATGTTTATTTATTTATTTAAATTTTTTGCTGTTTTATATCTTTTTTTTTTACAAATGTGGTTGTAAATAGGTTGAAAATTTGCCCTTGTTGCCTAAACTGAAATAAAAATTAGATAAAATCTTAAAAATAAAAAGAAAAGGGAAAGAAAAAACACTTTTTGCTGACATGTTATACAATTATTTAACTGGTATTGTATTTTGACTTTATATCTAAAATAAAATGCTAATAAAACAATACCTCACATGTAAACCAGCTTATAAAAAAACATAATTTATATTATATAACCTGATTTATAATCATTTTCAATAACCACATAATAAGCAACCATTCCTTGTTGTGTATGTCAGTCTCCAAACTCTAAATCTGGCAGCACACACACACTACATGTTTGACTCATGGAAATTTACATAAAAAGTACATGCATGTCAGTAATTGCACATCTCAGCCAGCATTCATAGGCCTCTGTGCCAGATCCAAGCGCGATAATCTGCGACTGTACATCTTGATCTTGTAATCTATGGCGAGTCAACATCTAAACGCTCGTGGCAAAGATGGCGGCGGTGGCCGGCTGGCTCATTACGCACACAGAGCCGTATGTCCACGTCGTGCCTCTCGGGCTGCTGTCGTATCGGGAACAGCTGGGACGAGCCAGCTGGGACTCGAGGCTTTGGGACGTGGCTTGGAACGCTTCGAGGACGACTGGCACCGGCGCCACCACATCAGATATAAAGTGCCCTCCACTAATACTGGCACGCTTGGTAAATATGAACAGAGAAGGCTGTGAAAAATGTCTTTATTGTTTAACCTTTTGCACAGAATAATAAGAAAAAACTCTCTCTCATTGAGAACAAACAATTGGCTTTGTTAAATATATACATTATTGAGACCTCTAGGAATTTGTAAAGTTTGATATTGTATGTGGTTTTAGTAATTAAAACAGGAAATTGGTCGACCATGAGCTCCTGTTTTACATATCTGTGAAATAGGAAGAAATACAAAAGTCAAACTCACTCAGTCATTCATCACAATGGGTAAAAACATACTTGCATCAGCAGTTTGTTGAGTTTCACAAAATCGGAAACGGCTAAAAAATACAACAGAACTAATAAATGACCATCAGGGCAATAATTCAGATTAATTGAACTATAAGTGTTATAAAATCTGTTGATCTTGTCTAAACACACTGTTTAAGGGGACATATTATGCAAAACTTACTTTTATAAGGGGTTTAAACACAGTTGTGTGGTAACATTGTGTGAATATAGCCAGCATCTAATGGTAAACATTAAATAATGATTTTTTTTATATCATCACACTTCAGAAATGACGTCAATTCAGTAGGTTCGTTGATTGAAGAATTACAGAAGTTAGTTTGGTCTTGAGGTCAAAAAGCCTGCACAACTGCAATCTGACATCACCAGCATCACCACAAAAAAAGTTTGAAAGAGTTTCAAGATAATCCCCAAAAGGTTAAACAATAAATATTTCCCAGCCTTCTTTGCTCATATCAAATATATTTAGGAGCCAAACAGACTCCCACAAAAAGTGTGTCTAGGTGAGCTGTTTTGAAACTGATGAAACAAACTCGACACCAACTTCATTTTAGCCAGATTTAGTTTGAAATGACGTCACTTCAGTTTGTTCTTCAGTTTCGTTTGAAGAATGTCAGGGCTATCAGAATTAAGGTTTGAGTGGTCAAAAATTCTCCAAGAATCACAGCTAGAGAATTTAATATTACTGGAGTTAGTTTGGGCTTGGAGTCAGAAAGTCTCCAAAACTGCAATCTAACATCACCAGCATCACCAGAAAAAAGGTTTGAAAGAGTTTCAAAATAATCCCCAAAAGGTTAAACAATAAACATTTCCCAGCTTTCTTTGCTCATATCAAATATATTTAGGAGCCAAACAGACTCCCACAAAAAGTTTGTCTAGGTGAGCTGTTTTGAAACTGATGAAACAAACTCGACACCAACTTCATTTTAGCCAGATTTAGTTTGAAATGACGTCACTTCAGTTTGTTCTTCAGTTTCGTTTGAAGAATGTCAGGGCTATCAGAAGTAAGGTTTGAGTGGTCAAAAAATCTCCAAGAATCACAGCTAGAGAATTTAATTTTACTGGAGTTAGTTTGGTCTTGTGGTCAGAAAGTCTCCAAAACTGCAATCTGACATCACCAGCATCACCAGAAAAAAAGTTTGAAAGAGTTTCAAGATAATCCTCAAAAGGTTAAACAATAAAGACGTCTCAGCCTTCTTTGCTCATATCAAAGATATTTAGGAGCCAAACAGACTCCCACAAAAAGTTTGTCTTGGTGAGCTGTTTCAAACTGATGAAACAAACTCAAAACCAACTTCATTTTAGCCAGATTTTGTTCAAAATGACATAATTTCAGTTTGTTCTTCGGTTTAGTTTGAGGAATATCAGGGCCATCAGAATGAAGGTTTGAGTGGTCAAAAAATCTTTAAGAATATTTAAGCTCACAGAAGTTAGTTTGGTCTTTAGAATTCTCCAAAACTGTAATCTGACGTCACCAGCATCACAACAAAAAAGTTTGTAAGACTTTCAGGATAATCTCCAAAAGGTTAAACAATAAAGACATCCCAGCCTTCTTTGCTCATATTAAAGAGATTTGGGAGCCAAACGAACTCCCACAAAAAAGTGTGTCTAGCTGAGCTGTTTCAAGCTGATGAAACACACTCAAAACCAACATAATTTTAGCTGGATTTGGTTTAAAATGACGTCATTTCAGTTTGTTCTTTGATTTGGTTTAAGTGGTCAAAAAATCTCCAAGAATCACAGCTAGAAAATTTAAGCTCACAGAAGATAGTTTGGTCTTGGGGACAGAAAGTCTCCAAAACTGCAATTTGACATCACCAAAAGGTTAAACAATAAAGACGTCTCAGCCTTCTTTGCTCATATGAAATATATTTAGAAGTCAAACAAACTCCCACAAACAATTTGTCTAGGTGAGCTGTTTCAAACTGATGAAACGAGCTCAAGACCAACTTCATTGTAGCCCAATTTTGTTCGAAATTACATAATTTCAGTTTGTTCTTTGATTTCGTTTGAGGAATATCAGGATGAAGGTTTGTGTGGTCAAAGATTCACCAAGAATCACAGCTAGAGAATTTAAGTTTACAGAAGTTAGTTTGGTCTTGGGGTCATAAAGTCTCCAAAACTGCAATTTATCATCATCAAAAGGTTAAACAATAAAGACGTCTCAGCCTTCTTTGCTCATATAAAATATATTTAGAAGTCAAACAAACTCCCACAAACAGTTTGTCTAGATAAGCTGTTTCAAACTGATGAAACAAACTCAAGACCAACTTCATTTTAGCCGGATTTTGTTCGAAATGACATCATTTCAGTTTGTTCTTTGACTTCGTTTGAGGAATATCAGGGCTATCAGGATGAAGGTTTGTGTGGTCAAAGATTCACCAGGAACCACAGCTAGCGAATTTAAGTTCACAGAAGTTAGTTTGGTTTTGGGGTCAAAAAGTCTCCAAACTTGCAATTTGACATCACCAAAAGATCAAAGGTTAAACAGAAAAGATGTACCAGTCATCATTGCTCATATTTACCTAAGGTGCCAATGTTTGTGTAAGGCACTGTACTCATTTTCCTCCTTCACCTCTGCACGGGATGCATGGAAGACTTCAGCTAAAGTGTCAAGTCGGGCTAAAGAGAAACTTGTGCGATCATGGCAAAAGGCCACAGGGTCTTATCAGAGTAGGAACAGAGCACATCAAGCGGTGGTGGGCTAGCATAGATTTAGCCTGCCTGTGATGTGGACCAGCTGCGCTCCAACGCTTAATTATTTCCCTTTAATGAGGTTCCCCACCTTCCAACAGGCTGGCAGGAACGCGACAGGCTTCAGAGAGACCCCCCGCCTCCCGAATTCTCCCACTATCTCTGCTGAGCTCCACAACCTGGAATGAAGCAGCAAATAAGCTAAATGATTCTTTGAACATATACTGTATAAATATGGTTTCACAGGCAACATGTCAGGCCTTCACTAAAAATACTCTGACAATGCCATTGTAGTTATTCCATTTACTATAGAACTGAGGAAGAATATCGTAACTGTAGCCTATTAGAATGCCAAAATTACTATTAATAATTGAACCTCAATATGGGTTTATGTTTTTATAAGATAGGATATAAAGGATAGTTTACATTTAAATGAAGGTTTACTTACTTTTTGCTAGCCCTCAATAGTTTCTTTCTACATTTGAACACAAAAAGGCAACATTTTGAAGCAACATGGAAGCAGGTAACCATTGACATGCATTGTAGAAAAGACAAATACTATGCAAATCAGTGGTTACTGATTTCCAGCTTGCTTTAAAATGTGTGTTCAACAAAAGAAAGAAAGAAAAACAGGTTTGGGAAAAGTGAAGGCTGAGTAAATGACAGAATTTTGAGTTTTGGGGAACTGTCCCTTTAAATATTAACCAAGCAGTAGTGCCATCTCCCTCAGTATTGGTCAGTGCAATTGATTTTATACAACAGATCAACAAACAAGAATACCTTACATACATTTTAGACAAAATATTTTTTCTTGAACAGCATTTGTTTATCTCAGAGCAATGTTGCATCTTTTTAAAAATGAATCGATCGAGTGAATAATTCAATGATTTAAATGTACATACATTAATTGCTTCATATCTTATTGAATCAGTTGTGGTGAATGAATTGATCGAGTGATCTGATGAGTCATCAACAATCACCTGTTGTTGTAGCGCAATTTTGTTTTCTACAACAGAAAATAATTGATTAATAATGTATTTTTCATTCCACAAAAGCTTCTTTGAAACCTTTTTTTAAAAATCACTTTGGTTATTTGGGAAACTCCTATGGGATGTTTATAAAATCTTCTTTTTGTTTTTTTCCTGACATCTTTATGTTTGAGAGTGTAAATCAGTCAAGCCACCAGCACAAAAATAAATGTTAAATTATCATTATTGAGGTTTAATATTTGGTCATATATTGTAGTTTCTTACATACATGTTTAATTCTCATTTACTGATACTGAAGTTGTGCAGTTTTGTGATGTTTAGTTCAGACCACTTATTTTTTCGCTATTCCGTGATCGCTGAATTCAACGCAAAATCAACAAAAATTTGCACATTTTTGCGATCCTGCAAAATTAATTAAATGTTAAATAATCACTAAAACTGTAAAAAAATCTTATAAAACATCCAATTCCAAACCATATAATCAAAATATATTTATTTCTGTTTGCAATTAATTGTTTTACATGACTTATAGACGATGCGTACGCAGCGCACGTGATGCATTTGAGTGTCTGTCAAAAAATGACAGCTCACCTGCGCCCTCCCTCCCTCACAATCATTACATTACATTGAAAGGGGGGGAGGGGGGGTATTGTTTTGCAGCCCGTGCAGTAAGCAGACGGGGATGAAGCGTGAGTGATTTACATGTGAAGTCAATGCAAAGATGAGATTAGACATCCTATGGCGCAAAAAAACTCTTTCCCTGCAGTTAACGAGAAAAAAACACTTCCCTGCGACAAGTTTTGCGTCAATCCGTGTTTCACGTGTATTACAATAGGGGAAGCTCTAACACATTTCCTGTGTGTGAGGTACATGAAGGCAGATGCTCCGAGGAGTGAAATCTGAGAGAGAGAAAAAGTATGTTCGTGGATAAAAATAAGAGTTATACAACCTTACTTTGGATTAATCCCTACAGTTTTAGATCTGTTTTAGATCTTGTCTTGACAAGAGACCAAAATAAAAAAGCTTTATATTTATGATTTGTGTCATTGTATCATTGTACCCAATAAGTTAAGGTAACTCAAACCATTTGAGGAATCTGATTGCAACAAACCTTTTAAGTTCAAAAGATAATTCTAATGAGAATTGTGAACTTACAGTAACCCTTTTGAGTAAATGGAGCAATTTGAGCACAGTAAAACATGATAAATACAGAGAACTCAAACCAACTGAGTACTGTAAAACCCAATAAGTGAGGGCAACTCAAACCATTTGAGGAAAAAAATGGCAACAAACCATTGAGTTAAAAAAAAACTAATCTATATGAGTACTGTGAACTTACACCATTTAAGTTTAAGTTTAAGTAATGAGGTATGTATTTAACCCATTACCTTTCAAAACTCTTCAAATGAGTAGAATTAACTTTGTCAATTTTGAGCTAACTACACTCATTTTATTTGTTAAAGTTGACTGTTGGGTTTTACAATATATATATATATATATATATATATATATATATATACTGTATTTTTATATTATAGGTGGGCATAGATTATTTTTTTAATCTAGAATAATCTCAAAATTAATCTCGATTAAAGTGGCTCATCTGAATTCTGCCGAAGACATTCAGAATATGTGTGCTACCCAAATTATAAGTCTTTGAGAACGGGTTTCTCAAGCCGGGTGTCGCATTAGACCAGGGGCTCATCTCTTGTTTCCAAAATGCATCACAAACTGCTTGAGAAACTGTTCTACTATGATAATTGGTGATGAAAATAAATGATGTTCAATAAGATGTACTTGTGTTTACTAACTGTTTATTCAGTTAAACATTAATTTTGAACTGTAGGCCTACATAAGCTCCAAACAGCGATTTTTAATTACCTTAATCCGACTAAAGTCATAACTGAACTAAACAGAAATGGAAGTAAGACATGTGGAGTATGCTTATATTAGTGGTATTATTGAAGTAAACACTGCAGTCTTTAGGACCTTTCGGCATGTTTTCCCACAAGATCCACACAAGATCCATCGCATACACACACACACACACACACACACACACACACACACACACACACACACACACACAAACACACACATATCGCGAAATGCGGAAGTTTTTTTCTTACCATTTGGCGTGCATTATTACATTTCGTGACACTCTCACCAGTCATTACTCCTTATCTGCGTCTAATACCCCAGTTTGTCACGATGGCATGAATGTATATATATATGTATGTATGTGTGTGTATATATATGTATATATATACGTATATGTATATGTATATATATATGTATATATATATATATGTATATATGTATATATATATATATATATATATGTATATATATATATATATATGTATGTATGTGTATATATATATGTATGTATGTGTATATATATATATATATATATATATATATATATATATATATATATATATATATATATATATATATATATATATATATATATATATATATATATATATACACATATTAGAGGTAAACAGCGCAAACTTTTCTGTAACCGTAGTAGTGCTGTGCGCTATTTGTTCAACCCTTTAAGGTGACATGCTGACTGACTCTCTGACAGACTGACTGACAGGTGCGTGAGTTCAGCAAACACGGCGTAGCTTTCAGTTAATATATAGCTTTCAGTTAAGATGAACACAGTTTCCATAAGTATACTTTATTGATAAAGGTCATTGGCTCTGCATACAATGACTTTATCTTGCTGGAGTTTAATGCCGTTTCACTTTACTTCAGGATGCTTTAATGTCTATAAACGCACTAAATCGCGCTTCAGCACTTACTGGAGAGCGCACAAGAAGATATGTGCACGAACAGAGGAAATCGGCATGCAAGCAAAGAGATTCGCATGCTATTACATGAATGCTATCTCGACTTGTAATAATGGGTGTAATATTTGTCTTTGAAATAGTTGGCAGATCTGTGTAAAAAAAAAAATCTTAGAGGAAGCACTGATATATATGATTTAGAGGAAATCATGAAAAACTAGGGGGGTCTGTTTAGCAAATGTGTGGAAAATAGAAATACTGCTGTTTATACAGTCGCAGGGGATTTACGTACAAGCAGACTAGCGTGTTAGTGTGTCAGATACGCACTGATATCTACAGTGAGACACGCAGCTGAATAGGTCATTTTAAAGTTCAATCAGTGCTGTAGTGTATTCAGCCAACAAAGACAGCACTGAAGATCATCTACCAACCGGCTTTTATTCAGCACAGGTCACCAAACACGCTGCACTACAGAAAAACCTTTATGTTGCTTGCTGTAGACACTGTCTGGCTCCAGTCTAAATCAAGAATGATGTCTCTTTACTGTCTGAGTTTATAGATAACAGTGGAAAACAAATGCTAAGGTCTGGAAAGTAGCAGTGTTTATTAGAATTGATGTATTTGTGCAGTTTTATGTGCCTTAATTGAAAAGCATAGTTCACCTAAAATTTAAATTTGCAGACCATTTACTCATCCTGCAGGGGTTCCTAAGCTTTTATTGTTTTCTGTTCTGATGAACACACAAAGAGATATTTTGAAGAATGTTGAAAACTGGTAGACGTTGACTATGTTTACATGGACATCAGTAATCTATTCATTTGCCTTAATCTGAATAAGACAATAATATGATTAAGGTGTTTACATGAGTTGAATTGTTAAATGTTCCATTCTTGTTCCTATTTTACATGTTATAGTGCGTAGTTTGATTAACGTCATTAGGTCACCATCCGACGCTGGTTTCCTCCAACAAACAACAGTTTGTGTTCATCATTGCACCGTATGTGGGCCCTATCATACTTTCGGCACAATAACAAGACGTGCGTGTCGCGATTTGTTGCTGTTTTCAGACCAGCGCAGCCCTAATTTGCACGTTTTGCACCACTTTTGTTTAAATAGGAAATTCATTTGCGCCACTTTGTGGACTCATTGGCATGCTTGGCCTCTTTTAGCTTTAACAAACATAGAGGTAATGTTGGTTTTATATTCGCACATTCTGACTTTCTCCTTAATAATATAATTTCATAAAAGTATTATTTGCAAACTCTAAATAGCGAAATCATATTAGCAGCCAATGACTATCAAAGTACAACAGTGTTAAAGTTGTTTTCAAGTATTACTTGGAAGTTATTTCAGACCGAATATTCAGAGTGCTGCGGTAAACAATATAGGGAGTGTGTCATAAGTTGTCACTGAACTAATGTGGGAATATAAAACCAACTTTACCTCTATTTAACAAACTTATCCCTCAGGTTTTTCAAACTTTTTAACAAAAACTTTCCTCTTTTCCCATGGCTGTTGCAATTTCTAGCCAAGAATTATTGATCATCAGGTTATCTGTATGATCACAAATCCTAAAGATGTCTGTAGTCGTACTGTTTTAGACAAAATCTCTTCAAAGTGATTCATATTAAACTCAAATCAAACGCGGCGCCGCACGAACAGTTCGCTAGAGTCTTAAAAAAACCTAAATGATGTCGCGCGCACCCAAAGCGAACTTCCACTAACACCGCGATGACGTCACATTCAAGCACGTGCTCTCATGAATAATTAATTAGCAGGATCTTCTCATAGGATAAGAAAACTCCGCTATGAATAATAATGAGAAACCAACGCGTCATCACTCAATTAGCAGATTCGCGATACGTCACCGATTTTGATCCCGCCCCAATAATGATTTTAAAGCCGGAAGCTCAAAATGATCCAGTTTTCCTCACAATTAAAGCTGACAGATGATAGCGTTGTCCTAAATGACACACACAAATCTGTAAAAATGTTTTTAAAAAGTACTCCAGGGTGTCTTGAACCTTTAATGCTAGAGTTGTTTTCCGCTTTGACGCACAATCTAAAGGCCCGTGCACACCGAGATGTTTTTTGCTCGCATTTTCCGTCGACGTTTAACGCCTTGTGACTAAATAAAGGGCGTCAATGTGATCGTGCACACCAACGCGCAAAACGTCAGGCGCAAAAGCGTCGTTTAAAAAAAAAAACGCCTCATGCTCATTTTTTTTTTTTTTGACACACCGCTTCAAAACCTTCTCCACCAATCAGATTGGCACTTGTGTTCACGTGCACGGAGTTACAGTAAACAGCACTTAGAGTCGCTCAAGCGCAAAACTGTCAATGCGAGCGCACATTGAAGAAGATGCCCAGAGGCGATATGAACGTGGAGCTGCATATTGCACTGGTGAACAATAATCATTTCTTCATCGCTAGAGCTGGAGCTGCTACTTGAACCATCCATAACAACAAGCGTGTCAACTTTGTCTTCTTCTTCTGTGTTACAAGCGGGTGTCAGAAGCTTAAAGTTGTGTAGCGCCATCTAACGTCAAGGAGTGATTTTGCATACTCTTCTGCTCGACGTCTGTGAAAATCGCTTGGGTTTGAATCCGAAAAAACGTCTTGAAAAACGCTGACGATAAATGCAAACAGAAAGCGTCCCGGTGTGTACGAGCCTTAATGTTATAGCAGGCTAATAAAGTCTGTCTATAATATGGTTTGAAAACTAACTGCACAATAAACTGCTAAATGGTTCTTAGGTCCCCATCAATGTCAAGAGCAAAAATACACCCTTGCTCACACAGGTGAGTGGGCTTGGCAAACCACCTGTAGAAAACACACACTTTAATCTCTAACACTTTAATCGACACTTGCACCGGTTTTGCACATTTACACCAGACATGTTCTTACAATCTCCCTAAAAATGTTCATGTATTTCAGTCTAATTTGTCTATTTTTATTAGTATTAATGAGAAACATCAGCGATTTGTGAAAACATTTTTGTCTGTGTGTTACATCTCCTTACCCATCTGGCTTCTTGTAGGAGCTCTGCCATTGTTATGAGTGATGTGACACAGTCGAACAGGATGCTCACGGGGGGAAGATAAAGCAGATAGCACTCAAGCTCTGAGGCATAAATCTCCCTCAGTCGCAGGTCGGCCCCCCTCAAAAAAAGCTCTCAGCACCGCCTGAAAAACCAGCCGGAAGTTTGCTCTTGAGATCCTCATGACAAGAGCCCCCGAGCCCTCGAGAGACGAGAGTCATGACCAGGCAGTCTATTATAATAACTGTTTGATTAATCACTGTCCTAAAAAAGCACACCAAAATCTCGCTGATTAGATAGCGGCGTGCGCGGGGAACTCGCAGGGCTAGCTGTGCTATCCCGTGACACGGTTAATTAACTCGGAGCTCAGCGCGCCACTAACAAGAGGCCTCGGCCCCCTTCCTGGAAACACAGAAATAGAGCCAGCCGGTAAGCCTGTAACATCTCAGCGAGGTTTTATCAGAAAGCCAAAGACGCTCTTTCAAGAGGAGTTAGCATCCCAGCGGTTTGATACGCTCCATCTGATCGCCATCAGCTTTGAGAACAGGTGCTGGAGTCTGTATCAAACACGCTGGAGGAGGTGGAAGGGGAAAACACACTACAGTATATTCTGGAAATTATAAAACAGACGTTGTCACACTAATTTTGGGTAACACTTTATTTTGATGGTCCATTTGAGTTTTAGTAGACTCTCTGCTTAATATCTGTTGATACTGCTCCTTCAACAGACATTTAACTGATTATATGAAACTTTGAAAGTACATGTCAACTTACACTAACCCTAACCCCAACCCTAACCTAGCAGTCTACTTATAATCTAATGAGAATTAGTTGGCATGTAGATGCAATGTAACTTAATTCAACAAACGGATAATCAAATAAAGTGTGACCTAATTTAGTGTTGATGCAATAAGATAGACGCATTGCAGAGTATCTGTTCATGTCATTAAAATGGATTTTTACAAGGTGCACTGTAAACAATCCTGGGTTCCACACTATTCCTTCATGTCGTCCCAATGCAAATCGATTAAGTTAACTTAATGGTTTGCACAATTTTAAGTAGACCGAACATAAAACAATTAAGTTTTCCCACAAAAACCTCATGAATTGTGTTGTTTCAGCTCATTTTATACAAGTAGTTTGAACAAGCAGCAAAAATATTTTTTTTAAGTTTTTTTTTTTTTTTTTTTCTGGCAAAAAAAAAAAAGAATAAATAATTAGTATTTAATAATGTTCACAATGCTAGTGTTGATTTGTGATTACTAAGGTGCTGTAATGCAACTGTATAATATATACAGTTGAAGTCAGAATTATTAGCCCCCCTGTTTATTTTTTCCCAGAGAAGATTCTTCACATTTCTAAACATAATAGTTTTAATAATTAATTTCTAATTTATTTTATCGTTGCCATGATGACAGTAAATATTATTTGACTAGATATTTTTGAAGACACTTCTATACAGCTTAAAGTGACATTTAAAGGCTTAACTAGGTTAATTAGGTTGACTAGGCAGGTTAGGGTAATTAGGCAAGTTATTGTATAACGATGGTTTGTTCTGTAGACTATAGAAAAAAATATATAGCTTAAAGGGGCTAATAATTTTGACCTCAAAATGGTGTTTAAAAAACTACTGTGAAAATTTCCTTGCTCTGTTAAGCATCATTTGGCAAATATTTAAAAAAAAGAAAAAAAATTCAAAGGGGGGCTAATAATTCTGACTTCAACTGTATATATAAATGTATTTCTATTAATTATTTGGTATTAAATTTAAGCATTAAATGATATATTTTTTATATTCATTATTTTATGATTATTATTTTAAGTAGTATTTTATATATGCATATTTCTTTATTTATTAATTAATAAAAATAGACCATTTTGAGTTGCGTAAACAATAACAGTGGTCCGAACATGTTTCCTGTTTTATATTTTTGATTTCCATAGCTTCCGAGAATCAAAAAGGGACACATATTGATAAATAATGTTATGATAGTTGTTTTAATGTTAAGTCATGATTAAATTGCCTCTTGTTATAATTATAAAAGTTTGACAACAAGCAGGAAATGTTCATAGGCCAAGGACATCGCCACATTGAAATCGTCTATATGCATCAAATAAAACTAAATATTTTCATGTTTTGTTTTTTTTTTTAATTAGTTTACTGCTTACGGCTAAGGTGGCATTCACATATCGCCTCTACGGTCACCGGTCACTTTATTAGGTACACCTGTCCAACTGCTCGTCAAGCAAATTTCTAATCAGTCATCAACATGAAAGCATGGATCCATCCTGCCTTGTATCAACGGTTCAGGCTGGTGGTGGTGGTGTAATGGTGTTGGGGATATTTTCTTGGCACACTTTTGGGCCCATTAGTACCAACTTAGCATCGTGGAAACGCCACAGCCCACCTGAGTATTGTTGCTGACCACGTACATCCCTTTATGACCACAGTTCTGATGGCTACTTCCAGCAGGATAATGCTCCATGTCCTAAAGCGTGAATCATCTTAGACTATTTTCTTGAACATGACAATACAGTTCACTGTATTCAAATGGCCTCCACAGTCACCAGAGCTCAATCCAATAGAGCACCTTTGGGATGTGCTGGAATGGAAGATTCGCATCATGGATGTGCAGCCGACAAATCTGCAGCAACTGCGTGATGCTATCATGTCAATATGGAGCAAAATCTCTGAGGAATATTTCCAGTACCTTGTTGAATCCATGCCACGACGGATTAAGGCAGTTATGAAGGCAAAAGGGGGTCCAACCCAGTACTAGTAAGGTGTACCTAACAAAGTGGCCGGTGAGTGTAAAAGCGTGTGGAATGCATGAGGTGCGTCACTTCATTCACCATTTTGCAGTCCCGTGATATGTGTCGTTGCTAGGCGACTATCAACTTTTTTTTAGAGAATGACAAATTGACAAACCATTGCTACAGCTCTGATACAAGTTTTATTCATTCATTCATTTTCTTTTTGGCTCAGGCCCTTTTATAAATCCGGGGTCACCACAGCGCAATGAACCGCCAACTTATCCAGCACATGTTTTACGCAGCGGATGCGCTTCCAGCTGTAACTCATCTCTGGGAAACATCCATACACACTCATTCACACTCATACACTACGGACAATTTAGCCTACCCAATTCACCTGTACTGCATGTCTTTGGACTGTGGGGGAAACCGGAGCACCCGGAGGAAACCCACGCGAACGCGGGGAGAACATGCAAACTCCACACAGAAATGCCAACTGACCCAGCCGAGACTCGAACCAGCGACCTTCTTGCTGTGAGGCGACAGCACTACCTACTGCGCCACTGCGTCACCACAAGTTTTATTTATGGAGAAAATTAAGTGCTTTGTGTTTGTCTGAGGTTATTAGTTATCAGCGGCAGCATGCTGTCAACCTCTCCTTTGAATTTAAATAATGTGTTTTGCTTCACTGAACATCCACTAGGTGGCGCATCAAGCAACAAACTCCAATGAACAGAATACATCATAACCTTGTTTTAAAATATGCATTATTTTGATCATATATTTATTTTTTATTTATGATAGATAAACTTTAAGATATATACTTTATATATAACAGGATAACTGTAATCATGTCTCTCCAAAACTTTATTCAAAACTTAAATAAATAATATTATAAATAATATTATAAATAAAAAATTCAATTAAATTCTGTTCACCTTTATTTCTATAGCGCTTTTACAATGTAGATTGTGTCAAAGCAGCTTCACATAGAAGATTATACTAAATTGAAACAGTGTCAGTCCAGTTTTCAGTGTTTAGGTTCAGTTCAGTTTAGCTCAGTTCAGTGTGGTTTAATAATCACTACTGAGAGTCCAAACACAAAAAGAAAATTAAAGCACACCGAGTCGTCAGATTGAGGGTTGTGGCAGCCTCTAGTTAACTTGTGTCTGCTATGGAGTCTGTGAATCTGTCTCGGTGTTTCTCAGCACACAGTACTGTACGTGCCTCTCGTTTCTCGCGGGCGCTCCACACACGTGCTGGATGGCGATCAAACGGACAATGCTCCGCTGTCATGAACATAGATGGTCACTGCACGAATCATGCCAGTGAGTCACAGATAGTTTAAATTAAATTCGATTTAAAATAAAACCCAGATGCAATCCTAATCTATATTATGTCTATCTTATGTCTTTGGTTTTATTTATATAATTTACTTCAGTATGTCAATGAAATTAGGCCTGTACTGCGGTACAGATCTATTTTAAATACTGTAGAAAGTGATCCCAACATAAAAGTAGAATGAAAAATAAACACAAATTGCTTATGTTTCTGGATTCAAACATTCGTCAAAACATTTGGGATAATGCAAGTACATAACTCAGCCAGAAAATATAAAACTATTCTTGATGTTTTTGCATATTTGAATGATACAATCTTATACATTGTCTCTCTCTAAATCCCCTTGAAGCATTTATTGTGCACCCAAAACTGACTGTCTTGTTCTGTCACACAGGAGAGCTGGACCTATTCAACAAAGATGGAGAACGGCGGATTCACAGCCGCCAGCAGCTTCCTGTAGGAACCACATGGGGGCCTTTCGAGGGCAAAATTGAGCTGAACACAGACGCACAGGTACAGTCCATCTCGTTTAAATGTTGATGAGGGTTAAAGGCCAAACATGCAATTTATGCACTACTTAAAGGAAACTGCACCAACTTCATTTAATACGCGTTTAAAAGCGATCGATCTGTTTACTGGCTCAATCGATGGGATTGGTTTGGTAAGGTTATTTGTTCTTATCAACTTTTTGTAATACTGTTAAAGCACAAATTACTTACTTCACTTTTAATAGTGTCTCAATATTTGTAAGTCCGTCCATGAAGCGGTTTATTATTAAAGGTGAAGCTTATTATCTTTGAAGTCCTTTATTTGCATATTGACAAACGAGAAAGATTACTGAACATAAACGGATGTTAATAGTGTTATATACAGATCATAACCCAGGGCTTCTTGAACATCCCAGCATCAAACTGACCTGCTTTGTGGATTTAACAGTTTATTTAGCATATTTTATTACTAAACTTGATGGACTTTTTGTATATACAGTTAAAGTCACTACTATTAGCCTTCCTGTGATATTTCCCAAACAATGATTTACAGAGCAAGACATTTTTCACAGTATTTCCTATAATATATTTTCTTCTGGCGAAAGTCTTATTTGTTTTATTTTGGCTAAAATAAAAGCAGTTTTAATTTAAAAAAAAAAAAACATTTTAAGGTCAATATTATTAGCCCCCTTAAGCAATATATATTTTTAATTGTCTATAGAACAAAGCAATGTTATACAATGATTTGCCTAATTACCCTAACTTGCCTAATTAACCTAGTTAAGCCTTTAAATGGCACCTTAAGCTAAATACTAGTATCTTGAACAATATCTAGTAAAATATTACTGTTATCATGACAAAAATAAAAGAAATAAGTTATTTGAAATTAGTTATTAAAGCTCTTATATTTAAAAATATTTTTGTTAAACAGAAATTGGTGAGAAAAAATACAGGGGGGCTAATAATTCAGGAAGGCTAACTTCGAATGTATATAAGTATTTGGATTTGTTGTTTTGAGTTTGGGGTCTGATTCTTCTAGTTTGGCACTGTGTTTCTTCGACTGTTAAAGAAAGACCCAAAAAAAGAAGAGAGAGAGGAAAATGTTGACCTAACTACACAGGCGGAAAGAGGAATCCTTTAGGATTTACCATTTCATTTTGAATGTGGATTAATTAAGCAATACTTATTAAAAATTGTAACAAATCTCATATTTATCCTGTTAAGAAACGTAAGGAAATGTCCACAAGGAGTTTGGACTCTGAGGTGCCATTCTAGAGGATTATGCTAAACTTATAACTTTATTAAATCATTTTTTTCTCTCATGCTTTTGAGCGTTTTTTCTCTGCGCTGCCCCTAGAAATTGCACAGACATTGCTTAAATTTAATCAAGTGTTACCTTATTGAAAGAAATAGTATAAAAACATTCTGTTAGGAAGATTGTTAGACTACAAAATGACATGTAAAATTGGTGCTTAAATAATGATTAATTGACTATTTTGGGCGCATTATTCATTTAAACTCATAGAAGATTTTTTTTTAGGTCTAAAAGACATGCATTTTTTGTAAAAAAAAATGGTCTTGTTTCTAGCCCAAACATCTAAAAATTCTTAAATCAAGAAGTTTTTTCTAGACAAGTGAAATAAAAATTAACCCTTGTGCACTGTTTAAATTTACTACCTTTTGTTATGTCCAGGATGAAAACATCCATTAAATTAAACTTCTGTAAAAATGCATCAGATAAATATTTTGTTCAGATTTTTTGGCATAAATCTGTTAATCAACCTCAGTCCTGATCAAAACTACTGAATTGTTTAAAGAAAAATACAGGATTTAACTCTTTGATTGCCAAATTAATATTTGATTTCACTGATTTGGTGGAAAAAAAACACACAAAATTATTATTTTCAATATAAAAAGTAGTTGTTAACTCGATTTTTATGTTTTATCACAGTCTTGGACATTGTTGGTGGCTTTTTTGCCCCATTGACTTCCATTATAACCAC
>LR812534.1:55141441-55251441 GCA_903798195.1 Danio kyathit | reverse complement strand
CATAGTTCATGACAACCGATACAATGTCTGCGACGCCTCACGACACCATTGCAGAAAGTCTAGCATGTTTCATTTTTTCCCTTTCTTCATGATGAGTTCCGTCATGTGGGTGACACTGAGCAATAGGAGCACATCATTTCTCAGTTATATATGCGGGTGGTGCCTTTAATCAGGTGGTCAGGTAGTCAAAAAACACGCTGCTTATTTACTTATAGGTGGGTCTCTGGTGGATAAGATCAATCATTGGTTATACAAACTAACTACTTTCTCTATAATATTAAAGTGTTTTATGCAATTTTATCTGACAGACTGGCACAAATATGCAGACATCTCCATTCTCACAACGAGTTTCTGAGTTCTCTCAGCCTTCCGACCGAGTTTCTTCTTCTGAGGTAATCTGGGAACACATTCAGTGCTGATAATATATTGTAAAAACCTGTCTTGCTTATTCAGATTACTTGATTAAACAAATTAAACTAAAACTCACCGGCAATGGATGATTTTGTCATTAACAATGAAAACAGTGAGGCTTCTCTGAATTTTATTTAGGCTAGATTTTATTTTATTTTATTTAACAAACCAGTTTGTGCTTTGGCGCTGAAGCATGGCTGGTTTTGAAGCACTTCATCTCAGATGTTAATCGTTATTGTTGTTTATCTAGTAGATAACTGACCAACAAAAAATACATTCATTAAATTGTTTAAATGTAATTAATTAAATTAATTAATTAATTAAATTTAATAAATTAATATGCAAATTATACCAAAACAATTGTTTAAAAAAGATTTTTTTTCTTAGAAAAATATGCGAATTATATTTTCGGAGTGGATATTTGCACTTAGTGTGAATAGCCCTCCTTGTTGGCAGAATATTTTTGTTTGTGCCCATCCACTACTCAGCTGTGCTGGTGGATGATTTGTTTGGCTCTTTGGAAAATAAGGATTTAATGAATGCTTCACTGTAATTGTTGTATCACAAACCTCTGTCATATATTTGCTATTTTTTTTTTTTAAATATGTCAATATTTTGTCTTGAGCATCTGATTTTCCTCAGTGCTGATATACTTTCATTTTCTCTGTCTCACTCGCGGAAAGTTAAGGCAAGGGAGTGTTTAATAAGAAACCCATGCCTGGAAAATGTTTACATTTTAAAGAAAATATCTTAATAATAAAAAGGAAATGTACGTTTGATCCTATTAAAGCCATAACGAATGCCCTTAAATAATGTAGCCAAGTTGTCAGCAGGCATCAGTGTTTATTGGGACATTTGTTACATTTGTTACCCACGACAAGTCAAGATTTTATCAAGAAAAAATCGCATATTCTGACATAGTGACTTTAGTAACTGACAATAAAAATCATGTGATCAGACCAGGGCTTTAGTCTCTGCTTTATCCTAGGTTGCCACAGCGGAATGAACCACCAATTACTCTGCAACCCGCATATTCTCCCATTTATAAACTTCATGGCCAATTTAGTATATCCAATTTAACTACTGCAGTGGTCATCCAACTCATTCCTGGAAGGCCAATGTCCTGCACAGTTCAGCTCCAACCCTAATCAAAGACACCTGAATGAAATTAAAACTGAGTAAAGTATATTGATAATAATATTTAGGGAAACACCATGGAATAACCAATAGAGCATAACATGATATTATAGACTTTTTACTTTGTTTACATGAAATATACTGTGGTGACACGGTGGCTCAGTGGTTAGCACTGTCGCCTCAGAGCAAAAAGGTCGCTGGTTCAAGTCCCAGCTAGGCCAGTTGGCATTTCTGTGTGAAGTTTGCTTGTTCTCTCCATGTTCGCGTGGGTTTCCTCCAGGTTTGTATGTTTCCCAGCACTGGGTTGCAGCTGGAAGGGCATCCGCTGTGTTAAACATATGCTGGATAAGTTGGCGATTCATTTCACTGTGGCAACCCCTAACGAATAAAGGGACTAAGCAGAAGGAAAATGAATGAATGAAATATATTGTCATACTGGAGCCCTAATTGTGGTCTCGAGTTTGACGGCTGTTTGAACTGAGCTCTCTCTCTCCCTCTCACTGAATGATAGTCGCTCAAGCTCTCTCTCCTGCCGATCAATCAGGCCATTAGAGCGCAATTACCCAGCAGCCCCTGCGCAGGTGAGCGACGAGCCTGTCCACCCCCACCAAATTAACACAAATTAATAATGACACTCAGACATAAATGTGTGCCATCTGGGGGCCGGGCGGCCGGTGCGGGTCGAAGCCATTGAGTAGCAGGTGTCTTCATCACGGTAATTACCGGGTCTGGACTCAACCCTGACTGCGGCCTGTGGCTCGGCGCCGATCACTGCCCAGTATCCACTTTAAGTGTTAATAATTGATTTGGAAACAACCTAATAACGAACTGCAGATTTACGGGGCCGCCTTCCAAGGGTGGCAGTGAGTTAAGTATGGCTTTTAGTTCAGTGGTCATCTAATGAATGTTGCGCTAATTAAAAGGTTTTGTTAAGAGGCGGTGATAAACACGGGAGGATCTGTATCCTCGGCTTTTCTTTCTGTCAATTGTACATGTACTGACAGCCTTGTCAGGTCATTTTCTGCATCAACGCTTTTTGAGTTTTCAGTACTTTTTAAGGCTTTTGCCAAATCCATAACGACTGAGTGACTCTGAACTGAAGCTGAATTAGAATTTGAGTGACGATAAGTACAATTTCCTGAACTGCAATACGAAAAAGTCTTTTCTTTTCTTTTCTTTTCTTTCTTTCTTTCTTTCTTTCTTTCTTTCTTTCTTTCTTTCTTTCTTTCTTTCTTTCTTTCTTTCTTTCTTTCTTTCTTTCTTTCTTTCTTTCTTTCTTTCTTTCCTTTCTTCATTTCCTTCCTTCCTTCTTCCTTCCTTCCTTCTTTTCTTCCTTTCCTTCTCCTTTTCTTCCATTCCTTTCTTCACTTCCTTCCTTCCTTCCTTCCTTCCTTCCTTCCTTCCTTCCTTCCTTCCTTCCTTCCTTCCTTCCTTCCTTCCTTCCGTTCTTTTCCATCCTTCCTTCCTTCCTTCTTTGCTTCCTTCCTTTCCTTTCATCATTTCTTTCTTTCTTTCTTTCTTTCTTTCTTTCTTTCTTTCTTTCTTTCTTTCTTTCTTTCTTTCTTTCTTTCTTTCTTTCTTTCTTTCTTTCTTTCTTTCCTTTCTTCATTTCCTTCCTTCCTTCTTCCTTCCTTCCTTCCTTTTCTTCCTTTCCTTCTCCTTTTCTTCCATTCCTTTCTTCACTTCCTTCCTTCCTTCCTTCCTTCCTTCCTTCCTTCCTTCCGTTCCTTTCCATCCTTCCTTCCTTCCTTCTTTGCTTCCTTCCTTTCCTTTCATCATTTCTTTCTTTCTTTCTTTCTTTCTTTCTTTCTTTCTTTCCTTCATTTCCTTCCTTTCCTTTGTTTTCTTCATTTCCTTCCTTCCTTTCCTTCTCCTTTTCTTCCTTTTCTTCCTTTCTTTCTTTCTTTCTTTCTTTCTTTCTTTCTTTCTTTCTTTCTTTCTTTCTTTCTTTCTTTCTTTCTTTCTTTCTTTCTTTCTTTCCTTTCTTAATTTCCTTCCTTCCTTTCCTGTCCTTTCTTCATTTCCTTCCTTCCTTATTTCTTCTTTCCTTCCTTCCTTTCCTTCTCATTTTCTTCCTTTCCTTCTCCTTTTCTCCCATTCTTTTCTTCCCTTTCTTCCTTCCTTCTGTTCCTTTCCGTCCTCCCTTTCTTTTTTGCTTCCTTCCTTTCCTTTCATCATCTTTCTTTCTTTCTTTTCTTTCTTTCTTTCTTTCTTTCTTTCTTTCTTTCTTTCTTTCTTTCTTTCTTTTTTTCTTTCTTTCTTTCCTTCTTTTCTTTCTTTCTTTCTTTCTTTCTTTTTTCTTTCTTTCTTTCTTTCCTTCTCCTTTTCTTCCTTTCCTTCTCCTTTTCTTCCATTCCTTTCTTCCCTTCCTTCCTTCCTTCCTTCCTTCCTTCCTTCCTTCCTTCCTTCCTTCCTTCCTTCCTTCCTTCCTTCCTTCCTTCCTTCCGTCCTTTCACTTCCTTCCTTCCTTCCTTTTATTTAATTCCTACTTTCTTTCTTTATTTCTTTCTTTCTTTCTTTCTTTCTTCTTTTAGTTTTTTAATAAATTATACAAATAATATGATACTTTATTTTGTATATATTTTTTATATTTTAAAAATAATTAATACTATATAAAAATAATTAATACTAAATAAAAATAATTAATACTAATAAATATACCGTTTTAATAAGTATAGAAATATAATTTTGTGTATTTCATTAACATTATTGCCCTTTTTTATTTATTTTTATTGTTTCTCAGTGAAATTAAACTAAATAGAGCGCAAATTAAATACAAATAAAAAAGAGTGCAATCAAATGTCAAATATCAAACATTTCTCATCCAGATTTTCTGAAGTTTGAGCGATTCCTATCCCCTTTAATTTATACCAGATACTCTACAGTAAGTCAAGTAGGAGTTTTCCCCCAAAGTATTAGGAGAAACATCTGAAGTAAACAGAAATCCAGACTCTCTAGAGCTATGAGAAAGAGAGATCCAGATTCCTCCGGGGAGGTTTCATGAGCCAGCATGAGTGTTAAACCAGCAGTCAGACTCTTGTAGCTGGTGTTTATATTTATGAAGTGTCCACGACCACAGAAACAACATGCTTTTGTCTTCATCCGCAGCCGTCAGAGGGCCAACCGCTGTCTATTGGGCTCCTGGATTGTTTTTTAGGCCGTAATTTACTGTATCGAATGAGCAGGAGGAATAATTCCAGCCATCACCGCTCTTTATCTCCTCCTATAGGTTTATTGTTCATCTCAAACTTGAACAATATATATATATATATATATATATATATATATATATATATATATATATATATATATATATATATATATATATATATTTATTTATTTTTTTTTTTATATACAGAAATTATATTTTTCTTCTTGTCATTACTTCATTAATCAAGAGCCGGGCCTTTGGAAAAATGTTTTGTTTTGGTGGCTGCAATCTATTTGGTGGGAGTGGGTGCGTGTGTTTGAAAGGGAGAGAGCAAGTGTGTGTATGTGTGTGTGTGTTGTTAATCTGTGCCTGTGGCAGGTTTCCCCTCCGAAACGCAGCGCTAAGCAGCGGTATCGCATGCCTATTGTTGTAGCCTCTGTCATAGCAAGGAGCGCCTGATGCAGGCCTGCACTGCTCTGATAAGAAAAGAGGATTCAACATGGCTGGAAAGACGAATCAGTGGGACTTGAGAGTGGAGCGCACACATACGCACACAGACAAACATCATCCTCGTGTTGGCACACGCATAACCAATTATTTACACTTACATCTAATTATAAATGCAACTGAGGTTTATTTGCTCCTAAGCAAGAGAACTGTAGGTTTGGCACGTCAGGCTCATATAGATCTTCTTTACATCTGAGGCTATCTTTATCAGAGGGAAAAATCTTTCCCCCGTGTGTAATGACGCCCGCTCGTGAGCTTTAACGGGATTTTAATTCCTTGTTGGACACAAAAAATGATTTTGGCAACCCGAATGTGGCTTTATCTAATGAAATAATAGGCCCAAAGTTTAGGCGGGGAACCAATTTGCGATTGCACGCATCAATTACTTTGCTGGGCTTTAACCAGCCGCTAGACCGCTGACGTCTCGGACTGCTGAAATGAAAATGGCTTAGCTTTTAGCGTCTGGCTGAGGTTGAGTGGGAAGAGCGACAGGGCACATAAAATCAACACGTTTTATGAAGGAAATGTGTGTTTGCGTGTGCAAAAAGAGCCCACCCTCAAGTCTGTTTTATATGCCACTCTCTATATACTTGCTTAGAAAAGCATAATAGTAAAGGTAATTGCAGAACAATTATTGATAATCTTCTAAATCAGGGGTGCCCAAACTTTTTCTTATGAAGGGCCAAAAACTAAACTTGATCGAGGCTAGTGGGCCGAAGGCAAATATAGGTGGGGTCATTTACCATGGGTAATTTCCTAATTTATTTAATAAAGTTTAAAATAACTAGAAAAAATAGCTTTATATTAACTAATACAGTATTTTTTTTACATTTTATAATGAACTTATTACAGTAAAAACAAAACAATTTAATTTATAACAGAATTACACTAGTTTCTGCTTTGATTTGCTTGCTGATGTCTTCTGCATAGTCCTCTATCCATCGAGTAACAGTTTTTACATTTTTAAAAATCATTTACATTTAATTAAATCTTTAATTTCTGTTAGCTTTTTTTGTAGCTCAGCAATAAACAAACCAAAAAGGTACGTCAAATTAGAAATGACGATCTCCGTGTTAAAGGCATTTGCCCCAACCCTCTCCATCATACTCACTCTCCTCTCAGATAGGATGGTGGATCTCCTCTCAAATGTTACAATGGGCCAACTTTGGCCCGTGGGCCCTACTTTGTGCATCTCTGATCTAAATTGAAACTAATTATTTTATTCAGCAAGGATTTATGAAGTTGATTGCATGAAGGATGCATGAAGACATTTATGCTGTTCTATTTAACTTATATTCAATTAGTTTTTTTTTTTTATTGTTTCTGCTGAAATATTAAACAGTTCAACTGTTTTAAACATTATTATTAATATTAATGCATGCTTTCTTGAGCATTTTATAATGATTTCTGAAGGATCGTGTGCGACTGATGCAATGCAGTAGCTGAGCTTCCATCGCTCTGTGTTAATGTGCTTTTTAAAGTATGTCATGAGAATTGAGAGATGGAAAGACACATTTCAAAGTAAATTCTCTTGAGTTGCAAAAACAGTACCTTTACTTGAGGTGGTCAAAGGGTTCATTCAAATAATGGAAGATGAGCAGGCTGAGTTGGGATTGCCCATAGTTGACTCAATGTTGGGTTACAACAACCAAACTTTTTTTAGACTGTCGGCAGGTTATTCTTTTCTAAATTACATGGTGCCACAGACGATGTTCATACGGTCATGGAAAACCTGGAAAAGTCATGAGATTTTGACATGCCATTTTCCACGCCTGGAAAAGTTTTGGAAAAACAGAAAAACCCACAAAGTTTTGGAAAAGTCATGGAAATTAGTTTAACAAATATCTGTATACTTGAATATACACTATACAATATACCCGCCACTCTTTTAGGTACACCTTACTTGTACGGGGTTGGACCCACTTTTGCCCTCAGAACCTTTTTGCCTTTATCCTTCGTGGCATTGATTCAACAAGGTACTGGAAATATTACTTAGAGATTTTGGTCCATATTGACATGATATGGAAGTAGCCATCAGAAGATGAATACACAGGAGTGGTACCCGGTGTGGTCTTCTGCTGCTGTAGCCCATCCGCTTCAAGGTTAGATGTGTTGTGTGTTCAGAGATGCTCTTCTGCATACCTCAGGTGGTTATTTGAGTTACTGTTGCCTTTCTATCAGCTGGAACCAGTCTGGCAATTCTCCTCTGACCTCTGGCATCAACAAGGCATTTGCGCCCACAGAACTGCCGCTCACTGGATATTTTCTCTTTTTCGGACCATTCTCTGTTAAACTCTAGAGATGGTTGTGCTTGAAAATCCCAGTAGAGCACCGATAGACATCTTAAATATTCACAAAACATGTTTCTTGTAAAATAGATGTTTAAATCTGCATGTAGCCTAAAAATAAAGAAAAATGACATGCATAATTTGTATGGTTTGACCTACAATAACCTCTAAAATAGTCCCTAAATATCCCTCAAAACACTGAAAACATACATTCTATTAATAAATTAGATGTAATTTAAATACATTCATAAATTTGATTCACTGAAGCATCTATTACCAAACTACAACCGAAAAAGGTTGCCCCCCCCCCCCCCCCCACATCGTCAATGTATAATTCTCTCATATTATTAGTGGTGTAAGCATTATTTAAATAAATATTAAATAGATATAAAAATACATTTAAACTACATCATGGTTCAACGCTAAGGATTTTTTCGGCTGGCTAGGTCGGGCCAGTGGTTCAGATTTTTACATGCCCTGCCAAAATATTTACTGGCCCCTCCAAAAAAAAAAAAAAGTCAATAGCACATATTTTAAATAATGTCAAAAATAACATCTGTGAATTTAGAATTTAAATATTTAAAAAAGTTAATACATGTATAATGAGCAAATTTTAAAGTGTTATGGAAGCAAAAAGACCAGTATGGAAAATGTGCAGGTATTTTATTGCAGTTCTAAATGATTTAACAAAAGGTGGCTGACTTGCCAAACTGATGGCAAACTGTGCAAAACCTAACTTAATTTTTATATGTTATACCCACATAAATGTCTGCTTCCAAGACGTTAGTCTTATTATTCATAACTTGATGTTGCCGCCATGTTGCTGTCTCGTCGCTGTACTGGTTGTTACCAAGTTATGGAAAAAAATAACATGCTCACAGCATCCAATCAGAAAAGAGGAACTGAAAAGCAATATGGTGTTTACGACATCACAGAGAAGGTAGCATTTAAAGACTTAAAAGCACAAACTGTTTCTCAAATTCTAAGACTGTACTTGCACGCAATTGACAAATAGTCGCACTGTCACAGGCAAATTAAACTTCAGTAACAAGGCAGCATGGGCCAGTAACGATCCTGTCTACTGTCCCAAGCGTCTCTCACGCTGGCCCCGGGCCATCAAGCAGTCCCTATTGTTGAGCCCTGTAAATAGATATATTCTCTAATAAATTTGAATGTGGATTGTTTTTTATTTTTTTATATTATAGGCATGATATGAAACATTAGGTCATGAAAATTTACTTGAAAGTCAAAGAAAAGTCATGCAATTTTAGTAGTAAATATGAAGGAAGTGGAGGAAATCTGCTGCACAAGCCTGTCGCCTCACAAACCAAGTAAATGAAGAGCATTTTCTAGCACTAAAAATGTACACCCAACTATTTAATATGACCAGCAACAATTCTTTAACTGACAACTGATACCAAGTCGGGGCTCAAAGAAAATCCAGTTTCCTGCTGGTAATTATGATGATGTTGTGACGTTCATGTGCGCTCATTTCCAAAACACAATCGTTCCTTCATGACTTGCAGGAAGCGTTAAGGAGAAATCCAGACAGCACAACCTTTAATGTCGACATGAAACGGCGTTCACAGCACATCTTACTCCAGCAATGTGACATATTTCTGAATAAAATAAAGTGCATTTGATTCAGATGTGAAAAAATGGTTTCTCTAATAGTTTTTTTGGAGACAAACTTTCCTCCCTCATGAGCACATTTGTCTGTTATTTCCGCTTTCATTGTGGAAATCTCTTTTCATTAAGTCGCTCATCAGTCTTTATTTATTTAAGCAGATCCTGCTATTAAACATAAAGCTTGCTAACTAAGCATCAGGGGTTATTATACCCTGGAGTAAAGACACAGGAGGTCCAGCATTCATGCCTTTGATTCAGCAGCTTTAGCAATTACGTGCTCTGCTACTCGTATTTAAGGTACTCGAATCCTTCACAAAGTAATTTCCCATATTCAGATCACAGTGCTCATAATGGCACACGCTGGAACAAAGTGAAATCTGCGGTCCAAGGTGATGTGCTCTTTGTGTCGTCTTCTAAAGCTGCGTTTTTTAAAACTCCAAGGGTCAAACTGGCAATGGATTGCTAAATGGATTTTTTATGGGAATACACAAAGATTTTGTACCTAAATGCATCTACCGCAGATGCATTCAATGAGGTCTTGTTTTTAATGTAAAAACCTTGGAATTAACTTGATCATGGTGGCTCTTTGAGGCATATTTACTTCGTTATTTTGTTCACACTTTATTTTGATGCTCTGTTTGTTGAATTTAAGTTACATTGCATCTACATGCCAACTTATTCTCATTAGGTTATACATTAAGTAGACTGTTAGGTTGGGGCTGGGGTTGGGGTTAGGGTTGGAATTAGTGTAAGTTGACATGTACTTTCAAAGTTTCTTATAGTCATTTAAATGTCTGTTGAAGGAGCAGTATCAACAGATATTAAGCAGACAGTCTACTAATACTCATATGGACCATCAAAATAAAGTGTTACCGTTATTTTATGCCTGGTGTTTAATCTACAGTAGATGTGGATGAGGCTCTATTGCTGCAAAGTCACTAGGAACATTATGTTTTTTTGTTAGACTCATGGGGATACAATTTTGCAGTCTGTGTAATGATATAGAAGCTTTTTAAGTTTAGTCATTTATATTGAAATTATTGTTTGGTCAAGATTCAAGTGTTTTCTGACTGTGGTGAAGGTAAAGTAGGGAGATTTAATTGACTCCTATCAGAATATTGAATCATTTTACAGAAAGTCTTTCACAAAGTTCATTTATTTCGGTTAATTTGATAACATGTTCCACTTTTATAATATATTCATTGGTTAATATAATGGAGTCAGGTCATTGACTGATTCGTTCATTTAGTCAGGATGATTTTAACTTGAAATAATATAAATTTGGTTTTACAGTAAATATTTGAATTCTACAAAGGCTTTGGCAACAGTCAATATTCATTTATTCATTCGTTTTCCTTCGGCTTAGTCCCATTATTCATCAGGGGTCACCACAGCGGAATGTACCGCCAACTATTCCAGCATTTGTTTTACACAGCGGGTGTCCTTCCAGCCGCAACCCAGTACTGGGAAACACCCATACACTCTCGCATTCACACACACACAAACACACACACACACACTCATACACTAAGGCTAATTTTGTTTACACTATTCACCTATAACGCATGTCTTTGGACTGTGGGGGAAAACGAAAGACCCGGAAAAAACACACGTGTTCATGTGGAAAACATGCAAACTTCACATAGAAATGCCAACTGTCCCAGTCGGGACTCGAACCAGCGACTGTCTTGCTGTGAGGCAACAGTGCTAACCAGTGAGCCATAAATAATGATATCATGAGCCCATAACAATCAATTTAAAAGTGATAAATAATTACAGATCTCATGCCATTGCAAATTTGTACGGAAACCTCTACAGATCTTTTATAATATTCATTTGCTAAATTTTCTAGAAAGTAGCACAGGAAGGAAATGTCCTTCCTTTAAATTTACCGTAAAAAACAGACATTAAATTGCAGAAATTTACCGTAAAATAGCTGACTTTAAATTACAGAATTTTTCTTTAATTTAAATCTCAGGTTAATTTCTGTAATTTAACGTCTGTTATTTTACCGTAAATTTCTGTAATTTAACGCCTGTTATTTTATGGTAAATTTATGTAGTTAACATGTTATTTTACACTAAATATGTGCAATTTAATGTCTGTTATTTTACGGTACATTTGTGTAATTTAACGTCTGTAATTTTATAAATTTCTGCAATTGAACGTTTGCTATTTTTCGGTACATTTCTGTAATTTAACGTTTGTTATTTTATGATAAATTGCTGCAATTTAATGTCTGTTATTTTACAGTAAATTTCTGTAATTTAACGTCTGTTATTTTATGATAAATTGCTGCAATTTAATGTCTGTTATTTTACGGTAAATTTCTGTAATTTAACGTCTGTTATTTTATGGTAATTTTCTGTAATTTAACATCTGTTATTTTATGGTAAATTTTTGCAATTTAACATCTGTTATTTTACAGTAAATTACTTTAATTTAACGTCTGTTTTTTTACAGTACATTTCTGTAATTTAACGTCTGTTATTTTATGATAAATTGCTGCAATTTAATGTCTGTTATTTTACGGTAAATTTATGTAATTTAACATCTGTTATTTTATGGTAAATTTTTGCAATTTAACATCTGTTATTTTACAGTAAATTACTTTAATTTAACGTCTGTTATTTTACAGTACATTTCTGTAATTTAACGTTCGTTATTTATGGTAAATTTCTGCAATGTAACGTCTGTTAATTTATGGTAAATTAACGTCTGTTATTTTGCGATGAATTTCTGTAATTTAACAGACTTTTTTTTTTTTTTCCGTCACCCCAGCTGCTGGGAAAAAAAGTAAAATAACATTTTTTTTTTAGTGTAGCATTTACACTATAGTATTTAAAACAAGTATTATGCAAGTCAATGGTTACAGATTTCCAACATTATATTAAATATCTTCTTTAGTTTTACAAATTAAAAAAAAAAACTCAAACTGGTTTGGAACATGTCAAGGGCGAGTAAATGATTGCAGAAATGATTTTTGAAAATAACATTTCCACTATAGTCTTCGAAACATTAAGTTTTTTCACATATCCATGACATTTTCCCCCAATAAACAAACAAACTTGTAGATCAAGATATTCAAAGATCAGAAAAAACATGGATTGGTTAAACTGATCCCAGCTTCCTAATGTAACTATAGTGCAGCCTGAGCAGATTCAGAGGACTCGAGGTCACGACCTCACAGTAGAGGGGTGTTTTATTCTGGGATTTATTCGTCCTCTCTCTCTCACAGCCAGTCTCCAGCTCTCTGACAGTAAACGGAGGAGGTGTGTGTGTGTTTTCTCCTCACAGCGCCAGCGGCTGCCGGGGCCACAGATGACTAGAGCTGAGATAATACATGCTCGACTTGATCTACAAGTGAACCTGACATTTCCCCCTTCTCCTCTTCATCACTGCATGTCCCAAACAGGCAAACAGATATGGAGGGAAAGCGATAAGCGGCCGCCGCTTTGTGACTGAAGTGATGGCTACATAGTTTAGCACAATCAGGGCAAAGACACCGTTAAACACCGCGTCACAATTCATGGTGTCAAATTCGTGAATGATACATCCACCATAGACGTCATTTGACAAGGGCTCTTTCCTTTTCAGTCCGTGTGCAGCAAACTGGATACTTTATTTTATGTGAGAGTAAGCGGCTTGGGCTGCATTTTGGGAGATTTCAGAGGTTGTATTCAAGTGAATTGCTGTGATTTTAGACTATAAAATAAATAGGTGCTGCCGTAAAATATTTTTAAAAAGTTGAAATAATACTATGTCATTTCAGCTTACAAATATTGTACTTACGGTAGGCTGCATTTTGAAGATTTCAGATGGTGTATGTAATTGTAAATTGTGGTAATTTTACACTGTAAGAAATAGTTGATTCATTTTATTTTCTAAGTTTAATGTAACATTAAAGGAATAGTTCACATACAAAAATAAAAATTCTGCCATTTACTATTTTTATTTAAAAAACATTCTGTTGAACAAAAAAGAAGATATTTTGAAGAATGTTGGAAACTGATAACCATTAACATGCATAAAAGGGAAAATAATGGAGGTAACAATTGAAGGTAAAAGAAAAAACAAGGGAAAACCATTACTCCTAGAGTGATTCCAAACCTTCACGAGTTAGCTTTTTCTCATTATAAAATGGAAAATAAGATAAGTTTTACAAACCTGTAACCATTGACTTCAATAGTAGGAAAAACAAATGCAATGAAGTCAATGAGTACAAGTTTCCAACATTATTTTACTGTAAATATCTTCTTTTAATTTCAAAAAAATTTAAATTTTAATTCTTTTAATTTTTAAAAAAAAAATTATATATATATATATATATTATTATTATTATTTTTTTTTTTTTTTTTTTTTGAAGAATGTTGGATGAGGAATGAGAAACCGATAACCTTTGACATCCATAAAAAAGAAAACAATGGAGGAAACAGTTGAAGGTAAAAGTGAAAAGAAGGAAAAACAATTACTCATCCTGGAGTGATTCCAAACCTTCATGAGTTTTCTTTTTCTTATTATAAAATGGAAAAAATATATATTTTGAAAAATGTTACAAATCTGTAACCATTGACCTCCATAGAAGGAAAAAGAAATACAAAGGAAGTCAAAGATTACAGGTTTCCAACGTTATTTTTTACTGTAAATACCTTCTTTTGTTTTTAAAAGGATCAAAATAAATTATATATACTGTAAATATATAATATATAAAAAAAGAAGATATTTTGAAGAATGTTGGTAACCGATATCCATTAACATGCATAAAAGGGAGAACAATGGAGGAAACAATTTAGGGTAAAAGAGAAAATGAGGGAACACAATTACTCCTCCTGGAGTAATTCCAAACCTTCATGAGTTTCATTTTTCTTATTATAAGTAAAATAAGATATTTTGAAAATTGTTACAAACCTGTAACTATTGACTTTCATAATAGGAAAAACAAATACAATGGAAGCCCATGGTTACAGGTTCCACTATTCTTTAAAATATACATTCAAAAAATAACACAAATTGAATTGGTACATGTCAAGGGCAAGTAAATGATGGCAGATTTTTCATTTTTGGCTGAACTATCCCTTTTAAAAATATGACTTTGGTATAATGTACTAGAAGGAAGCAAGACAACAGTGCTTGTAAAATAATTGTCTTGTATCTATTATAAATAATTATATTGAATAAAATAGAAATATATATACTATATTATTTTCTGAATGAGAGTGTATGGATGTTGTGTTGGGTTGTGGCTGGAAGGGCATCCACTGCATAAAACACATGCTGGATAAGTTGGCGGTTCATTCCGTTGTGGTGACACCAGATTAATAAAGGGACTAAGCCAAAAAGAAAATGCATGAATGAATCAAAATGTGATATTACTATTTTTGCATAACTATGGTGAATCACAGCTGTGGCTTTATTATGGTTGGTGGACAAAGAACAAGGTAGATAACTTTACACGATTGGTTGCTCATTTTCCCTTAATAAGTCACAGGGTGACTGACAGGGGCCGGTGAGATGTTTGGTGGTCCTTACAGGCAAAAGTGACCTGAAAGCAGAACCAAGACTGGCTGAGACTCTAGAGACATGTGCTCTCAATGCATTAGGGGACACATTAGCAACCAGAAATCTGTCAGAGGGGAAGTGTGAGGTAATTCCATCCATCTGGAACTACAAAAAAGGAGCTCTGTAATTGCACTAAAGCAAACGCTGTGTTAAAAGTCTTATTCAGTGTGCTTCATTAGTAGTCTGAAAGCAATAGAGGCACTGGCCACATGCACACTGAAGCTACATTTCATTGTCAGTTCACCTTTTATTGCTTAATCCTGTTCTGTGCGCACAGTTCAGTCGTTTATGGGAAAGACTGTTGCATTCAACAATCAAATTAACTGTAAAATGCAAGTAGTGGCAATCATTCATTCATTTTCCTTCGGCTTAGTCCCTTTATTCATCAGGGCTCGCCACAGCGGAATGAACCGTCAACTTCATTCATTCATTCAGTCATTTTCTTTTTGGCTCGTCCCTTTATTAATCTGGGGACGCCACAGCGGAATGAAACGCCAACTTTATTTATTCATTCATTCATTTTTTTTTCAGGTTAGTCTCTTTATTAATCTGGGGTTGCCACAGCGAAATGAACCGCCAACTTCATTCATTCATTTTCTTTTTGGCTTAGTCCCTTTATTCATCATGGGTCCCCATAGCGGTATGAACCACCAACTTCATTCATTTATTAATTTCTTTTTGGCTTAGTCCCTTTATTAATCTGGGGTCGCCACAGAGGAATGAACCGCCAACTTTATTTATTCATACATTCTTTTTTTTTCGGGTTAGTCCCTTTATTAATCTGGGGTCGCCACAGTGGAATGAACCGCCAACTTCATTCATTCATTCATTTTCTTTTCAGCTTAGTCCCTTTATTAATCTAGGGTCGCCACAGCAGAATGAACTGCCAACTGCATTCATTCATTAATTTTCTTTTTGGCTTAGTCCCTTAATTAATCTGGGGTCGCCACAGAGGAATGAACCGGCAACTTCATTCATTCATTTTCTTTTCAGCTTAGTCCCTTTATTAATTTGGGGTCACCACAACGGAATGAACTACCAACTTCATTCATTCATTCATTTTCTTTTCAGCTTAGTCCCTTTATTAATTTGGGGTCACCACAACGGAATGAACCGGCAACTTATCCGCATATTTTTTAGGCATGCGGTTTCAGCTGCAACCCAATACTGGGAAACATCCATACACTCTCCTTTACACACATGCACTACAGCCAATTTAGTTTATTCAATTCACCTATAGTGCATGCATGTCTTTGGACTGTGGGGGAAACCGGAGCACCCGGGGGAAACCCACACAAACACAGGGAGAACATGCAAACTCCACACAGAAATGCCAACTGACCCAGCCGGGAATCGAACCAGTGACTTTCTTGCTGTGAGGCGACAGTGCTAACCACTGAGTCACCGTGTCTAGTGGCAACCACATTTACAAACATTTTATGCAATGTGTTTGAAGCTGAGCTGAACAACTGATTGTTAATGACTTATTGAGATGTGTCTCCCTTCTGCAGTGTGTGCTTAATAATAACCAACTCCGCAGATGAAGAAATCATAGGGAAAGAAATACAGTATGAGCCCTGACTCACTTGTTTGCCAAATCTTAGCCAATAATAAACTTAAATAAACCCAATATTAAAATAATACCCAAATATTGATACACACATCTTCTTGCTTCATAACCAGTTTATGAGCCAGGTATATGAATGGATATGGACATATCAACACGAGAAGTGCAAGCTCAGTTAGGCAGACTTCCAGTCATCAACAAAACACACTTTAGAGGGTTTTTTTGTGTGTGTACTTGATCCAAATTCATAGTCCAAATTACATTCATACTTTTAATTCACTTGTAAGTCACACTTACCTTTGAAAAAAATAGATTTAAGAGATTCTTTCATTTGACTTGGTTAATGAAGGTTTGATGTTGGGCTAGGAATCAGTTCAGGTATCCTGATTCGATCTGATTCACAAGATCTCATTTAGATTTGGTCCAATTTGTGACTCAATTCTTGATTTGATTCTAGGTATTTAGACTGGAAATAAACTGATGTTTTACACATCAGTCACAAACTGATTACATTAAAGGGGTAGTTCACCTCAAACTAAAAATCTGTCACCGTTCTGTCGTTTACTCCTTCGCTTGTTTTCTGTTGAACACAAAAGAAGTCATTATGAAATAAGATAGAAACCAGTAACCATTGACTCCCATAGTATTTGTTTTTCCTACTATGGAAGTAAATGGTTATAGGTTTGTAAACATTTTTTGAAATATCTTATTTTCGGTTCAAAAGAAAAAGGAAACCCATGACAGTTTGGATTAGTTATAGAATGAGTAAATAGTGAGTGAATGTTTATTTTTGGGAGAACTATCCTGTATAATCAATTTCAAATGTATACAACTGTAACCCGGGATGTGACACTTACAACAGGGTGCGGATCCAAATGCAGGTTTATTGGCAAGGTCAGGTTAGCAGTGGTCAAAACAGGAACAAACAGATGTATATGGGTAATCCAGAGTCATAGTCGTAATAGCAGGCAGATGGTCACAAGGCAGGCAGCAATACAGGATTAAACAGACAGACGAGGCAAAGATCAAAACCAGGCAAGGAAACGGCGTTGTAGTGTCACTAAAACAGTAGACTCCGCAACAGTGTTTGTTCTTGAGAAGTACTTATAGTCCATGCAATCAGTATGTGAGCAGCTTCAGCTGTGTGTTTGCAATCACTGGTGACTTGCATCAGGTGTGTGTGTGTGGTGCATGACTGAATATGTAGTCCATTTACCAGCGGATTTGTAGTTCTATGTGTTTATGAATGTATTCCAGCGATCTTTGGTGTTTTAGATCGCTGGTGATCATGACAACAACGAGTAGTAAAACATGGAAAATATAAGAAAAAAACATAGATTTGTGTTTTTTGAGAATTAATACACTATCAAATCAATCAGCTGTAAAAAACGCTGCTTTCCACACAATTCCTTCATGTTGTCACAACACAAATCGATTAAGTTAACTTAATTGTTTCTACAAATTTAAGTGGATTGAACATAAAACAATTAGGATGTCCAAAAAACCTTAAGAATTGTGTTGTTTAACTCATTGTAAATAAGTAATTTGAACAAGCAACAAAGTACTTTTTTGAGTGTAGTTTGATGCTAATGAATATAATTGTTTTGGTAAATCAAGGTAAAAAAGCATGTTAGGTATATCATGATATTCGTTTTAGTAAAGTAGTACATTTTAGTAAAGTAGTAAAGTTTAGTAGATTATGGTTAAGTGGTAAAGGCTCAGGGCTGCTTACAGTAAGGTTGCAGGTTTAATCCTAGCTAGCAGCAGACTGTGATTTTAAACTGCATTTTCTAACATATGAACTGACGTCAGCAGCTTTGAGAAGTTTTTTTTTCTTTTTGTCATTAAAAAAGTAAAAACTGACCCCCGCCTAAAGCGCCCCGAAGTTTGATATTTTGCATAACTTCAATCAAATCTGAATTAGCAAGAAACAGCATAAGTTTGTCCACAGTGTTGTCTTCCTCGATTTTCGAAACATCTTATTTTGTGTACAAAAGAAAAAGGAAACTCATGAAGGTTTGGAATCAGGATGAGTAAATAGTGAGTCCATTTTTATTTTGGGGTGAACTATCCCTTCTAAGCTATTTCAGGTGTAAACGGCGAGTAGTAAATATGGGATATGGGAAAAGATTGATTCATGGCTTTTGAGAATCAATATCAAATCAATCAAAATATTTTTAACCCTATAGTTTGATGCTTATGAAGGTGTTTAATGAATGTGATTGTTTTGTTAAGTCAAGGTAAAGGCATGTTGGTTATATCACAATAGTCATTTCAATAAAATAGATTATGGTTAAGTGGTGAAGGCTCAGAGCAAGGCTACTGGTTTGATGCTAGCTAGCAGCAAACTATGGTTTTAATCTGCAGTTTCTAACATATGAATTGACGTCAGCAGCTTTGAGAAATGTTTTCTTTGTCTGTAAATAAAGTCAGAATTGACGCCCGCCTAAAGCGCCCTAAAGTTTGATATTTTGCATAACCTCAATCAAATCTCAATTAGAAAGAAACAACACACAGTAAGTTTGTCCACAGTGTTGTCTCCCTCGGTTTTCGAAACATCTTATTCAGTGTTCAAAAGAAAAAGGAAACTCATGAAGGTTTGGAATCAGGGTGCGAATTACAGGGGGTTTGGGGAGATTGACCCTCCTAATTAAGGCTTGATCCCCCCTGAAGGTCAAAACAAGGGTGATTTGACCACCCCTATAACGGTTCATACCATTGTGAAAGCATAATCGCACCAATTAGTCCGTGCGAAGAAAAAAGTCATTCAACAGTCTGAAACCGACAGATTTAGAGCACCGATATACACTGCAAGAGTTCACAAGACATGGAGAAAACCATGTTTTCTCATAAAATAGGTGTTTGTTTCTACATATTGCCTAAAAGTAATGTCAAATTAGATGCGTTGTTTGCATAGTTTGTCCTAAATTAAGCTGAAATAGCTAATCAGGTCAGAATACACTAAATAGCAACAAAATACCATAAAAAAAAACAAAACACTGGAAACTTAAATACATTTTATGAATAAGTTAGATTTAATTTAAATCAACAAATACATTTGATTCACTGAAGCATGTATTACACAAACTAACATTACCAAAAAAGTTTATCCACCCCCCGATCGTCAATGGGTAATTCGCACGCTGTTTGGAATCAGTCGAGGATGAGTAAATAGTGGGTCCTAGTTTGATGCTTATTAAGGTGTTTAATGAATGTGATTGTTTTGGTAAATCAAGGTAAAAAGCATGTTGGTTATATCACGATAGTCATTTCAGTAAAGTAGGCAAAGCAAGTTTATTTATATAGCACATTTCATACACAGGGGCAATTCAAAGTGCTTTACATAAACAGGAATAAAAAAGACAAGTGTAAGAAAAAAAAAAGTAAAAACGGATAATAAAAAACATATAAAAATATGTTAAAACAGGTTGTAAAAGAATGAAAAAGAAGAGAAAAACATAATAGTGCGATTTGTCGGACGTAGCACAGTGCTCATTCAGTAAAGGCACAGCTAAACAGATGTGTTTTCAGTCTGGATTTAAATGTGTCTAATGTTGGAGCACATCTGATCATTTCTGGGAGTTGATTCCAGCAGCGAGGGGCGTAGTAGCTGAAAGCCGATTCACCCTGCTTTGACTGAACTCTTGGAATTTCTAGTTTATATGATCCTAGTGATCTGAGTGTTCTTCTAGGTTTGTATTCAGTGAGCATCTGTAATGTATTGAGGTCCTAGGCCATTTAGTGATTTATAGACAAGTAGTAATACTGTACTTTAAAATCTATTCTGAATGTAACTGGGAGCCAGTGTAAAGTAGATTATAGTTAATGGGTGAAGGCTCAGGGATGCTTACAGTAAGATTGCTGGTTTAATCGTATCCCGCAGCAAGTTAAACTGCAGTTTCTAACATATGAATTGACGTCAGCAGCTTTGAGAAGTTTTTTTCTCTTTTTGTCTGTAAAAAAAAGTAAAAACTGACGCCCGCCTAAAGCGCCCCGAAGTTTGATATTTTGCATAACCTCAATCAAATCTGAATTAGCAAGAAACAACATAAGTTTGTCCACAGTGTTGTCTCCCTCGGTTTGCGCCACGTCTTGCCAAAGGTGTTGGAATACGCCACGGCAGAATCCACGGCGAAACACTGAGGGGGAAAAAAATCTAGCACAAGGGAGAAGAGTTTGAGCGATGCCAGCTGCTTTGCCATCTGTCACTGTCAAGACTCCACTTGTGGGACACTGAAACAACTTCCTTGAAAAGTAGCCGAGATAATCCACAATAGTTTTCACTTGCAATCTCGATTCCCCTGTTGGAATTCAGCATTCCACCGCGTGAAGCGGAGATGGTTAATTGGTGGCGAAATCCAGGAGATGTTGGCTGTGCTTTCACGTACATGTGCATATTTTGAAGTGCGCGATGAGCCAGTCTTGGCAATTGATTCTGAAATTGCCTTTCAAACGTGTGATATATTGTCTCGTTTGGAGCATCGAGCCAAGCTGGGCTCTTTTTGAAGCAAATGAGTTGTGTTATATCAGCAGAGCCGCTTCTGTTTTTGTGTTTCGAAGTTCTCATATGTTAAACTCAGCAAGTGAAGTCTATTAGTTTCTCTTGCCCCAACTTACGCTCACTTCCTCACAGGCAAGAGGCCACAGCCGAGGTCCCTGTCTCGTCTTTTGTCACACAAACGCTCATCAAACCAGTCCAGATGGAGGAGCAGCACTAAATGAAAGTATTCAGTGTGAAAATCGCAGATTTTTTTTTTTGCAGCGGTCATCTGGTGCGCTATCACAGAAGCCTTTTGTGAGATAGAAATGCTTGATAGAGGCTGCAGAAGTCTGGACAGCGTCTGGCCGTCTGTCCCGGTGGTCTAGCACATTAGGCGAGGGTGTACAAGCCTGTCAAAACAGGAAAATTAGACTAAGGGGGTCGTCAGTAAACTAATTGGGTAACAAAGAGCATCCGCAGCCCCGCAAACCCAAGATAAGAGAGTTCATGTTTAATACGTCGGAAGGGGGGGGAGGAGTTCATTTTTATTTATTTACCTATGACTCAATGCGGAGAACAGGTTTTCCACGAAGACCCCGTCTCAAATCTGGAAGATTATGCAAATGCCTGCTACCTCATGCTGAGACTTTTCTGCATTCATTGATTCTAGTTTTCAGAGGGTGTGTCTGTGTTTATTGTTTATGATAATATCGTAATTGTTGCTTTAATGAAGTGTGATCTGACATTATTGAGCATGTCACTCAAAAAGGAAAAAGAATGGCAAAAAAATACGGCACAAAATTCCCTGGTCCACACATGCGCAAATCAGACACGTTCAATCAAGTCTAAGGTACCTGGAAAAAACAAACAAAGACAAAAAAAAACTAATCTAGTTTGTCAGTATCCCATACTTGGAGTTATAAAAATCTGTTGGTTTTTATTTTATTTTTTTATTTTTGTGTGTCGGGGATGTGATGCAATCCAATTTTTTTTCACCAGGCGCAAAGTCTAAAGCGCATGGCGCAAAAGGATTAAGGGTGTGTCTGAATCAACTTTTGCTATTTTAAGGATGTGCCACACCGTATGGTTCAACAGGGTTTTGCTTATTCTCCTAATGATTTATGGGTGTGTTTTGAGCATAACGTGCATTAAACCAATCAGAGTCTTATCTCTCATTCCCTTTAAGAGTCAGTTGTATCTGTTTGCTATTTACATGATGGACTTTGTAAGTGGAAAAACTGAATGCTTCATCAGCGAGAAAACAGTTAAACAGAGCATCTGCAGCGTGAGGATAAAGAACAAGCCTCCTCCATTCAGCCTCTTAACTTTCTCTTTAGCTTACTTTAACTCTTTACTTTACTCCTTTACTTTTGTGGATAAGGAAACAAAGTTGTACGCAGTACACTGAAGACAGCCATTAGCTTACATATTTTATTTTGTTTGTTAAGCACAAAGATTTGTTTTAAAGCTATTTCTAAATTCAGTTATAATTTCCAGCAAAATATAAATATTTCGCAAATGATGTTCAACAGAGCAAGGAAATTTTCACAGTATGTCTGATAATATTTTTTCTTCCGGAGAAAGTCTTATTTGTTTTATTTCACCTAGAATAAAAGCAGTTTTTAATTTTTTAAAACCCATTTTAGGGTCAAAATTATTAGCCCCTTTAAGCTAATTTTATTTCCGATAGTCTACAGAGCAAACTATCATTATACAATAACTTGCCTGATTACCGTAACCTGCCTAGTTAAGCCTTTAAATGTCACTTTAAGCTGTATAGAAGTGTCTTGAAAAATATCTAGTTAAATATTATTTACTGTCATCATGACAAAGAGAAAATAAATCAGTTATTAGAGATGAGTTATTAAAACTATTATGTTTAGAAATGTGCTGAAGAAATCTTCTCTCCGTTAAACAAAAATTGGGGAAAAAATAAACAGGGGGGCTAATAATTCAGGGGAGCTAATAATTCTTCAACTTTACACTGCTCAAGTGCAGATTTTCTTGTTCGCCCTCAAATAAACACTGCTGAAGTGCGATTTTTAAATGTTGAATGTCTCCAGCATTTATTAGATTTGCTAGGAATATTTGTGAATGTCTCCAATAGACCTACAGAGCGGCATTAATGAAGTAAAGTGAAACTATTATAAACTCCAGCAAGATAAAATCATTGTATGCAGAGCCATAGACCTTTATCTATAAACAAAATATAATTATGGAAACTGTGTTCATCCTAACTGAAAGCTACCGTGTTTGCTAGCCTCATGCATCACGCACCTGTCAGTCAGCACATCACCTTAAAGGGTTAAACAAATAACGCACAACACTACTGCGATTACAGAAAGGTTTGCGCTGTTATAATTCACTTACCTTTTAATATGTTTTGGTGCGATTATAACTCGTTATTTAAAAACACGACTGAATGTTTTGAATGAGAAGCTGTAATATAGGAGTTTTGGTGTGGCGCCCCGCCATGAAAGAATGAATGTAGCGGAAACCATGGATCCATCCATGTAGCTTAATTTGCTATATATTTTTGATTGACCTGTTTGAACGTTGAATCACTCATAAGACATGGACCTTCTGCCACCTACTGGTAGCTATTATTAGTTGTATTATTTATTGTTTATGTCATGTTGCTGTATATTATTTATTAATGACAGGCCAGTGTTTTGGTAACACTTTGCAATAAGGTTGTATTAGTTAATGTTAGTTAATGCATTTACTACTATAAACAAACAATGAAAAATATATTTATTTCAGTATTTGTTTATGATAGTTAACGTTACTTATTGAAAATTCAGTCGTTCATTGTTAGTTCATGTTAACAAGCATTAACATAGATTTTAATAATGCATTAGTAAATGTTGAACTATGATTAATAAATGCTGTACAAGTATTGTTCATATTTAGTTCATGTTAGTAAATACATGAACTAATGGAACCTTATTGTAAAGTCTGACCATCTTTTATCAGTTCTGCACCAGTGCTATCGCACAATGCATTGAACTGTGAGAGGAATTTGTGTAATGCATTGGCGCTTTTGTGCAATTGGTTGTCCCATCCATCCTCCCGGGGCCTCCAGGCATGCAGATTTCTGTACAGGTGTACAGGACATTCAGAGAACACCTTGTTATTGGCCCAATAGCTGGCTCTTGCTGCAGGAGTCGACTGCAAGTTGCATGCAAAGATCAAAGAAGCTGGCAATTGGATTCAAAGTGGAAATTGAAATTGAAATGGGGGGATCTATGGGCAAGGCACGGCATTTCATGAGCCCAATCTGAGCACAAGAGCAGGGCATGTTCCTCTGCCTCCTAGACATTATTACAATGCAAAGCAAACATTATGAATTCAGCGTCGCCATGTACCCTTCAAATAATATGCATGCGAGTTATGCGTAAAGTGCATTCAACTTCACACGAGTCAGGCGGTCCAACGCTCTACCTCTGTTTGCTTTCAAGTCTGCTTGAATTTGTTCAGGTTGTGTTGTGTGGATGGTGTTCATTGTGATTTTAGTCTAATTTGAACATGCTCAGTATTGTTGTGTCTGCACAATGGTAATTGTGTTCTACTTAACATATTGGCACAGCTTTAAAGTGGTAGCTGACGCCGCTGTCTTTATTTGTCTATTATTTATCTGATGTTGTGTTAATGCTGGTTTTAATTTGGTTTGAAATATTGTTTGTATTTATATTTTGTTGGTGTATTTTGTGCATATTACTTTTTATACAATGAGCTTTTATATTGTTTGTTAATGTATTAGTTTAATTTTATTATATTTATATATAAATTATATTGATTATATTAATGTTAATTTAATTATATAATTTAATTATGTATTAATTATAATATGTAATATATACTGTATTATAATATAATAATAATAATAATAATAATAATAATAATATTAATAATAATAATATTAATAACAATAAATATGACTTAACATTCAAGATAAATTTAATAAATAATAATAAAACAATAATTGTATGTGTGTATATATATATATATATATATATATATATATATATATATATATATATATATATATATATATATATATATGTATATATATATCTGTGTGTGTGTGTGTGTGTGTGTGTGTGTGTGTGTGTGTGTGTGTGTGTGTGTGTGTGTGTGTGTGTGTGTGTGTGTGTGTGTGTGTGTGTGTGTGTGTGTGTGTGTGTGTGTATATATATGTATATATGTATGTATATATGTATGTATGTATGTATATATGTATGTATATATATATATATATTAAGGGTGTAACGATACGCGTATTCGTATCGAACCGTTCGGTACGAGGCTTTCGGTTCGGTACGCATACGAACCGAACGATTCAGACTAATATCTAAAAAGATAAAAGAGAATAAGTCCCAAATGACGTGACAGGCAACATTGCCTTCCCCGCCCACCTCCAAACACTACGCACACACTGCACTCAGTGTCGGAGTAAGCTACTGGCGCTCAAACCGAAAGTTATGCCGCTTTCAATCCAAAAAAGCCGGCGGAGCTGGGTGTTGAGATGATGCGGGGTTTGTCGCGGACAAAAGCGAAGGCCGAGGGGCGCTGAGATGATGCAGGGTTTGTTGCGGACGAAAGGGTGGAAACGCGCCGCGGACTGACTGCACTACAGCTAAAGGGCTAGTAACATTAATGTAATCCTCCTATAACCAACAGCGGGTCTGGCGTTTGGGAGCACTTTGGTTTCCCTGTAGACCTTAATGCTTAATCGGTAGTGGAAATTTCGGGTTTTAACGAAATGTTAAATGTAATAGAGCCTCGTTTCATTATTCCTTCATAAGCCCATTGTCCAGTTGACGGTCAAATCAAGCAGATCTCGGTTATATCCACATGTGCTGCCGTTAATCCGCGAGTCAGGTAATCAAAAAATAGGTCGCATGATATTTAAGTATAAGTGGGTCACGCGTGGGTAAGATCAATTATTGGTGATGCAAACTTTAACTATTTACTCTAAAATATTAAGGTGTTTTAAGCAATCTTGACAGACTGGCACAAATATGCTTTCATTTAAAAAATCGCTCCTCACGGCTATATGCGGTGAACATCTCCGTTCTCACAGGTTTCTCAGTTTTCTCATCATCAATCACTTTCAGTCTGGGAACATGTTCAGTGCTGCGAATTTTGTTAAGCCTGTTCTGCAACATTGTGGTCAAATTATTTGATTTAATAGAGGATATCGTGTATTGAGGAGGATATAGTCAAAGATATTGCAGAGAGCTGAGACATATGACGACTTTAAAGATGATATTTAGCTTGTTTCGCATTAATGTAGATATATTACATGTTTTAATTACATTATTGAATAAAATAAATAGCATTATTATTTTTAATCATCATCATTAATAATAAATAGGCTAAACTAAAAATAATTTGACAGCTTCAGCTGTTCACATCACCGGCACTTTCGGACTTCAGCACCACGTGTCTTTAGCATGAATTGAAATAGACTTTCCCTCCTAAAGGAAAAAATACAATAATTTTTAAAATTGCAATGCGATTATAGTCATGTATTCGCAATTTCACATAAATCAGCATGCGAAAATTTAATTGTTTCTATTGCGCTCTCTCTCTCTCTCTCTCTCTTTCTCTCTCTCAGCAGCGCTGGCACTACCATGCACAGCCACATCTCGTAGCACATTAATTTGCAACTTTGTTGCATGAAAAATAGGCTAAATAACAAAATTTAATTAACAAACAAATTAAATAAAATTATTTGTAAAAATGAAACTACAGAAAAAAGAAAATGAAAAGAACTGAAACCAGCTCAAATGTTCTGTTCTGAATAACAGGTGTTGCGATCAAATTAATTCGATGGTATGATAAACACAGACAGGCGCATTTTTCAGAAAATAGCCTATTTTATTTTATTTAAAAATATGTTAGGCCTATATTTATTATATAGGCTATAATTTTTTTAAATAGCCTATATTAAATTACCATTCATTTTGGCTTTAACGAATTATTGAACAGATTATTAATAATTTATCAAAAAACATTAACTGAGCTCAGTGTCGGCCGTCACCGGATAAAGTCCAATCTTTCTTTAATTTTTTGGATTTTTGTTTGAAAGCTTAGTGGCATTGTAGAGGTCCAATTTACTGTTGTTTGATTTAAATTATAGCCTATATATGCGCCAATAAACAAGTCAAAGGAATGAGTGAATTAATAAAATGATTCTTAAATGTCGATATTGTTTTTACTCAAAAAAATAACAAATGTTTTATTAAAAATGAACGAGCAATTTTCATCATTTATACGATTCAGTTAAATATAAGTTGGACATTTATGGGGCCATGTAACATGTTTTTGTGTTTGTTTTTTTTGTTCTCGGTGATCTTTAATATATACTGGTAGCTACGCAAAATATTTTCTAAAATGTCAAGCAGGAATTTGTCAATAGCTTTAATTATGAAGACAAAAAAATATTAAAAATAACAAAAATAAAATGATAAAAAATACAAAGATAAAAAGAGCAGCATTTTGCTAAATATAATAGTCCTTTACATGCTTTAAATCCTGCTATGGGTTGTTTCATATTCGTTTTTATTTCACTTGCTGCATTAGTTATTTAATGTTTGAATGCTGAAAGAAATAACAGCCGTCGTTTAAATCATTATTTTACCATTAAAATGTAGTATATTTTATATTATTATCAACTTTTGATATAAAACCGCTGTGTAATTTAATTGATTGTTAAAAATGAAATAATTTTATGGCATAACCGTGTTTAGTTGCTTTCGCTTTCGTTCTTCACGGAAGCTGTAACAGAAGCGTGTGCCGCATTCACCTCTGATGTATAGGTTACTCAGCCTGTAGCCTAGTTTGGGATTTTTTCGTTGTGACGATTAAGCAAGGATCATAATGCATTGCATATTCGGCTCATTTTTCAGTAGCCTCAACACAGGCTGGTAGCCTAGACTTAAACGGATCTTTTATAAGAATGAGCGATTAATAGATTAATTGGTCGTTAATTTAAATGATCATTGATCACAGGATTTTGTAGAAACTGACATCCCTAGTTCAAAGTAAAAAAAAAAGAGAGATCATGCTTTTATTATGTTAGTTTTCATACAATAAAAAGATTTCAATCAGAGAAATCCTCTGGCTTTTTTTTTTGTTTTTTTTTTTTTTTTTGCTGTATCGAAAACATACCGAACCGTGACACCACTGTGTCGTATCGAACCGAACCGTGATTTTTGTGAACCGTTACACCCCTAATATATATATATATATATATATATATATACACACACACACACACACACACACACACACACACACACTTTTGCGTGCAAAAGATGCGATATGTGAACGATCCCATAAGCAGCTACCCTTCTCTTCACATTCAGAAGATACCTTTGCTTCCAGTCGTGCACAAAAATCCAATTTAGCCTGTTTAGGCTGAGTTGGACCACCATGTTTTTGGGCACCGGTGTCCTCCTTGGTGACAATATTGTTGTAGAATGCTTTCTATTTAAGTGCTTGAACAAGTTGCTGATCGAGTTAAAAGCAGTCGAAAGTTCTTTAGAGACTGGACATAGACTGAATTTCACAACAATGTTTTTGTTTTTACGCTCAATGAAATCAAAGTAATGTCTGTATTTCCACTTGAAGAAGCAGCCACTCTCGACAGCAGCTATTTCAGCTCGTGTTCTCCAGCTTTTTAAAAGTGATTTCTTATTAACTGACGGTGACAGCAGGAAACGTGATTTAAAAGAAGCTTATTTTTCTTCTAAAAACTATATTTGTAACGCAAGTAGCGCAATTACATTGACTTTAGTAACTGTAATCAAATTACACAAATTCAAATTTAATTCAATTCATTTCATCTTTATTTGTATAGCGCTTATACTATGTAGATTGTGTCAAAGCAGCTTCACATGGAAGATTATAGTGAATTGAAACAGAGTCAGTTCAGTTTTCAGAGATTAAGTTCAGTTCAGTTTAGCTCAGTTCAGTGTGGGTTAATAATCGCTACTGAGAGTCCAAACACTGAGGAGCAAATCCATCGATGCGCAGCTCTACAGATCCCGAACCATGCAAGCCAGTGGCGACAGCGGCGAGGAAAAAACTTCACCAATTGGCGAAAGCGAAGAATTAAAAAACCTCGAGAGAAACCTGGCTCAGTTGGGCATGACCATTTCCCCTAAGGCCAAACGTCTTGTGCAGAGCTGCAGTCTAGGCGCAGGAAGCTGGACCTCAGCGAAGACTCGTCTGTCCTTGGAGCATCACAGGAGTCAGTCTCATGCTCTCACTCCACGATGACCACCACAGCAGCTGCTCAGGATACGGCCTGGTCCAGAAAACCTTGGGATCATTTCGTCGCTGGTCTCGGATCGCATCAGTGGCACTGCATAGTCTGAGGGCCTCGAGATGAGTACCCCCAGGTGGAAATACAGAATAAGGAGAATAATTAGCGTAGCTGCTGTTCATAGTGTATATAAACAAGAAGCAAAATCATGTGTGGGGCACACTCATGCGTCATAGTGCTATGTACTGCACTGAGTGTATGCTTTGCTAAAAAGATAGGTCTTTAATCTAGTTTTGAAGCGCGAGAGTGTGTCTGAGCCTCGGACATTATCAGGTAGGCTATTCCAGAGTTTAGGGGCCATAAATGAGAAGGCTCGACCTCCTTTACTTGACTTTGATATTCTAGGTACTACCAGAAGCCCTGAGTTTTGAGATCGTAAAGAGCGGGTTGGGTTGTAGCGAGACAGGAGGTTGGTTAGATAAACAGGAGCTAGATTATTTAAAGCTTTATAGGTAAGGAGTAATATTTTGAATTCAATACGAAACTTAACAGGCAGCCAGTGTAAGGAGGATAAAATTGCGGTGATATGATCATATTTTCTTGATCTGGTAAGAACTCTGGCAGCTGCATTTTGCACTAGCTGGAGTTTGTTAATAGAGGATGCTGGGCAACCAGCAAACAGAGCATTACAGTAGTCTAGCCTAGAAGTCATGAAAGCATGAACTAGTTTTTCTGCATCTGATATAGATAGCGTACTTCGCAATTTAGCAATATTTCTGAGATGAAAGAAAGCAGTTTTTGTGACATGGGATATATGATTTTCGAAAGTTAAATTGCTGTCTAATATGACACCCAGATCTAATGCGTTACATTACTGCGTTCCTCAAAAATGTAATTAGATTACAGTATATTTTCAGCCACAAATGACTTAATTGTCTGTATATATAACCCAGGAGACCAGTCAAATAAACAAATTTCATAATCATTTCAGTAAAGGAGCTTTGCAACATTTCCTCAACAAAAAACATTTTGCACCACCTGCATGTTCATTTGGGGTGAACTATCCCTTTAAATGCATGTCTTCTAAACTGTGCCATTATAAGTGTGACCCGTGGTCTCTGTATATGTGCTAATGAAGTCCCTGTGACTGTACGCTTCAGCCTGCAGGAAAGAGACAGACACAGAAACAGCTCCTGACTGTCCTGCAGGATAAGTGCTCATTAAACCTCTCTGTGCCTGACGCTTCACAACACAATAGAAGGTGCTGGCTAGCATCTACTTGACTTTTTTTTTTTTTTTTTTAATTCAGCAGCTCAGTTGTTGCAGATGAGATAACTAATCAGATATTTCCCAATGAGGAAATGGTAGTAAAATGCAACATCTCATAGACAACGAGTAATGACAGATGTGTGTTTATGAAACAAAGATGATATCTCCCATGTTGGTGTGTGCATTGAATTAGATTGGAGATTCATAGAAAGTGTATTAAATGCATGAATGTGTCCAGTTGCATATATTTAATGATTTTTGTGAAAATAAAATATCAAAATATTGGTGAAATAGTCCTTGAATTTGTTCAACTTTTGAATTATTACATTTCAGTGCAGTATTTGTATATTAAAATGCAAAAAAAAACTTCAGAATATCAGCATAAATGAGTACACCTCATTTTAAAAATTAATATTTTTATCCATTTCTCAGTGAATATAGGTAATATATGTTGGTGCATTTAAACAAAACAGATTTATTAAACATATCTATTTATTAAAGTAATATTTTAGACACCAAACATCTTTAGAAATGGAAATATTATACAATTAAATTCAAGCAAAATATTATGAAAACGAAAAAAAGTTATATTATTTATTTTTTTGTATTTAAAAGAGATTTGTTAGGAGTATACTGTATATGCTGAGCATTGAGTGCTACATATATACAGTACAGTATATATACATATATGTGTGCGTGTGTGTGTATATTGCAATATTTTGCATGAATATAAATGTATTATCTTTCTATTTCTAAAGATGTTTGGTGTCTGAAATACTACTTTAATATGTACACTCACCGGCCACTTTATTAGGTACACCGTACTAGTACCGGGTTGGACCCCTTTTGCCCTCAGAACTGACTTAATCCTTTGTGGCATAGTTTCAACAAGGTACTGGAAATATTCCTCAGAGATTTTAGTCCATACTGACATGATAGCATCACGCAGTTGCTGCGGATTTGTCGGCTGCACATCCATGATGCGAATCTTCCGTTCCACCACATCCCAAAAGTGCTCTATTGGATTGAGGTCTGGTGACTGTGGAGGCCCTTTGAATACAGTGAACTCACTGTCATGTTCAAGAAACCAGTTTGAGGTGATTCACGCTTTGACATGGTGCGTTATCCTGCTGGAAGTAGCCTTCAGAAGATGGGTACACTGTGGTCATAAAGGGATGGACATGGTCAGCAACAATACTCGGGTAGGCTGTGGCATTGACACGATGCTCAATTGGTGCTAATGGGCCCAAAGTGTGCCAGGAAGTTCAGAGATGCTCTTCTGCACACCTCTGTTGTAACGAGTGGTTATTTGAGTTACTGTTACCTTTCTATCAGCTCAAACCAGCCTGGCCATTCTCCTCTGGCATCAACAAGGCATTTGCGCCCATAGAACTGCCACTTACCAGATTTTTTTCTTTTTTTTTTCTGACCATTCTCTGTAACCCCTAGAGATGTTTGTGCATGAAAATCTCAGTAGATCAGCAGTTTCTGAAATACTCAGACCAGCCCGTCTGGCACCAACAACTATGGCACATTCAGAGTCACTTAAATCACCTTTCTTCCCCATTCTGATTCTCGGTTTAAACTGCAGCTGATCGTCTTGACCAGGTCTACATGCCTAAATGCACTGAGTTGCTGCCATGTGATTGACTGATTAGAAATTTGCGTTAACGAGCAGTTGGACAGGTGTACCTAATAAAGTGGCCGGTAAGTGTATATCTGTTTAATAAATCTGTTTTGTTTAAACGCACCAACATATATTTTTCTTTATTTGTTTAGTTTATTTTTGTATCCTCAATCATTGCATGACTAGATCTCCAAATCTAGAAATCTAAAGATAATCTGATACATATACACACATAAAAACAGAATCCAGTGTGAGTTTTTTATAGGGTCTTTTATCATGTCTAAAGTGAAAATGCCTGACAATGTTTTTGGTATGAACTATTGTTGCATGAATGACATTTTAGAGAGTGTGTTACTCAAACCTATGATGATAGCCAGTGTTTTCTTTGCTCTGACAAATAATCAAACACAATCTAACCTACAGAAAAGTAGCATCATTTAAATCTGTTACACTTTTATTCTCTCAATGCTTGTAAACCCCTTTTTTTAACTGACACTCTGTACCGCAAGTCCTGTTGTTGGTAATCTCGCCATTTTAATGCATGTCGGCCCTTGTTTAGGGGGTAAATAGGAACATTTCGGTCTTCAGAAAAGATTAAATCAGCGCTGAGTCGAACTATGTTTTAAAGCGAGGTGATTTCGAATAAATATGCACGGTTCCTATAGCAACAGTGTGCAACGATAGGCCCGAGCGAGCCTCAATGGGTGTTCCTTAAAAGATTGGTAGAGCCGGAGTGATTCTCAATTTAATCGATTTCAAACGAAAAAGTCAATTTAACAAAGTTGAAAAGAGAAAGCCGCAGAGAGGCGAGGCGGAGGAGGGGGTGGGTGAGGGGGGGCTGAAAGCATTCTTTTGCACTCAAGCAGTAAACTAACTACGGCACGCGGGCTGAGATTTCTTCCCCATTATCTCCCACCTCACATTTGCTCTTAGGCAAGCAGTTTAAAAGCCAAGCGATTGAGCCAGTGATCCAATTTGAAATGCAGAAATGATTAGAGCAGCTTGCCTCATTTCATATCGAAATTCTCTGATTTATGACAGGGCAGGCGCCAAGATCTATCTCCAAAGGGAATTAGCGTGCAATTTCTCTTTTTGCATATTTCCGTTATTTAGCCTCCCAATAGCAGATGCTCGCTTGGAGAAAAAAAAGAAGAAGCAGCAAAGACGGCACCAAGGAGGAGGTATCTTTTCATTTTAGGCGATGAAACCACTGCCATTTAAAAAGAGCAGGCTGGAACGGATGACAGACATGGGAATATATTTTCTGGGCTAGATAGTGATTTAAAAACACACACACACACACACATAAAAAAAAATATGCAAGGCTTTATTTAGTTTATCAAACGACACATGAAAAGGAAAAAAAACACATCAGGGTTTATTTTTAGCGAATCCATAATTTCGTGTGAAGGGGATTTGGACGTTTGCTGCGTGGAAAATAAATAAATAAATGTCAAAAAAAAAAAAATGTCCCCCTGCAATTCACCCGTCCAGCAAGCCCCGAGGAAATATTAATACGCGGAGATAACGAGAGCCGCAGGAAAATCTGCCTTAATGAAATTTCCAGTTGACCACATGCAATTTGTTTCATCACGGCGAACAACTAATTGAAGTCGCCATATCGAGGGTGCATTAGGTTGTAAACAGAGTCTTAGAGCAGGTCTGGCCCTGTTATCCTCACCTTCAGCCTGCACCTCGGCCTCAAACTCACGCACATCTCAGCCTCACACACAACACATATTCTCATAGAAGACAACAGATGTGCTGTGAATATAATTTGTGTGTGTTTTTTGTGACGTGTCAGGACACACTTTTGAATGGGTATGACACAGGTATTACAAGGAGAAGGTGACTTATGAGGACCATATCCGCAAGGCTTATAAATCATACAGAATGAGTTTTTAGGCGATAGAAAAATACAGTTTGTACAGTATGTGTACAAGTGTGTGTGTGTCTTGGCATCAGGGTGCTCTGAATGGGTTATTGGAGAAAAAAAACCCCTCAGTTATGGGTTTGCTGTATACTGTTATCGAAAGTGACTTGCTTTACATTAAAGCTGTACAATTCATGAATTGTCTGGGATTATAGTACATTTAGTACATGACCTTGGTGTTACTAGTGGCTTTGGGAATCATTCAAAATAAAACAGAATATGATCAGTTTTTAATTGAATCACTGTATGTCATTGAAAATGATTATTTTTTATTATTCATGTCCTTGAATGTCTGCATTTAAATGTGTTTTTCATATAGTAAAACACAGAGATTACATGATTCTAAAAGATTATGTGATTTATTTGACCTAGAATGGACTTCATTTGACTCTTTAAACATTGGGTTGTTCTTGTTGTTTATGTATTTATTTGTTTGTTGCATCTTTGTCGTTTTTGTCTTGTACATAAACACGCTCAAAATGCTGGGTTGTTTCAACTCAAATTTGAGTAAAGCCCAACTGTACTTTAACATTTTACCCAGCAGGTGGGTTTGTCCATATCTTTTGCTTATAATGAAAATATTAAAAAATAATATGATGTAGATTTATAGATTTACAAAGATTATTTTAATATATTTATGAAGATTTTTAAGCCATTGCTACAAACACATAAATGTCATGATGATGTGTACTACATCCAATCAGCTTGCAGTAGAAAAAAACAAGCCACGCTCACTGCTTTCTCATTTAATATTCAATTTCTCTAGGAACTGCATCACAGTATGAAAAAAACAAACAAACAGTCACAGCTTCCAGTTCATGTAGACTTTAAACATTGTGTTGTTGTTGTTGTTGTTGTTGTTGTATTTATTAATTTGTTTATTGCATCTTGTGTCATTTTCTCTTGTACATACAGTTGAAACCAGAAGTTTACAGTCACTGTATAAAAAGGCACATAATCATTTTTTAAAAAGTCAGATGTTAATGTGACTAAACTTTTTCCCTTTTAGGTAAGTTAGGATCATAAAATTTGTTTCTGTTATGCTTAATAGCAGAATAATGGGAGAGATATTTTTTGAGAAATTGTTATAACTTTTCTTGAAAGTCAAGTTTACATACAATAAGATTATTATGCCTCTGAAAAAGCTCAGATGATGGTGTTAAGGTTTTGGAAGTTTCTGATTGGCTAATTGACAACATTTGAGTTAATTGGAGGCACAACTGTAGAATAGTATTTAAGGAAAACCTCAAACACACTGCTTCCTTCTGTGACAACATGGGAAAATCAACAAGCCAGAATCAACAAAAAAGCCAGATTACAATTTGCTCAATTACACTGGGAAAAGACAAATTTTTGGAGACATGTCCTGTGGTCTGATGGAACTAAGATTGAACTGTTTGGCCATAATGACCAGTGGTACATTTGAAGGACAAAGGGGAAAGCTTACAAGCCTAGGAACACCATCCCAACTGTAAAGTATGGGGGCGGCAGCATCATGTTGTGGGGCTGTTTTGCTGCAGGAGGGACTGGTCCACTTCACAGCATAGATGGCATCATGAAGAAAGAACATTATGTAGAAATACTGAAGCAACATCTCAAGACATCAGCCAGGAAATTAAAACTTGGCAACAAATGGGTCTTCCAAACAGACAATGACCCTAAGCATACTGCCAAATTAGTTAAAATGTGCTTTAGGACAACAGAGTGAATGTTTTGGAGTGGCCATCACAAAGCCCTGATCCTATAGAATCCTATAGAAAATTTGTGGGCAGAGTTTAAAAAGCTTGTGCGAGCAAGACAGCCTACAAATCTGACATACACCAATTCTGTCAGAAGGAATGGGCCAAAATTCCTGCAAACTATTGTGAGAAGCTTGTGGAAGGGTACCCAAAACATTTGACCAAAGTTATACAGTTTAAAAGCAAAGCTAAAAAAAATATCAAGGAAATGTATGTAAACTTTTGACTGTCTAGAAATTAATGAAAAAAAGTCTCTAAAAAAAAAATTATCTCATTATTCTGGCATTTAGCAAATGTAAATAATTTAATCCTGACGGACCTAAAATAGTAAACGTTTAGTATGATTTACCATCAGACATTTTTTAAAAATGGTTATGTTCCTTTTTTTAGAGTGTACTGTATGTAAACTTCTGGTTTCAACTGTAAATGCTCTCAAAAAATGCTGGATTGTTTAAATTGTAATTTTTACATTTCACCCTTTTACATTGGTCTAAAGAGCCCACCATTGTTTTTTTTGTTTTTTGATGGTATATGATAAAACATCATGTGTTACAGTACGTCATGATAATAATATGATATATTTACGGTATAATTTTAGATATATTATGACAGGCATTTTTAAAAATATTTTTAAGATATTAACACACAAATGACATGAAATGTCATGGATGTGAAAAATTCATAAGAATCCATTATTATTTTCTCTATGATATATTTCCTCCATCACTTACAGTACCGAAGAATAATAGGATTCCATCAGAGTTAAAAGGTGTAGCATGTTTCAGTCGGTGTCTGTGTGGTATGATACCAGTAATGAAGGTTTGTGTGGTGTGGACAGTGGGGTTTAGATGTCCCCGTGAGCAGTGAGGAGGTCTGGAGGGCCGCTGGGGAGCGTGACGGCGGTCAGAGCCGCTATCATTAGCCTGTTGTTTACACACAGGCCTGGAGTCAGGGTGGCTCACAGTGTCAGCAGCCACTTTCTTCCCTTCACCTCCTTCAGCTGATCAGAGGATCAGGGTATCAAGGCCGGATTAGCGGCGACTTGGGATTTGTGTGATTGGTTAATTTATTGCGGCGATGGCGGGTCTTTCATCTATGGCAACATTTAATCAGCTGCCGCCACACAGGCTATTACAGGTTAGCTCTTTTCTGCCGGGCCTCCGCGCCACTGCCATCAGCTCCATCACAATTCCCCCTGAAATTTCCAAATTATCTGGAACAGGCTTTAGCTGCTCCGTAATAAAAATTAGAGCTGATTCCCGATAGAAGCTTTCGCTCGTACCGGGCCAATTATAAATAGTACAGCCATGGCTCTGCAAGAGGTGGAGGAGAGAGAGAGAGCAGAAAAAAAGCAAGGGGGAAAAAAAGGCAACTCTGAGGGATGTTAGCGAGGAACTTATCGGCAGCCCCTGCTTCCCTGCTCTGATCCAAATCCGACCAGCTGAAAATTTATATTAGATTTTATCACACAGGGCTAAGTCGCGAAAAATCAATGAAGGTTATCTTTTATGTTGCAGCAACTTGTGGAAATATTGATTTTCATTTTATAGCGAATTTGGAGCATCAGTTTGTAATCACTCGCTCGCTGACTACACTGTTTTGGTCACTGTATCTCTTACACTTACAGAGAGAGAGAGAGAAGCGCTGGAGTGAGACTGGAGATCTGTTACTTACACACAGCGCCTCCGGTGAAGGTCTTAAATCAAGCGTCACCTCAGCATCTGTCTGCAAATGAGAGACGCTTTCGCTTCACTTGAACATCCACAACATTAGCTACTGTTTTATTGCAGGGTTTTCATTCGCAACCTGTTTTGCGTTTTACCTAATTATGTTATCCTTGAGGATTGTTCTTTTGAACATATTGCAGCAGATTCAGAGTGTTTCTTTGATATCGAGACACCTTGAAACCATTGAAGAGCCTCAATCACATATTTCTCTGTACTTTTTTAAACAAATGGTCATTTTTAGTGATGCATGTTAGATAAGCATACTGTAGAATGTAGCATGTATAGTGTATACTGTACAGTTGAAGTCAGAATTATTAGCCCCTCTTTGTTTTTTTTTTTCTTCATTTTTAATTATTTACCAAAAGATGTTTAACAGAGCAAGGACATTTTCACAGTATGTCTGATAATATTTTTTCTTCTAAAAAAAGTTTTATTTGATTTATTTCAGCTAGAATAAAAGCCGTTTTTAATTTTTTTTAAAACCATTTTAAGGTAAAAATATCAGCCCCTTTAAGCTATATATTTTTCGATAGTCTACAGAACAAACCATCATTATACAATAACTTGCCTAATTACCCTAACCTGCCTAGTTAACCTAATTAACCTAGTTAAGCCTTTAAATGTCACTTTAAGCTGTATAGAAGTGTCTTGAAAAATATCTAGTCAAATATTATTTACTGTCATCATGGAAAAGATAAAATAAATCAGTTATTAGAAATGAGTTATTAAAACTATTATGTTTAGAAATGTGTTGAAAAAATCTTCTCTCCGTTACACAGAAATTGGGGAAAAAATAAACAAGGGGGCTAATAATTTAGGGGGGGTCAATAATTCTGACTTCAACTGTATATACTGTATATATTCATTCATTTTCCTTCGGCTTAGTCCCTTATTTATCAGGGGTCATCACAGCAGAATGAACCGCCAACTATTCCAGCATATGTTTTATGCAGCAGATGGCCATTCACCTATAGCACAAAAAGCCAAACCCAAGCCAACACGGGGAGAACATGCAAACTTCACACAGAAATGCCAACTGACCCAGCCGGGACTCGAACCAGCGACCTTCCTGCTGTGAGGTGACAGTGCTAACCACTGAGCCACCCTGCCGCCCTATATACTGTAAATAAATAGTGTATTTTTATTTTTTATAATTATTTTTTAGGGGATTTTGACCTTTAATTTGGATGGGACAGTGAAGGTTACAGACAGGAAAGTATTTGGGAGCAGAGAGAGGGGAAGGGTCGGCACAGGACCTCGAGCCGGGAATCGAACTCGGGTCACCGTGAGCAACATGGTGCTATATGTCGGTGCACTTAATCATTAGGCTATTGGCGCCGACATATAATAGTGTATTTATATAATAATGCATTTGGTGAGCAACCGTATTTTTTTAAAAGTATAGTGTACCCTTATATACTGTTTTATTCCAGTATGTGTGTTTAATATGCAACATATATTCCTTAGATGTGAAATGATGCAGGTGTCTTTTAAGGGTCAGCTCTGTGACGCCTTCAGAACAGCATGCAGAATGTATATCGTATACACTGTTTTCATAACTAACCAGCATAAATATTAATAATGGCCAACAGCACTATCAATGTCATATTGACTACAATGAATAGTCAAATTAAAGAAGGCAGAGCTTACCTCATACAAAAAAACACAGACAGGCTAGCAATCCAATGATAATGTGCAGGTATCACATATAGTGTACGTTTAATTCATTCATTCATTCATTCATTTTCTTTTCGGCTTTGTGCCTTTATTAATGTGGGGTCGCCACAGCGGAATGAACCACCAGTGTACGTATAATACAAAATAATTGTATGTGGTGAGTAGGAATGCAACAATACAGTTAGCCTACAGTTCAATACATACCTCGGTTTTTTAACACTGTTTTCGGTTCAGTTCGGTTCTGATGGCTTGACACATGTGGGTTTTTTTTGGGTTTTTTATACTTAATGCAATAGGAGAAAAAAATAAAGACGATTTATTGCAATACTCCTTTAGTTTACTTAAAAGCCAAGAAACGTACACTAGTTCCTGGTGTAATGTATTATAAAAAAATGATTACTGAAATCTCACAGCTGCTGGTAGCCTATGTACAAACTGGGCAACACATAAATTCTTGCATTTTGAAAATAAACATGAATGTGAAGTTAATAAACATAAATTGACCATTTCAAATAAACATTTGTATGTGTCTCTCGGAAACAGTATGTTTGCTGGGAAGATTCAGCGAGGGATTGGAGGACTTTATTACCTTCTCTGCTATTCTGCCTTCAGACAGTGATTTTGCTGGGTGATGGCGCCGCAGATGTGCAGTCATGTTGGAAGTGTTTCCGTTTGAGTAGGCTATACGCAGTGCTTAATTTGTGAATTGCGAGGTCCCGAAACAGATCGGGGTAACAGATCCGGCATGTTACCCGTGGATGGAGAGGTGTCGCGCACGAAAGTGGAGAGTGGGAGAGGGCGTTGGATGGCGGAGGGGTGTCGCAAACTAAGAACGAAAGTGAAGAGCGCGGGGGTGTTGCGGACGAACGTGAAGAGGGTTGGGGAATCGCGGAAGAAAATAAAAGTGAACAGCGGACGTGGAGGAGGGAGGTAGAGAAGGGGGATCGGTAAAATGAGGCGCCGGATCCGGCGTGTTCCGGCACAAATTAAGCCCTGGCTATACGTGTAAAACAATGCTTGCAGTGCACACAGTCATTTTTTTAGCTTACTGTTCTTTCTTCCTCGCCATTATACTCAACGGCAAAACTGCAATGTCCCCACATCAGAGATTTGAAAGACACCGGTGCTTCCTCGTAGTGTTCCCTCTTCACCGTCACTCACCAGGGCCGTGGAATGACGGTTAAGCGCCCCCTAACTTTAGAGCATAGTTATTGAATATATACTCCTCAACTCAGCTCGTGGACTTACAGGCACACACAAGCAGTCAATTTGGAGATAAATAAAACGCACATAAATTATTTAAATGTAAAACCGAGAAAACCGCAATTCACAAGCGCGTATTGAACCGTGGATGTCGTACTGAATGGTTCAATATTATATTAAGAAATTGTGGCATCACTAGTGGTGAGCTACTTGGCAAACTGGTAACAGCAGAAAAGCCATTCATACTGAGGTAAGCGGTCTGCTGGTAGCGATAAAAGGAGCAGAAGCCATCGGTGGCATCACACCGCCCCATAGTGTTCATTTTAAAAATGAAATGCAGCCATACATACTTCTGGGTACATAATTCGCACTCTCCAGAAATGTATACGGGGCTACGTATTCACAATGAGCCTGTCTTAGAATTAAACATGCAGGCCATTTTCAATAATAATCATTATTTAAAACATCTGCATAATTTATACTGTACTGTCGTATAAAAATCCATTATAAAAAGTGAAGCGTCAATGTTTTATGAATAATATTGATGAATAGCCAATTGATAATCATCTATGTATTAAAAAATCCCATGTGTGGCCATTTTTTCCATCAATTGCATCATTAGCTGTTTTTGGAGGGAAGCTTCTGGGCCTTAAAAGCGAGAGAGTGATAAAGAGAGAGAGAGAGAGACAGACAGGGCGGACCTTTGCTTCTGAATAAGAGATGACTCCAGACGGCCAGGATCAGAGAAAGGGTTAATCCGATTCTCATTTTAGATAGTTGTCGTGGCAACAATCAGTCTGTCTCTGGTGCTCTTTGACAGGCCTGTAAAATTCTCAGGTCAGCCTGGATATAAGGCGTTATTGTATGGCTAATTTGAGACGTGAAACGGGAGCTGTGTTAAATGATGGAGGCTTCTCTGACTCTCTGCCAGCGTGGGGAAAGAAGCCCACGTGGACGTCCAGGTGGATGAGGCTGCCAGGTGAGGGTCAAAACACCCTTCAGGACAAGAGTCTACCTGTAGTGTGATAGACTCATGGGGGAAAAAATCATTGTAAAAGTCATTTCAGTTGTTTCTTTTGAACTAGAAAGGGAAGTTAATGCATAAATTAAAGAGAACTAATGAAGAATTTCGTAAGTTATGCAGTGTTTTTATTGCCAGTGCGTGAGAAACTTGTAATGAAACTTAAAAATAAAATCTTCTCTTCTCTAAATTCTCAAAGAAAGAAAGGAAGAAAGAGTGTAAGAATGGGATTTTAACTACAGCGTTTCTAAATTCGGATGAAAGACTGAAAAAGTATCAGTATGATGGTGAAAAACTGTAAATTTCTACTCCAATCTTATACCAAAAATGGAAATAAGGGCAGTTTTTGTAACTATTGGATGCTGACAACAGACGTGCGGATCCAAATGTAGTTTATTTACAGAGAAGTTGTACAGGCAATGGTCAAAAACTGAAAGGAAACAGGAGCATGAAGGTAATCTAAGATACGAAAACAACAAAACAAAACACTGGTCAGGCTAGGCGGCAAAGAATAGAACACAGAAAACAAGGAAAAGTTCAAAACATGGCAAGACAAACAAGGGAAAACACTTTGTAATGCTACGCAGGGTAAACAAGACTCAGCAAAGTGTCTGTGAAAGTGAGTGGTAGACATGTAATCCGTAATCATGAGTGTCAGGTGTGTGTGTGTGTGTGTGTGTGTGTGTGTGTGTGTGTGTGTGTGTGTGTGTGTGTGTGTGTGTGTGTGTGTGTGTGTGTGTGTGTGTGTGTGTGTGTGTGTGTGTGTGTGTGTGTGTGTCCGTATTATTGTCAGCTGTGGCAGGAGTTGATGAGTGCAAAGAGTTCTGGGAGTTGTAGTTTGGTAGGAATACCGGAAGTAATCTCCAGCAGAGAAAGCTGGCGATCACAACAGTTTGAATTGCTAAATATGTGCGAGAGCCTTGCTAAAACAGAAAAATCAGCTAAAAATAAAAAAAAATCACAAGAAGGCAAATATATATCACTTATTAAATGAAAACTAGGCCTACTTTAATTATTATTTTATGCAACACCCCTATATTTAAAAGAAAAACATAAGTGCGATCTTAACCAAAAAAAAAAAAAATGACCCCTAGCCTATAAGGTGTTTTATGGAATATCTCAAACTGAAAAGTAGCTGTTTTTTCTTTCCCTTATATTTATTTATTATAACGATGGAACTTGCAACCTTAGTTGGCCAACGATGTGTTTTGGAAACGCACCCCTGGGCAGGTTGTTTGATTTGGGGGGCGTTCGCTCGCACTGGCCTGACAATAGAAAATCTTGACAAATCCTTGCGCGATCTGGTCGAAATTGCGCAAAGCACAAAAATGTTTTGTTTTTTTTAATGAAAAGGTGGCCTTTGCTGCTGCAGCACAGGACGTGACTGAAATTTCAGCACTACGTGCAAAAAAAGCGTAAATGATGGCAGAATTTTCGTTTTGTAGGTGAACTCTTTAATGGTGTCACCAATAATAATGAACCGCCAACTTATGCAGCATATGTTTACACAGCGGATGCCCTTCCAGCTGCAACCCAGTACTGGGAAACACCCATACACTCTCACATTCACACTTATTTAGTTTATTCAATTCACCTTGGACTGTGGGGTAAACCGGAGCACCCAGAGGAAACACACGCCAACACGGGGAGAACATGCAAACTCCACACAGAAATGCCAGCTGACCCAGCTGGGACTCGAACCAGTGACCTTCTTGCTGTGAGGTGAGAGTGCTAACCACTGAGTCACCGTGTCGCCCTGTCACCAATAATGAGTTTCTGAATTTCACAGCACCATTAGAAAATAAATAATATAATAAATAAATAAATAATACAAGATCCAAAAAGGAATTGTCACTGCCATAAAAGTACCTCGCAGTGAGCATTTCTTAAAAGAAGAAACACTTTTAAATAATCTAAAGAAGCATTTTTGACTCTAAAGAGATTTTTGTGCAATAGAAACATTTGATAGATGTTAAAGGTTCATCTTTTAAAATCATGCATGCCAACAAAGAACCATTATTTTAAGCAATCCTGCGATCAAATGGGACCGATCACAGTGATAATTAAACAAGCTTTGAAAGAGCAACCACCGATGAGCAGGAGATACTATATAGTGTTTCTGACATTATATCAGTTATGAATGCATACTTTACTGAAGGTAAATCTCAACAGCTCAGCACATGCGACGTGCACAGGGACTCAGAGAGAAGGAAATGATGTCACGTGAGCTGCCAAAGAGTGACTTCAGCCCATTTTCACTTAGCTAAACTATTTCTGCTGCACTCTAATGAAGGTGTGCCTGGGGCGTCTCGTCTAATGGCCCAGAAAGACAGACATTTTGCCTGCCAGTAATGGGCTACTGTAACAGCTGTCCAAGATCTCTACCGATCCTGCCTTAGAGTGAGGAGAAGATGTTCTCTAGGCTTTCATTGCCCTTTAAAAAAGCCATTTGAAAAATGAAATGGAAAAAAAAGCTGGCATAGAGAACAGCCGGGCAGCAGCTCCACAAAAGGGTGCGAGTGCATTTTAGTAGCTTTTCTCTATCTTACCGCTTTCACCTTATAGATAGAACTTAAAGCGGTGCGTTTCGACCCCGGCCAGAAAAGAAAAATTACGTTACACATTCGGAATAATTTGCCGGAGCATTATAAAACGTAACCTCAATCGGCCTTTGAAATGGATACTGATTCCTTAAATTCTTCTCGGCCCGTCGCAGGAAATAGTGAGATGGTGGCGATAGGGAGGCACAATGTGGCCAAAGTTCAGTCCTGAACGCTCGCCTTCTCCTCTGCCGAAAGCCGTCCGCATTCTTTTTGCAATTCCCAGGCACCTGAGATCGGGCCGTAATCGGAGAGATCAGAAACTGGATCTTTGGGGAAAAAAATTGGGGGCTGATAATTCTGCACTCTCTGAGTTAAATGAGAGGCTGCAGGGTCGAGCTGGCGGAGGGGTTACTAATACTCAACACACCATTAAACTCTAGAAACTGGCTGAACTCACTGTCAGCTCTTATCCTGGGCTCATAACTATCCCACAATTCTCCTCTCCACATCTACAGCATGAAGAAAATCATGCGGGATTACATTGTAAAAAATATCCTTACGCTAGCCATGTTTTGTATTTTGTGATTCGTGTTTTTTTTTATTTTCCCCTGTTTATTTATGCATTTGAATTGCATTATGGGATTGTAATCTTTCTTCCAACAACTTTTAACATTGAAAAGTTTGAAAAAGTGTCTTTTATTAAAATTTTTAATAGTTTACAGTGATAAATTGTTGTATATTACACTACCAAAACCTTGTAATAAGCTGCCAGTATATTATCTTATTTCTCTATACTGTATTATTTCTTATACATTGTATTATTTCAAACTATGAAAATGCCAATAAAATCACTTTGTTAAACTGTAGAGTTGAATCTTCAACATCAAAATTCAACGGAGCAGATAGCAAGCTCCCATAATGCAGTTCACAACCGTAAATACATGGGAAACTGTAATTAACAGATCTTTTTGCAGTGTAGTTTTATTTGACTGACATAAATTAGTTTTTTTTTTCATGTGTGTGTTCCATATACAGTTGAAACCAGAAGTTTACATACACTAAAAAAAGGTACATAACCATTTTTAAAAAAATGTCTGATGGTAAATCATACTAAACGTTTACTATTTTAGTTCCGTCAGGATTACCTAAATCATTTACATTTGATAAATGCCAGAATAATGTTTTTAGATAATTTTTTATTAATTTTTAGACAGTCAAAAGTTTCCTTGGTATCACATTTCCTTGGTATTTTTTTAGCTTTGCTTTTAAACTGTATAACTTTGGTCAGATGTTTTGGGTATCCTTCCACAAGCTTCTCACAATAGTTTGAAGGAATTTTGACCCATTTCTCCTGACAGAATTGGTGTGAGTCAGATTTGTAGGCTGTCTTGCTCGCACAAGCTTTTTCAACTCTGCCCACGAATTTTCCATAGGATTGAGTTCAGGGCTTTGTCATGGCCTCTCCAAAACATTCACTCTGTTGTTCTTAAAGCACATTTTAACTAATTTGGCAGTATGCTTAGGGTCATTGTCTGTTTGGAAGACCCATTTGTGGTTTTAATTTTTGTGGGTTTAAGTTTTCATTTTCTGGCTGATGTCTTGAGATGTTGCTTCAGTATTTCTACATGATGTTCTTTCTTCATGATGCCATCTATGCTGTGAAGTGGACCAGTCCCTCCTGCAGCAAAACAGCCCCACAACATGATGCTGCCACCCCCATACTTCACAGTTGGGATGGTGTTCCTAGGCTTGTAAGCTTTCCCCTTTGTTCTCCAAATGTACCACTGGTCATTATGGCCAAACTGTTCAATCTTAGTTCCATCAGACCACAGGACATGTCTCCAAAAATTATTCTTTTTCCCAGTGTAATTGAGCAAATTGTAATCTGGCTTTTTTGTTGATTCTGGCTTGTTGATTTTCCCATGTTGTCACAGAAGGAAGCAGTGTGTTTGAGGTTTTCCTTAAATACAGTTGTGCGTCAAATTAACTCAAATGTTGTCAATTAGCCAATCAGAAACTTCCAAAACCTTGACACCATCATCTGAGCTTTTTCAGAGGTATAATAATCTTATTGTATGTAAACTTGACTTTCAAGAAAAGTTATAACAATTTCTCAAAAAATATCTCTCCCATTATTCTGCTATTAAGCATAACAGAAACAAATTTAATAATCCTAACTTACCTAAAAGACAAAAAGTTTAGTCACATTAACATCTGACTCTTTTTTTTTTAAATGGTTATGTGCCTTTTTATACAGTGTGTGTAAACTTCTGGTTTCAACTGTATTTTGATCACACTTTATTTAAATGTGCAATTCACGCTAACCTTTATCTAAGACTTTTAGACTCTATAAACTACTAATTAGCTGCTTATTAATAGTTAGTCAGGTAGTAGTTGGGTTTAGGTATTGGGATGTAATATAAGATCATACGTTATATGTGCTAATAAAGAGTTAATATCTTAGTAATAGGCAGGTAATGGGCCAGTAGTAAATGGTGTGAATTCTTACTTAAACAAAAGTGTAACTTGTTTTTTTTTTTTTTTTTTTTTTTTTTACTGAAATTGACATTTAATGAAGGAAAGTGCCACATTCTTACTATGCAGTGCTTTTATATTTTGCAGAAATGTTAAACTTAATAGGACACAGGTACAATTCTTGTTATTAATAGGCCATTAACTACTTTATGACCTTTGCTCAATAAACTCCTGATTACTAATTAATAATAGTCACTATGGTAGTACTTTAGTTAGGTTTGGGTATTAGGTCAGATTAGGGATGTAGGGTAAGATTATCCAGAATATGTACATTATAAGTACTAATAAACAGCCAATATCTTAATATTAGGCAGGTAATTAGCCACTTGCTAATAGTGAGAATTGGTACTTAAACGTGAAATGAAATGTTACCAACTTATGAATTATTAAATGTATTTATTGTAAATCATCAAGTTTGGATTTTTTAGCAGTTTTCATTGTCACATGAAATCAATATAAATAAATAAATAAATAAATAAATAAATAAATAAATAAATAAATAAATAAATAAACATGCATACAAATTTAATAAGGTCAGACTTTTAAATTAATTTAATAAACATCTAAGCTATAGGGGTGTAACGGATCACGGTTGATTCATGATTCGTACGGATCACAACCCACGGTTCGGAACACACCTGGCCCGTGGATTAATTTTTTTTTTTTTTTTTTTTTTTTTTACTTTACTAAATTTGTAACATTTGCAGAGAGATCGCCTCTTGTGTCATTCAAATTACATGTATGAAAGCATTTAGGTTTTCCTGTAAAATATAATGATGACATTGTGGTAGGTTATTTGGAATGTGCAGTAGTGGGTTTCTTAGGTTATTAAAGGTGTTTTCTGTCACTACATGTTTAGCCTGCATTAATGCATTCAGTGTAAAATGCACGATTAATCATGAAAAAATCGGGATCTCAACACCCACGCAACATAAATTATACATTATAAATGATGGTGGTTTGCATATGTTTATTAACCCTTCGAATCGCTGCATTCAAATCTGTGTTTGAAAAACGCAAAAATCCAGAAAGAGATTCAGTCTTTAGTTTACAAACAGTCAAATAACACAGAAGTACTGGGAAAACAGTTTATAGTTTAGATTAAACTACTGATGTTTATGGTAAAGATTACAATCACCATCATATGCATTTAACTTGATGCTCATAAATGAAAGTTGTAGGAAGCAATTATTCTATTTAACCAATAGGTGGCCACAACCAGCCATCAAATATGCCACTGAATAATTCTTCAAAAATGACCCATCAAGCAATGATTCATGGAGTTTTATGAGTGAGTAACTGAATCAACTTAATCCCTTATTATGGTGGGCATTACCCCTTGTTTTCACATCCCAATGTTGACAGGTATGATCTGTACAAATATTATTCCTTTGGCCACTATGGCATTATTTATTTTCGATGCTCACTGCACGCGAAACAATCACCAACCAATGAGAGTTATTGTAAATATAAGAAAGCCGATTGGCTGAAAATAGTGTTGAGGGTTAATAGTTGAACGTGACTTTTGCTTTAACTTGACCAATGGTGACTTGCACACACACAATCAACACAGCCTTCGCTTGCACTCATTCCCATTATCTCTGTCTCTCTCAAACGCACACACACACGTAGGTATTCACCACGCATCCATTAAAATAAATACCAGAACTCAAAACACAAATATCTGACATTTTCCAGACCTGGATCCGGCTCAAATTAAGCACGGGGTGTACTGTAATACAACTCAGCAACCAATAAATCGATTCTTTAAGTCAGTTTAGCTAATTGAACAAAATGTCATATATGTTTGCAAGCTAAATAATAAATAAACAATAAATAAACAAAGATATTTGGTAAATAACAGAAACATAAGCAGTTGCACTCTCTGTAAAACTGTTAAACTGATGCTATTGTTAAGCCATGCAGCACATAATACACTTCTTTTTGCATATACGATTGTTGCTACATTGTCCCCAAATAAACTAATGATCAGTGTGTGTTTGTGTGTGTGTGTGTGTGTGTGTGTGTTTTATCTCCACCTCTGCAGAAGACGAAGCCTCATGTCCCGCTGGTGCTGAATGCAGGCCCCAGGTGGCTGCTGGATGTGACTTGGCAGGGAACAGACGACAACAAGAACAACTGTGTGGTTTACAGCAAAGGTAAGAGGACGCTTTATCTGTCCCGTACCAAACACACCAGCACCACACACTCCCACTATCTGCATCTCTTTCTTTCCTTCTCTTTGACCTGTGCGCGCTCCTGTGTGTGTGCATGCATGTCTCCGGTTGCCGTGTCTCTTACATCTATTAGCGGTGCGATTTGTAATGTAAGGTCGTTGGGTCACAGGTCATTGTGGTTTTGCTGTGACAAATGTCATCCGCTGACATTTGCTTTGTTGACATTATTTTTCCGTGTTTGCAAATGCTGGCGAATAGCGGATGGCCCAAAGACAGATGTGACTGATTCGTGTGTGTTTCTTCATGCGTTAAACTGCACATGTGAAGTGAATCAAATCATCTGCGCTTCAGACGCAACATTAGGATCTAATAGCCCATCCATGGCTGAAATGCACACAGTATGAGCATCAATAATCAGCAGTGTCTACCAGAATGTTATTATTTTTGCTGGTATTACTGTAAAGTCATAATAACTTCCAAAGTCACGAGCATTAGGGGGAAAAAAACAAACATTTCTTGTTATTATTTCTATTGTTATTACTGTAAAGTCATAATAACTTTCAAAGTCAGGAAATTTTCTGTGAAAAGTGAAATTTTCTGTCAGTGACACTAAAAGCATGTTGGGTTTTTATTGGAAACAGATAAATGTGATTCTGGCAGTGTTTTGTTGTTTTTTGATGTCATGGCATGAGTTTTGGCGTGTGCGATATTTATCATCTACAATAAAACATGTTTTGAGAGTCCAAAAACACTATATTGACTATATTTGAATGCAGTTAGGATGGGGATTCAAATAAGGAAAGGAATACATTTCCCTGTATGTTTTTATTTATGTATACTTTTACAGTATAACGCAGTGTTTCCTCTAGGATTTTTTCTAGCTGTGGCGGCAGGCCTTTTGATCTACCAACTACCTTTGGCGTTATTTCAATGACAAATTTGACGCAGTACTACAAGCCGAGATCGGATTTGTGTAATACGAGCATGCAGATCTTTTTGCTTGCGCTAGGATTTCCTCTGTTTGTGCACAAAACTTCTTGCAAGCCCTCAAATATACGCTGCTCAAGTGCAATTTAGTGCGTTTACGTAGTGAATTTGTCTCCAACCTTGATTAGATTTGCTAGGGATATTTATGAATGTCTCCAATAGACCTACAGAGTGGCATTAATGCGTCCTGAGGTAAAGTGAAACGGCTATAAACTCCAGCAAGATAAAGTCTTTGTTGTATGCAGCCATAGACCTTTATCTATAAATAAAATATAATATGAAAACTGTGTTCATCCTAACTGAAAGCTATACGCCATGTTTGCTGGCCTCACACACCTGTCAGTCAGTCAGCACGTCACCTTAAAGGGTTAAACAAATAACGCTCAGCACTACTATGGTTACAGAAAAGTTTGCGCTGTTATAATTCACTTACCTTTTAATACGTTTTGGTGCAATTATAACCCGCTATAAAAAAAAATGTCAACGTTTTGAATGAGAAGCTGTAATGTAGCCATGGCGGGATGAATTTTGGCATGGCACCCCGCCATGGTAGAATGAATGTAGCGGAAACCTTGTAAGGTACACTGAAAATTGCAAAACTTTAGCACACAATTTATGTTGAATTTAAATAAACAAATTCAATTTAGTGATGTTTAACTTAATTTGTTTGTTTAAACTCAGCCCAAATAAATTAACAACCACTTAACGTAAAAAACAAATTGTAAATCCAAGGAATCATCTTTGAATAATTTTTTTCAGTGTAGAACATACACTCAAAAACATTACATTTGTTGTTTGTTACACAGTTGTTGAGGTTTTTTGAACAAATTGATTGTTTTATGTTCAATCTACTTAAATTTGTAAAATTTATTAAGTTAACTTAATTCTTAATTAATTAAGTTAAAACTTAATCCCCCCCCATTTTCTTTTTTGAAGACCCCCCCTCGTCCACCCCATCTCACGTTTTTTTTCTTTACCAGGGTGAGCTCTCGCGACCTACCTGATCTGGGCCTTAAGTATCTGAATTTAGGGTTCTCTCCTAGGACAGCATGCCAAACCTGCAATTAGTATCAAGCAATAGCTCAGTGTGAACTCTTAAAATGGTTTTTACAATTTTAAGTTGACTGAACATCAAAGAATTAAGCTGTCCCCAAAAAAAAGCAATGTAAAAAAACTAAAAAATATATATATTTCAAGTGTATCAGAGAGCTGTTTTACAACTGTTTTACTAATAAGAAGTCTCAGATTATAAAAATTAATCCCTGATCCATTCATTAAGACAGTCAGTTGCTTCATTTCGAAAAGAATCATCCATTTTGAATGGACATTTATTTATCCACAACAGGCCTAAACAAGCCTGGACCAGTACAAAAACAATCTCAGTAAGGTATTGTTAAGTAAGTGATATTGGGGTGGCTGGGGGGGGGTTCACTATTTCCCTATTTACCTACCCTCAGGTAGTTCCAAACCTTTGTGTGTGTCTTTCTTCTGTTGAACACAAACGAAGATGTTTTGAAGAATGCTGAAAACGTGCAACCGTTGACTTCCATTGTAGGAAAAACAGATACTGTAGAAGTCAGTGGTTACAGGTTTTCAGCATTCTTCAAAATATCTTCTTTTGTGTTCAGCAGAAAAAAAAAGGAAATCAAACAGATTTCGAACGAGCAAAGAGTGAGTAAATGAAGGTAGAATTTTCATTTTTGAGTAAATTGTCCCTTTAATGCTCTATTATATTTGAAAATAGCAAACAACCTACATTAAACCTAACCAATGGTTTTAACAAAAGGTTGCTAGGGTGTTCTGAATGGGTGTTGTTGCCAATTAGTTACTTGGGTGTTGTTGTTGTTTACTTCTCTAAATGTGTCTCTATATGTGTCAGCAGATTTTACTTGTCTATCGTATTATGGCAGACATCTTCTCAATACATATTAGCTCACATATTAGCAAGCTAGTTTGGCTAATTTGAGATATTAGCTTAGCAAACAACACTAGCTGTAGATGCATTTTTGTGAGTGAAACATGCTGACGTGACGTTTAAATGAACGCATGCTTTGATGGCTACAGTTTGTTGCTAGGGTGTTGTTGTTTATTTCTGTAAACCTGTCTCTATATGTGTCTGCAGATTTCACTTGTCTATTTTATTATGGCAGACATCTTCTCAATACATATTAGCTCACGTATTAGCAAGCTAGTTTGGCTTATTTGAAATATTAGCTTAGTAAACAACACTCCCTGCTGAAAAAACCAGCATATGCTGGTAAGGTATGTTTTGATGCTGGTATGCTGGTCTTGCTGGTTTTAGTGCTGGTATTGCTGGTTTCAATGCTGGTTTTGCTGGTCTCGATGCTGGTTATGCTGGTCTCGATGCTGGTCTTGCTGGTTTCAGTGCTGGTCTCAATGCTGGTCTTGCTGGCCTGAGTGCTGATCCTGACCAGCATCGAGACCAGCATTTAAACCAGTAAGACCAGCATCAAGACCAGCAAAACCAGCATCGAGACCAGCAAGACCAGCATTGAAACCAGCAAGACCAGCATACCAGCATCAAAACATACCTTACCAGCATATGCTGTTTTTTTTCAGCAGGGCTAGTGTAGTGAAACATGCTGACATGACGGTTTAAATGAACGCATGCTTTGATGGCTATATTACAGTTAGTTGCTAGGGTGTTGTTGTTGTTTTCCCTGCTGAAAAAAACAGCTTAAAACAGCCTAAGCTGGTTGGCTGGTTTTAGCTGGTCAACCAGCCTGGTTTTAGAGGGGTTTTGGCCATTTCCAGGCTGATTTCCAGCCATTTCCAGCCTGGTCTTAGCTGGTCAGGCTGGAAAATGACCAGCATAAACCAGCTAAAACCAGCTTGACCAGCCTGGTTTAAGCTGGACATAGCTGGTTTTGGCTGGTCAGGCTGGTTTTAGCTGGTCAACTGCCTGACCAGCTAAGACCAGGCTGGAAATGGCTGGAAACCAGCCTGGAAATGGCCAAAACCCCTCTAAAACCAGGCTGGACGACCAGCTAAAATCAGCCAACCATCTTAGGCTGGTTTAAGCTGGATTTTTCAGCAGGGTATTTCTTTAAATGTGTCGGTAACACTTTATTTTGATGGTCCATTTGAGTATTAGTAGACTGTCTACTTAATATCTGTTGATACTGACATTTAACAGTCCTTCAACAGACATTTAACTGACCATAAGAAACTTCGCAAGTACATGTCAACTTACACTAACCCCAACCCTAACCCCAACCTTACAGTCTACTTATAATCTAATGATAATTAATTGACATGTAGATGCAATGTAACTTATATTCAACAAACGGACCATCGAAATAAAGTGTGACCAATGTGTCTCTATATGTGTCAGCAGATTTTACTTGTCTTTTATTATGGCAGACATCTTCTCAACACGTATTAGCAAGCTAGTTTGGCTAATTTGAGATATTAGCTTAGTAAACAGCACTAGCTGTAGTAAGATGCATTTTTGTGAGTGAAACATGCTGACGTGACGTTTAAATGAACGCATGCTTTGATGGCTATGTTAGAGTTAGCTGCTAGGGTGTTGTTGTTTATTTCTGTAAACGTGTCTCTATATGTGTCAGCAGATTTTACTTGTCTATTTTATTAGACATCTTCTCAATACATATTAGCTCACATATTAGCAATCTAGTTTGGCTTATTTGAAATATTAGCTTAGTAAACAACACTCCCTGCTGAAAAAAACAGCATATGCTGGTAAGGTATGTTTTGATGCTGGTTTCAATGCTGGTTATGCTGGTCTCAATGCTGGTCTTGCTGGTTTCAGTGCTGGTCTCAATGCTGGTCTTGCTGGCCTGAGTGCTGTTCCTGACCAGCATTAAAACCAGTAAGACCAGCATCGAGACCAGCAAGACCAGCATTGAAACCAGCAAGACCAGCATACCAGCATCAAAACATACCTTACCAGCATATGCTGTTTTTTTCAGCAGGTATAGCTGTAGTTAGTAGCAATTTTGTTAGTGAAACATGCTGACGTGAGGGTTTAAATGAACGCCGGCTTTGATGGCTATATTACAGTTAGTTGCTAGGGTGTTGTTGTTTATTTCTGTAAACGTGTCTCTATATGTGTCAGCCGATTTTACTTGTCTTTTATTATGGCAGACATCTTCTCAACGCATATTAGCTCAAGTATTAGCAAGCTAGTTTGGCTAATTTGAGATATTAGCGTAGCAAGCAACACTAGCTGTAGTTAGATGCATTTTTGTGAGTGAAACATGCTGACGTGAGGGTTTAAATGAACGCATGCTTTGATGGCTATATTACAGTAAGATGCACGTGTAAATAAGTTAATTCCAGAGCACAAGCTGAATGTTTTTTGGGGATGATTATGACTCTCTTCAGCGCTGAAGCAGTTTCCTCGTCCTCAAAGTGAACGCGATGGCAGACGTGGGATTTTTTGGTTTCCCAGCTCTCATCTTCTAATCACTGCACTGCACTGGGGGCTGATCCTCTTTACCAGCGCCTTCATTTGTACCGCTTTATCAGCAAATCATTAAAGTTTTGATAAGCTGTTAAAGAAGATTACGCAGTTCTTTTAAAATCGCCTAATCTTTTTTGCCAGGAGACTGAATATGGGAAACAAAAAGGCTAATAACAGGATTTTTGGAGTGTTTTGTTAAGTCTCTGTAATTTCTTCTCTGCCTCCTTCGTATTTATTAGCGTTTCGAGAGAACGACTGCGCTGCGAGGTCACAGATTCAGCTGTGTGCTGTATTGGATCACATGCAGCGTTCTGGTTCTGGATGCTGATTGGCCCAATTTGATATTTTATTGTCATGTAATTTCATGCTTCTGTTATCATATTATTTGCATCTTCTAAGTCTCGCTTAAATGTAATATTTAAAAACATAATTGTGTCACCGAAGAATATACACTCACCGGCCACTTTATTAGGTACACCTTACTAGTATCGAGTTGGACCCTCGTTTGCCTTCAGAACTGCCTTAATCCTTCATGGCATAGTTTCAACAAGGTACTGGAAGGTACTAAAAGGAGTGGCACCCGGTGTGGTTTTCTGCTGCTGTAGCCCATCTGTCTCAAGGTTGGACGTGTTGTGTGTTCAGAGATGTTCTGCTGCATACCTCAGTTGTAACGAGTGGTTATTTGAGTTACTGTTTGCTTTCTATCAGCTCGAACCAGTCTGGCTATTCTCCTCTGACCTCTGGCATCAAAAAGACATTTGCGCCCACAGAACTGTCGCTCACTGGATATTTTCTCTTTTTCAGACCATTCTCTGTAAACCCTAGAGATGGTTGTGCGTGAAAATCTAAGTAGATTAGCAGTTTCTGAAATACTCAGACCAGCCTGTCTGGCACCAACAGCTATGGCATGTTCAAAGTCACTTAAATCACATTTCTTCCCCATTCTGATGCTCGATTTGAACTGCAGCAGATCGTCTTGACCATGTCTACATGCCTAAATGCATTAAGTTGCTGTCATGTGATTGGCTGATTAGAAATTTGCATTAACAAGCAGTTGGACCTGATAAAGAGGCCGGTGAGTGTGTAAAATACTTTGTAAGAAGTCTACATGATGACATCTTAAAAATGCAGCCTCTGTTTGGTGCTATTGGTCTGTCTGTCTGTCTGTCTGTCTGTCTGTCTGTCTGTCTGTCTGTCTGTCTGTCTGTCTGTCTGTCTGTCTGTCTGTCTGTCTGTCTGTCTGTCTGTCTGTCTGTCTGTCTGTCTATCTATCTATCTATCTATCTATCTATCTATCTAGTAGTCAGGTAGTAATAACATAGAATTTGTATTCATAATGTATTGTTAATCAAACTTGGCCATAACATGATTTATTATTATGATTATTTAGTTTTCTCTTCCAGACATAGGCTTTTTTGTAAGGGTTAGCCAAAAAAACATACAAAAAAACTGATGAGACTCTAAGAAAGAAAATAATATGTGTTTCCCCTATTGGTTGACATGCTTGTTTGGGATGCACACAGATTTATTGGCGTTTTGTTGCATGTAGTTGCATCAGCGTTTTCTCAAGGCCTTGAACATTCACAGTCCAGTCCCTGTACACACAATACGCTAAAACACTGTCTGTGAAACACACAAACAAGCCGAAGATGGGCAGTTGTGTGTTTGCTCCAGTAATAAATGCATCCCACAATCCTGTAGAGTTTAATCTATTATATTCAGGCCTGTTGGGCGTGTGTGATTCCCTGCGGGCGGCTCTGAGCAACCCGTGCAGGACCGGCACTCAAAATAGCACAGCCACAAACAACCTGGTAAACTAACACTTGTCTTATTATCGACCATCTTTTTGCGGTCTCGTTTTTTTTCTCAATATTTGTCAGTTTTAGCTTAAATTAAATACATTACTGTCTGTATACATTATCTATTTAAATACATCTATCTATCTATCTATCTATCTATCTATCTATCTATCTATCTATCTATCTATCTATCTATCTATCTATCTATCTATCTATCTATCTATCTATCTATCTATCTATCTATCTATCTATCTATCTATCTATCTATCTATCTATCTATCTATCTATCTATCTATCTATCTATCTATCTATCTATCTATCTATCTATCTATCGTAGTGAAGTAGTGTACCAAAAGCAAAGCAAAGAAGGTCAAGGTGCTCCAGGATTGGTCAGCCCAGTCACCAGAAATGAACATTATTGAGCATGTCTGGGGTAAAATGAAGGAGGAAGCATTGAAGATGAATCCAAAGAATCTTGATGAACTCTGGGAGTCCTGCAAGAACGCTTTCTTTGCCATTCCAGACGACTTTATTAATACGTTATTTGAGTCATTGCAGAGATGTATGGATGCAGTCCTCCAAGCTCATGGGAGTCATACACAATATTCATTCTTTTTCCACTGCACCATGACTTTATATTCTATACTGTACATTATTTCTGTTAAATGACAAGACTTTTGTCTAAGCATAGTCAGACCTTACTGTCCTAATTAAATGATTAAAAATCAAGGCATGATCATATCTTATTTTGGCTAAAAAAAAGCATAATCTAGAGGCCTTTGCCTTTCATATAAGCCACTTCTGATACCAAATGAACAACTAGAAGTCGCTGTTCCTAAAACTTGGTTAAGCGACAAGACTTGTCAGGTAGTGTAAGTCTCCAAACCTTGTCCTGATATATGGTGATGAATGTCTCCCTGTTTTTGTCAACTAACCATAGAAGCTTGAATTGTAACAAATCTGATGCTTATTTTGTCATAAAAACATTTTTATTGTTGATGTAAATCCCATGTGTTGTATTTTAAATAGTGAATGTGCCTGTCAGACACTGGAATGACACTCAAAATCAAATGTTTTCCTTTGAAATGTGTGCAGCAGACAGCTGAGCTCTTGTGCGTTCGGACAGCAGATATTCTGCTCTAGTGTGTCTGATTATTTAAAGGTCACCTAAATTTTTCCTCTAAGCCTCTTAGAAGCAGGAACAGTCAGATAGAGCGTGTCAGAGGAGTCGAGGGGGAAATTTGGCCATTGTGCGTGTGGAAATTGACCAGTGTAACGAGAGCGTTTTACATAAGCTCACAGACCGCAGAACTCCACTAATTCACTGTGTCTTTGTGCGGTTCATATTCTGTAATTCCTCTCCATCTGATTCTCCTCCATACATAACAGAGACACGTTACCTTGACCTCCGTGGCTGCTTTGACCTCCGGCCTTTCCTTCTTAATCTTTTATCTGTGTTTCTGTCTGTGCATATAAGGATGTGAATTGGATTCAGATTCTAATTCTGATTTACAATTCTGATTCAATGATCTGTTGATTATTTAATTATTTTAATGATTTTTATAGAACTACTTAGTTTCAGTTATTGCCCCTCCTTCTGCAAGTAATTAGTTCTGATTATATGTTGAAACATTGTTATTTTTTTGTTTTTTATCTTTTGTTTTTGTTTAGTTTTTTTTTTTTTTTTTTGCTTTTTGTTTTGTTTTTTATCTTTTGTTTTTTGTTTAGTTTTTTTTGTTTTGTTTTGCTTTTTGTTTTGTTGTTCGTTTTGCTTTGTTTAGTTTTTTTGCTTTTTGTTTTGTTTGGTTTTGTTGGTTTTTTGTTTTGCTTTTTGTTTAGTTTTTTAGTTTTTGTTTTGTTTTGTTGCTTCATTCATTCATTCATTCATTTTCTTGTCGGCTTTGTCCCTTGCGGGGTCGCCACAGTGGAATGAACCACCAACTTATCCAGCACGATTTTACGCAGCGGATGCCCTTCCAGCCGCAACCCATCTCTGGGAATTTCCACACACACACATTCACACTCATACACTACGGACAATTTAGCTTACCCAATTCACCTGTACTGCATGTCTTTGGACTTTGGGGGAAACCGGAGTACCCGGAGGAAACCCACGCGAACGCAGGGAGAACATGCAAACTCCACACAGAAACGCCAACTGACCCAGCCCAGCCGAGGTTCGAACCTGCGACCCAGCGACGTTCTTGCTGTGAGGCAACAGCACTACTGCGCCACTGCGTTGCCTGTTTTGTTGCTTGTTTTGTTTTTTTGTTTTGTTTTGTTTTATTTGTATTATTTATTATTATTACTTTTGTATCACTAGGGAAAGGCATTTGACAAAATATTTATTTTATAAATCCTACTATTATTAATTTATTAAATAAATCCTAAAATGTTATTGTATTTTTTAAGATTACTATTAATACTTTTTCATTACTAGGGAGAGGCATTTGACAAAAAAAATATTTTAATGCACTGTGTATATCATATATAACATATATAGCATATATAGTATGCTGCACATATATAGCATATATAGTATGCTGCACATATTATGTTGTATGTTGTATATAGTAATATACCTGTACATACACTTGTCAATTTGTATATTGCATTCACTACTTTTTAAAATATATTTATTATCTGTTTTTAGTCCTGTCTGTAATTCTGTTTCACGGTAGAAGCTCTGTCACGAAAACAAATTCCTCGTATGTGTGAACATACCTGGCAATAAAGCTCTTTCTGATTCTGATTCTGATATCACTTTGTTGTATCTGTAGATTTTAATTACAGCATAAGTCTTCAAAAAGTCATTTTTAATTTAATTTAACCCTTTTCAGAGTCAGGAAAATTTAGAATCTAGATCTATATTCTAGAAATGCATACAAAACTCATTCATATTTAACTAGATAATCAATAATTGCATAATATAAATTGCATATATATAAACACAAATTTTGACTGGAAAAGTATAGTGATATATTTTTCTATAGTCTTTTTCACCAAGCCATTTAAAAAATACCAGTTCTTTAGAGTCATTTGTTCGAGAATCAGCCTACACCACATGTTTTTTATTGCATGAAATGAGACATCAGTCTTTTTTAAATAATGATTGCACCAATTTCCACCTTCAAACTCTCAACTAAATTTGATTTATTTTGCAGTATATTTTTTTTAGATTCAGTATCAATGCAGAAATCCCTAACAAGCGTTATCACATCCCCATGTCATGCAAATGATTTGATTGCCATATTATTATTATTATTATTTTTTTGGAAAGGCTTCTGAATAAGCACCCATTCTGGATTCCCAACCCTAATAGGCAGCGAACTGTTTCATCGCTGTACAAACTGAACCTTCAAACGTATATTTATCTCCATTTGCGTTGAGTCTTTGTGTGCTGGGTGAGGGGTTTCACGCTGACAATAAAGCGCTGGAAGACGGACACATGCCAGCTGAGTTTGGAGCGACACAAAAGACAAACGCTGCCGTGTTTTAAACTGTTAAGGCCATTAAATTGTTTTCATTTCATCTTGCTCTTTGAAAGGCATGGAGGCAAAGCACACGGAGGTGCCAGGGTTATTATCTCTTATCTTTGAACAGCGCAAAATACTGCGACGCATAATAACCAAACAACTGCGCACAATGTAAAAATTCATTATCAGGGTGTTAAAACTGGGTTGTACCCTGAAGGGGTCCCCCACCACAGCTCGGAGCGCCGGCGTAATTATGTTTAATTAAAACACAACAGAGATCAACAGAATCGTTTTCATTAGGAAATTATTAATGATTCTACCGTAACAATAATTGATTGCAGTGAGCCGGGCTGCAGGAACAGACGGTCAGAGAGAGAGAAAGAGAGAGAGAAACAATGTGTGTGTTTGTGTGTGTATGTGTCAGAGAGAGAGGGAGAGAGCAAAAGATTTCCAGATAATTACACCAAATTTTATTTAACAAATACCAAAAACAATGGAGACCTATCTTGTGAGAAAACTCCAGTCTGATATCAACACTAGAGTATGTATTAGTCGTAAACACGTACGGCTCTATTTTAACGATCTAGGAGCAAAGTGCATGGCGCAAAAGCATTAAGGACGTGTCCGAATTCACTTTGCGCCCTGGCACATGGTCTAACAGGGTTGTATTCTCTTAATGAGTTATGGGTGTGTTTTGTATGGAAGGTAAATCCTGTTAGAAATAATTGAAATGAAGTTGCCAATTTAACATTTCATTTTCACCGCATTTCTGTATCAAGACTGCCAATATTAAAATGAAAAGCCACACTGAAAAATAAAATGTAAACACAATTTTTACAAAGCTTGTTATTAATGTTTACGCTATATATAGGTGATCCCTAAAATTGCGTGCCCGAATGTCAGGCGAATATCAAACCTAAAACCAACTTTACCAAGTTAGTTTAGCTGTCTTTCAAAGATTTTAGTGCAAACAAGTTGTTAATGTCACAAGACCTAATACAGTATACTGTACGAATTCATCGACTCCTGCTGTGGGACGAATGTTTGACGGTTGGTTATCCTGTGTCCCCTGTTCCTCTTGCTGTACCAATGCATTATGGAAAGTACAGTTGCAATCAGAATTATTCAACCCCTTGATTTATTAGCCCCCCTGTTTATTTTTTTTCCCCCAATTTCTGTTTAACGGAGAGAAAAATTTTTCAACACATTTCTAAACATAATAGTTTTAATAACTCATCTCTAATAACTGATTTATTTTATCTTTGCCATGATGACAGTAAATAATATTTTACTAGATGTTTTTCAAGACACTTCTATACAGCTTACAGCTATACCAACATTTAAAGGCTAAACTAAGTTAATTAGATTAACTAGGCAGGTTAGGGTAATTAGGCAAGTTATTGTATAATGATGGTTTGTTCTGTAGACTATTGAAAAAATATATAGCTTAAGGGGCTAATCATTTTGACCTTAAAATGGGTTTTAAAAAATTAAAAACTGCTTTTATTCTAGCCGAAATAAAATAAATAAGACTTTCTCCAGAAGAAAAAAATATTATCAGACATACTGTGAAAATTTCCTTGTTCTGTTAAACATCATTTGGGAAATATTTAAAAAAGAAAAAAAAAATCAAAGGGGGTTCAATAATTCTGATTGCAACTGTAAATCCTGCCAGTTTTAAATAAATCAAATAAACATTGGAAATTAAAATGAAAACCAGATTAACAGTTTCATTATAAAACACTGTTCGCAAAATCTCTGCCAAAATTGAAAATGAAATGATTTAATTTTCATTTTCATTTTCACTGCGACAACACATCGTCCGTGTCAAATCGATAATTGAAATGAAGTTGGCGACTACAGTATACTGTACGAATTCATCAAAGGTCTGCCGTTCTTATGGCTGCAAAGTTTCTCTGCCCACCGAGGAAGCCCGCGACTCCTGCTGTGGGATGAGTTTTTTTGTTTGTTTTTTTTTTTCAGGTTCTGCAGGTTGCAATGTCCCGAATTTTGCTTATCAATCTTAAGCCACTTGTAATAGTTTGTTTTGGTTAAATTTGGAATTTCCCCAACCAGCATAGAGCCCGGGGGACCAGAGTGAGTGCTCTGACTTGCCCCCCCCGTTCCTATGGGACGAATGTTTGATGGTTGGTTATCCTGTGTCCACTGTTCCTCTTGCTGTACCAATAGAGCAGCTACTTCACGTAAAAGCTGACTAACAGTTCATTTCTAGACAGTCAAAAGTTTACATACATTTCCTTGGTATTTTTTTAGCTTTGCTTTTAAACTGTATAACTTTGGTCAAATGGTATTGGTATCCTTCCACAAGCTTCTCACAATAGTTTGCAGGAATTTTGGCCTATTCCTCCTGAAAGAATTGGTGTAACTGAGTCAGATTTGTAGGCTGTCTTGCTCGCACAAGTTTTTTCAACTCTGCCCACAAATTTTCGATTGAGCGCAGGGCTTTGTGATGGCCACTCCAAAACATTCACTCTGTTGTTCTTAAAGCACATTTTAACTAATTTGGCAGTATGCTTAGGGTCATGGTCTGTTTGGAAGACCCATTTGTGGCCAAGTTTTAATTTCCTGGCGGATGTCTTGAGATGTTGCTTCAGTATTTCTACATAATGTTCTTTCTTCATGATGCCATCAATGCTGTGAAGTGGACCAGTCCCTCCTGCAGCAAAACAGCCCTACCACATGATGCTGCCACCCCCATACTTCACAGTTGTGATGGTGTTACTAAGCTTGTAAGCTTTCCCCTTTGTCCTCCAAATGTAACACTGGTCATTATGGCCAAACAGTTCAATCTTAGCTCCACCAGACCATACTTTGTACTGAGAGCAACACTTCCTCACTGCCTAAACTCATTCGTTCACTTATTTTCCTTCGGCTTAGTCTCTGATTTCTCAAAGGTCACCACAGCGGAATGAACCAACAACTTTTCCGATATATGTTTTATGCTCGGATGACCTTTTAGCCGCAACCCAGTACTGGGAAACACCCATACACACTTTACACACACTCATACACTACAGCCAATTTTGTTTACCCAATTCACCTATAGCGCATGTCTTTGGACTTGTGAGTGAAACCAGAGCACCCGGAGGAAACCCACGCCAACACCAGGAGAACATGCAAACTCCATACAGAAATGCCAACTGACTCAGCTGGGACTCGAACCAGATACCTTCTTGGTATCTTGGCAACAGTGCTAACAACTGAGCCACTGTTTTATAAATTCAATAAATCAAATAGAGACCCCAGTCTTTCACAATACAGAGAAGAGAGAGAGTAGACGAGAGAGAGCGAGAGAGGGAGAGACTGAAGAGAGGAGGAGAGAGAGGAAGGAGAGAGGAGGATAGAGAGAGAGAGAGAGAGAGAGGAGAGAGAGAGAGAGAGAGAGAGAGAGAGAGAGAGAGAGAGAGAGTGGATCACAACCTCCTGCTGCTACTATTAATTATGATTCAATTGTGTAGCTCTGGAGCTGCTAAGAGTGATGTTCAACTCCCCCGTGGCATTTCTAATCAGCTCATGAAGTACCTGCACCTGGTGTGTGTGTGTGTGTGTGTGTGTGTGTGTGTGTGTGTGTGTGTGTGTGTGTGTGTGTGTGTGTGTGTGTGTGTGGTGTGTGTGTGTGTGTGTGTGTGTGTGTGTGTGTGTGTGTGTGTGTGTGTGTGTGTGTGAGTGTGAGAGAGAGCCCGTGCGCGTGTACACCTCCTCTCTTGTAGTAGTTTGTGTATGTGTGTCTGCGTACACCTTTTCTCTTGTAGTAGTGTGTGTGGGCTTGATGATTTAACCTATATAATTGTCTAATCGATGTTGAGAAATGGCGGTGCATTGATCTCTAGAGGACAGACGGGTGTCAGAGCTTTAACACACTGTCTGGAGCTCACTGAACACGGGCCAATGATACATCAGCACATGCAGCGAGCTGTACATGGAGGCCACTTAAATAATATATTATATAACAATATATTAAATATGTATTATTATTATTATTATTATTATTATTATTATTATTATTATTATTATTCATGATATTATTATTATTATTATTATTATTATTATTATTATTGTTATTATTATTATTATTATTGCTATTATTATCATCATTATTATTAATGTTATCATTATTAGTATTAATGTTATTATTATTATTATTATTATTGCTATTGTTATCATTAATATTATTATTATTATTTATTGTTATTATTATTATTATTAAAGTTATTATTATTATTGTTATTATTGTTATTATTATTATTATTATTATTATTATTATTATTATTATTATTATTATTATTATTAATATTAATATTATTAATGTTATTATTATTGTTATTATTATATTATTATTATTATTATTATTATTATTATTATTATTATTGCTATCATTATTATTATTATTATTGTTATTATTATTATTATTATTATTATTATTATTGCTATCATTATTATTATTATTATTATTATTATTATTAATGTTATTATTAATGTTATTATTATTATTATTATTATTATTATTATTATTATTATTATTATTATTATTATTATTATTATTATTATTATTAATGTTATTATTAGTAGTACTATTATTGTTGTTGTTGTTGTTAGTAGTAGTAGTACTATATATTTATTATTATTATTATTATTTATATTATTATTATTATTATTATTATTATTATTATTATTATTATTATTATTAATATTATTATTATTAATGCTGTATTATTATTATTGGTAGTAGAATTACTATTTTATCCATTAATAGCACTGGCTGTGGTTGAGGAGATTTCTCCCATATCATTAAGAATGACTATTGACTTCTTAAAATCCTAAAAATAAGAAACAAAAACAAACAAACGAACAAACAAACAGTAAGATCTTGTGGTAAAAAGTAATAATTGTTCTAAAAGAAAAGTTTCCATCCAGAAATAGAATGTCATGTCATGTCATATAAATGTGCTTTTGAATATTAATATTAATATTCTGATGTTGGTTTGAAATATGACCTGGCCATGTACATTTGTTTTTATAACTTCTCCAAAACAGTTGAGAGTGATATCTGATTGGCTGTAGAATCACATGCCCCTCCCCTAACGCTGTATTTGTGGTTTTCAGTTTCGAAGATCAAACATGACACACATTTCCTTCGTATTCGCTGGTGCGACTACAAAGCTCAGCAAAATAGTTGTTTATATGTTGATGTTTACTTCATCTCTATGTGTACAGTGGGCTGACAATTGGAGTTTTTTGAGTGCTGCGATTCTTCACACTCCGTCTATATGTACCGTGATGCTCATTTCTCATTTCTAAATCGGTAAAAATCCACCCACACCAAAGCTATTTCTTCATCTGCAGACGTTTTTTTTTTTTTTTTCTTCCACCATGTTTAAGCACATTATTGTGATTATCTATCTTGTGCCTTTGGACATCAGCATAAGTGGATTTAGAGGCTTTCCTGCGTGTTGATTTTAAGTTTGGACTGGAGTCTCTTTAAACACGGGCAGAACGGAGCACTTATCGGCGCGATTATGAAGCGGAAGCTAATGTGATTATGAATATCATCATACGTTCTTACAGCATAATCAACAAGGAGCGCTTGAAAAAAGAGTGGTTGACATATCTATGAGTGTTTAACTATAGAATAATTGAATGGAAAATTGCTCTCCTTAAAGAGCCTATATATTCTTTTCATCTTATAAGCTCTCGAACGTCCCACAGAAACTATTAGAACAAATTGACCATTAACTACATTTTTTTTTATCAAATCAGGCTTTATATTTTTTTTTTTATTCTTGGAGAATATTTGATTTAGGAGCAGTCTTATTGTATTAAAATAAACATTGTATTTCCTATCAAATCAGATTTAGGTAATATAAAATAGTTTTAAGATAAGTCTTATACTGAATCAATAATAATTATAAAAAAATTATGGTGTGTAATAAAAATATGGAGATATGATGTGTACATTGAAATAAAATACAGTCAATGGTAACTGAAATAAAATAAACCAGGCTCATTCTGATCCTATATACATTTCTGGAGAGAGCAAAATACATCCTAGGAGCTACGTCTTTTTGCAGTTTTCGTTTTTGGGAATCCACCAGAGGCCGCTGTGTATGCTTTTTCGGATCTCAAATTTCTCTCGCGAGTGCCATTCGTACATGCAGTTCTCACGTAAATCCACCAGAGGCTGCTGCTGACTGACTGTCTACTGACTAAATGACTGACCAATCGACTGACCCACCCTCCCCCTTCCCTAAACCCAACCAAGTGTGTTTTCAAAAGCACCGATTGACCCATTAATTTTATGTATTAAAATAACTAAAATTAAATTAAAAATCAATAGTAAAATTAAAAATAACGACAAATAAAATAAGATAAAATAAGTAAAAAAATAAAATAAGTAAAACAACCTCAATTTTTTTTATTTAAGCTAGTTAGCAAGAAGAAATTTATTTATTTAGTTTAATTTTATGTATTACAATAAATAAAATAAAAACAAAAATCAATAATAAAATAAAGACAAATAAAATAAGATAAAATAAGTTAAAAATATAAATAAATAAGTCAAACGACCTCAAAAGATCGATTTTATTTCAGCTAGTTAGCAAGAAGAAATTTCTTAATTTAGTTTAATTGTATGTATTACAATGACTCAAATAAAAACAAAAGTCAATAATAAAAAAATAATGAAATAAAAAAAAAAGTAAAACTAATGTGTAAAAACATATAAAATCAAAATATATTTATTTATTTATGATGGGTTTTTTGTGGAAACGTTATTGAAGTTTACTTGATGAATATGAAGTTTAGGTCAACAGCATTCGTTTGAAATAGAATAAAGTTAAATAAAATAAAATAAAACTAAACATTTCACAGTCACTTTTAATCACTTTTGATCAGTTTTTGATGAATTATTAATTACTTATTTTTACTAATAATGTTTTTTTTTATTATTAATGGAAATTATCACAATTTCAAAATGATGCTGCACAACTAGGGTTGCCACCCATCCCTTACAATACGGAATAGTTCCGTATTTTAAAATGAAATTGCGCGTCCCGTTTCGAATCAATACGGGACGGGTCTTTTTTTTTAAAGTAGCTTTTCATGCAAATCATTCCACACGCATTTTATGAAGATGCCTCATTTCCTACTTTTGATTGGGTAATTCTTGACGTCATCGTTAGTTTGATTGGTCTTTGTCCAGTGAGGAGGGCGTGTCTTTTAAGCAGAGTCTGTCAAGTCTTGACAGAGAGTAGCCTAATGACAGATGCTTCTCCAGGTAACCCCCCGCGTCTTAAAGTTTCAGAGATTAAACGCAAGCGGCTGAAAAAGTAAACAAATACCTGGCTGCAGAGTGGTAGAAATTGTTATCAAGCCAACTGTACGATTTGTCGGAGAGCGTTCTCTGTGGCTCATGCGGGACGTACGACAACACGCCTTCAGAGAGCAGCATTCCCGCAATGACAGAGCTCACAAAAATCAATGCACAGTCAGACAGTTCTTCGTACCCCAAGTCTCTCCCGAAGCAGACATGGTAATGACAGTGACCCAGTCTGTGAAAATCTAGCTGGAGTCTTTTTTTTTTGTAATGTACTGTTTTCTACATAAAATAAAGATCAGTCTGTGAAAATAATAAAAATATATGTATTTAATATTAACTGAGTAAAACCATATCAACAACTGAAATCACAGTGAAATGAATGGCTACAATCAAACTTTCTCTCAGAATTAGATTTGGCCTGGTTTTCACACCCTGGGTCACACATTGTAATTTGTAAAAATTCTGTAAATACCATGTAAGTGGATCACGGTCCAATGTAATATTAAGATTTGCTTGTTAAGATTAAGTCAGACACATAAGCATTAATTTATTACATGCAACACAACATTTATTACATTAATAAACAACATAATGCCCATGTAAATCAAATAAACTAGTAAATTGCAACTTTCCATATTTTTAAATTAGAAATAGGCTATTTTGAAAACTTTACTAGCCAATGTTTGTAGCTAGTTTATATATGTGCTGTTTCCATGTTTGGATAGTGTTACTGCAAATAATGACAAATATTTTAGCCAAAATCTGTTATCAATACCACCCTTTAAAATTAGGTTCATCAGTATTTTCTCCTCTCCTCTAGGTTACAGCAGCTAAGTTAACACAGGTGTACCACACTATTAAACATAACATCAGCTATAACAGTGCTGCAGAGTTGTAAAAGAGAAAGACTGACTGCATCTGATCTGTTTACACAGATTTTAATAACATTTTAATGTCCAAGTGTTCATACTTTCCTGAAAACATATTTTAAGTTGCGATTTACCACCACTGGCATGCTATTGGGCCTGTGATTGGGGACGTAGCCCCCGCTGCAGTATGCGTCCCTTATTTTTTTGTATTAAAAGTGGTAACCCTATGCACAACTGCTTTCAACATCAGAAATATTTTTGAGCACCAAAATCAGCATATTAAAATCATTTCTGAAGCTTTTTAATCACTAAATTTCATTTATTTAAATACAAAATAGTTATTTTAAACTGCACATTTTTGATTGTGGCCAGTAAATCAAAGCAAATGTGTGAATCAATTCTTAGAGCAGTCACTTTTTTCCTCTCTTCTTTTTAGGATTTTTATGAACGAATCATTTCATGGGGATTCAGTTGATTCACTGAAAGGAACTGATTCATATCTCAGTCAGACACATTAACAAAAATTATTTAATTTGCATTTAATTTCAGATCATTTTTGTGTCAAGTTGTGTCAGTATGTTTGACTTTCCTTCTCGCATTTATCCCTTAAACCAGTGGTTTCCAAAGGGGGGGTCGCGGGACAATAAGCTGTGTTGCTGGGCGATTTCAATCAAATTCATTTTATTAAACTATTAGAATGACCATATTTTCCAAAACCTACTGAAGAACAAAATTGTAGTTATTAGTAACATTGTTAACATGTTAATAATAAACAGATTTTTTTTTTTTTTCGACCCGTGGGGTGATAACGTTAAATTAAAGATACAGCAATTGCGTCAGATACAGCACATTGATTTTATGGCACCAGGTAAAAATTTCTGACACCTTCACGGCACTCACGTACATTAAAAATAAATACAGGCCACAACTGAACATGGAGGATGGTCTCCAAATGGCGTTCTCCAAAAATGATGAATAGACTTGGGCTTTTTGGTATGTGTGTGCCGTTGTGTGGTATTATATTTATAACCACCTCAGAGAATATTGGGGGTCGTGAGTCACTAGCATTGTTATTTTGGGAGTCACGGGCTGAAAAGTTTGGGAAACCCCTGTCTTATACTATAAACAGTGTTTCTGACCACCTCATAACTTGTGCTTACTCTGGTTAAAACACTTTCTGTTTATGTGCACTGCAGAAAGAGAGAAAGAGATGTTGTGTGATGAGGTGATGGTAGCGCCATCTGTCCAGTCTCGGTGGGTATTGTCATAAAAAAAAGCTTAATGTTGTCATCATCCTTACATGGCAGAGGTCATTACCATTTATAGAGGCACATGAAAGTTTATGGCAAATGAACTTATGCTGCCATGATGTGAAAAGCCATAAAAAGAAATCTGGACAAAACTGGACAATGACCTTACATGACCCGTCACATTAAATAAGTCAAATGCACTCTTTGAGAGGAAACGGTGTGTTTTCTGAGAGCTTTGTATGTATGGAATGTATTAGAACCACACATTTCAAATTATACATTCAGCTATGGAAAAAATATCAAGAGACCACTTGAAAAATGACTGCATGTTTTCTAGTTTTATGTTACAGTAGGAAATCAATGGAATTTCTTCTGAATCTAAAATTGTACATGCTGTCATTTTTAGAGCCCAAAATGACAATTCCTCAAAATACAGTAACACCGTTATTTATTTTAAAGAGCCCATATCATGGGTTTTTGAAAATGACCTTCCATGCAATGTGTAACACAGTTCTAAGTGAATGAAAACATTCAGCTGAGGTTTAAATCTATAGGTGCAGCATGTTTAAAACTATTGATACTTAAGCGAAATATTTGACCGAGTGGAATAAACAAATCGAGTTGGGTTCAGATCTTTTGTTTGATCCCGTCGACACGGTACACCACCAATTATGTACTTCCAGTTTCGGTAAAATGTCCACGCGCTTTCCCTCCACACACTAGCGGGGGATCACGGGACTGATCATGATGCATATAGATGACGATCATCTATAAATATAAATAAAGGGAATAAAGGGTTAAAGGGTTAAAGTTCATTTTCACAACAAGACCACAGTATAGCCAACCTGGTGCTGTGTTTGTTCCTGTCATTTTTCTGATTTTTGATACAATAACCTACGCTGCAGCACGGGATTCGTCGGCCGTTTGCTATTGAAGGAGCAGCAGAGACTATGGGACTTTGTCAGTAGCTTTTACAGTTCAAATGGACCAGTTTCCTCCGGATCATAACATGTAAGTGTCATTAAAATTGTTGCCTCGTTTTGTGTAGTTTGCAAAATATGTGTTTAATTGTGTGTTATAAGTTTCAATGGCCCTGCGCGGCTTGTAATCACGTATCTATTATAGATCAGTGCTTGTACTGTATCTCTCAGGTTAAATCTGTATGGGGCTGTTCTCATATTGCGTCCAAAACCACGTTGAAAATGTGACGCGTGCTTCTTCCGCGTGCCGATTTTAAGTGCATTTCTGAACTGGTGATCCTCTGCTGTTTGCCTTTGCTATGGCCACCTTCAGCCGTTCCTACAAATACACGGCGCGGTTAATTTTCAAAATAGTTCAACTTTTGCCACTGTGTACATTAATACTGAATGTGTGTCGTTGTTATTACTTGGGGTTAGGTTTAAGTGTAGAGTAATATGCTGGTCTTTAACTGCATTAATTCATTGCATTCATGCATTGGGCTCTCACATACTCTCTGGCTGCTATTTCATAGTCGTGGTGGGCTTTTCTCTCTGTCTCGTGCTGAACGCAGTCGACCAATTGCAACAGACTGGGTCATCGGACCAATCACCGCAGATTAGCTTCGTGCTAAGGAGGGGTTTGGGAACAAATGAATCTCTGAACGATTCATATGGGAGTCTCTGGGATAATTAGGTAAAAATAAAAGCATATTATAAGACAATGAAAGTGTTTTTTGACCTTGCACCCATATCAGCATGTTGTTGGAGACCCCTAAAACCAAAATATGACCTTTTTTAATGCAAAATAGGGGCTCTTTATTATTTTTAGAGAACACTGTAGGCGACATTGTGGCTCAGTTGTTAGCACTGCCGTCTCACAGCAAGAAGGTCGCTGGTTTGAGTCCTGGCTAGGCCAGTTGACAATTCTGTGTAGAGTTTGCATGTTTTCCCCGTGTTCATGTGGGTTTCCTCCGGGTGCTCCGGTTTCCCCCACAGTTTAAAGACATGCGCTATAGGTGAATTGAGTAAACTAAATTGGCCGTAGTGTATGAGTGCGTGTTTGAATGAGTGTTTATGGATGTTGCCCAGTACTGGGTTGCAGCTGGATGGGCATCCACTGTGTAAAACATACACACCGAACTGTTATATATATTTATTATTATTATTATTTTAATATTGTTTTTATTTTTTGCAATTCCATTTGGTCCCACTTGTGCAGAAATTTCACAAATTGCACTTTTGTATATGTTTGTAGCAGCCCTAGATTCAAACAGTCAGTGAGCTGCAAGTTTTGATCATGTGATTTCTGGTTATCGGTTTGCCACAAGGTTACCTGCTTTTCACCCGATCCAATTTAGTTCCTTTTACCTTGGTTGCTGATTGACAGTGGTTACCATGGTTACTGATTATGTTTCACACCTGTGTCTTGTTTAGTTACTGATTATCTATTGTATTAATGTATATGTATTTGTTTGTTTAATGAATTCTACCAGCATGTGTGCTTTCCCCTTCCATAGCAATTTGAACGGCTCTGAGCATGAATTTTGCTGCCACCATTATTTTTTGCAATTCCATTTGGTGCCGTTTGTGAAGAAATTTCGCAAATTGCACTTTTACGTGTGTGTTTGTTATGTGTGTTTGTCATATGTCAGCACTGCATTCAAACTGACAGTCAGTGAGATGCACGTTTTGATGCGGTGATTATAAATGAGGGTGATTTCTGGGTCCCGGTTCGCCGCGAGGTTGCCTGCTTTTCACCCGATCCAGTCTTCGGCTTGATTTAAGGACCTTTAGAAATGGCAGTAAGAGAGAGAAGACAAAAAAAAAAGATGGTCGACAAATCAACTCACGCCGATGCCTCTCAAGGTTTCAGCTGCAACCTATTCAGCAGGAGAAAAGAGAAAAATATATATACACTCTATCCTGTCAGGAGCTTTTGGCTTATCTTGAGTGACTGTCAAGGCTGGGAATATCAGGGAATGGACAGAAACATATAAAATTAATAAGCTCCTGGATGTTGTCGGAAGTTATGATGCTTCCATAAATCCTGGTTTGATCAGAGAGGACAAGGCTTAAAGCCGGAGCCGCGTAAACGCACACGGCGAGTGTTTTTCTGGACCTGGCTTCTCATTCTGTGGCAGAGATAGAAGCCCTTAGCTGGTCAAATAAGATTTATCTTCCTCTTTCGTGACTGACAAATCGAGGAAAGCTGGAGGCGACTCGGCAGCCATTACTACCTTTAATAAAGGGCATGGGCTCAGCAAGGTGAAACTTGGGCCAAAGGCAACACGCATACACACACAAAAAAAGATGCGCAGAAAAGAAAAGAAATTGGCGCTTACTTATCTGTTGTACGTCCCGTGTTGGGTGAAAGGTCGAAGAGCTTTTTGTTTGTTTGTTTGTTTCTTATAGCAAAAGGATGGATGCTATCTGTCCCGGCATCCAAACGGCGAGGCTTTCTGGAGAGGTGCGGGTAATATTTCATGTCAGGAATTAGGCAAGTGTTTTTTTTTTTAGTGGGTGGTTGAGAGAAACATTGATCATCGTCTCAGCAGCAAACGTCCATGCGTTGGCTTTTTTAAGAGGGAGCTCTATGCTGCTGGTGCATTCATTGGAGGGTAATTACATGCTGAGTGTGTGTGTCTAGTTAACCTAATTAACCTAGTTAAGCCTTTAAATGTCACTTTAAGCTGAATACTATCTTGAAAAATATCTAGTAAAATATTATGTACTGTCATCGTGACAGAGATAAAAGAAATCGGCTATTAAAAATGAGTTAGTAAAACTATTATGTTTAGAAATGTGTTGAAAAAAATGATCTCCGTTAAACAGAAATTTAAAAACAAAATAGTAAAAGAATTTAAATTTAACAGTAGGGCTCATAATTCTGAATTCCAACTGTATATTCAATATATAAAATGCAATTTAATAAAAATATATGCAAATTTTAATTCACACTTTTAAAAATATTCATGTATAAAAAATATTAATGAGCATCTTAACATAGAAAGAGTTAGCTCTTATAAATATCTGGCTATTTGGATTGACGAGAGATAAGCCTTTGACATACGCATTTGCAAGTTATTGAAAAAACAAAATTAGGTTTCTTATGTCCTCTTAAGGCCCAAGGTGTTTTTTACATGCATTTTTTATTTCTCTTTGCTATTTGGGCTTATTGGAACCTAATTAGAATAAAACCTAAGTATCATCTTTTGATATGATGTACTTTTAGAGAAAAATTATGTCCATATATGTGGACTCGTGGTCCGAATTTACATAAAACACTTTTTCCTGAATGTTTTTTTAATGCTATACAACATATACAATTTTTTTTTAACATGTTTTGACTATCAGAGAGTAAAAACAACATTTTTTGCCCATTTTGGACAGTTAAAAATAGTGTTTGGGACATTTCATATGCTGCAAAACAGTTGCAGGATGACACTGTATGTCTGTAACAAAATATAAAACATTCAAAGTATTTTAAATAGCCACTTAAGAGCTAAAATGTGCTGTCCACGTATGTGACCACTAAGCTGAGGTTGTCTGTCAAAAAATTGTTTTCCTTATAAGGCCCGAAAGAAATTAGTAGAGAGTACATTCTCGTCTATAATTGATTATGGTGATCATCTGTCTATGCATGCAGCTGCTATTCAGAAAACTAGATTCTGTTTATCACGCAGCAATATGCTTTGACACAGGTGTGCAGACTCAGACGCATCACTGTATTTTGTACGATTCCTTAGACTGGTTATCTTTATATCAAAGGAGAAAAATACATTTGTACTTATTTACTTTAATAGCTCTCTTAGGTAACTACCAACCTGCTAACATTTCACATAAATAACCAACTTGCTAGATTTGGTTCCTGTATTCGGTTACAGTCCCATCTGTATTGTCAAAGCCTGGCAAGTGTGCTTTTTCCTTTTATGCTCCTATAGGGCTTGGAATGACCTGCAAAATCGGCTTAGGCCCAATCCCAACTCTACCTTTTAACCCTTCCCTTTACCCCTAACCATAATTTTGCGCGTTCACATGAAGGGTTAGGTGTGTCCCAATTCTCTTTAGCTTAAAAGCGTAGGGTTAAAGGTAAGAGCTAGATACCCCTTAAAACAGATTTTTCAGGACCACACTTGAAACCAAGGGGTACAAAAATTTCGCATAATACACCAGCTACAATGACAGCATGGCCGCACACGGAAGTCAGGAGATGCACAAATTAGTATTTTTTGTCATTATTACAATTTTTTACAACAAACAAACATATGTTTTAATACATTCTTAACGGCATTCGTGTTTTACCGTCATGCTTAATAAAAAAACCCGCTAAAATAAAAAACTCTAAATTTGTCAATCTATAATCCATAATAATAACTCCTGTATAGCAGTCCTACAACATACTTTCACATCTGACACTCAAATCCCCTGTCAGAAAAGTCTAGTGACCAGTAATGAGCTTTTAATGTGTCTGCTATAATGTTAATGTTGTTTTGGTGTGTTTACTTAGATGAATATGGCCACGGTGTAAACGCACAGTACAGTTACGATCTTATTGCCACATTAGATTGTTATGATAACATGACATTGTTGCCTTCAGTGATTTCCTGAAGATAAATACCAAAAAAATAACACAACTGGAATAACTACAGCAGTCTCATTTGAAGCAAGAGATTGCGATGACATATGATGATGTGTGCAGGTGCTGTAGTGCTGTCCCATTTCTTAGGGGTAAATTTTGAAGCCCTTCCTCTTTGTAGGGATACAAAAATAGAATTGGGATTGGGCCTAATCTTAACACACTTCCGACTCTTAGTACCTTTAAACATCTTTTGCTTAATGCCTTAAATGACACCTGTAATTGTTTTTTTTTTTTTATCTGATCTTATTTTTTTTTTACGAATGGTGATATTGTAATATTGTGCTATTGTTTTCTGTGATTTTTGTATTTTTAATTTTTTTAGTGTGAAGCTTTATTTGCTGCCGTCTTGACCAGGTCTCACTGGAAGAAGCAATAGTACTGTCTCAATGTGATCTCCTGGCTAAATAAAAAAATATATACATATATGCTGAATTAAAATATTAAGTACTTTTAAAGAAAATCTGCTTTTATTCTAGCCAAAATAAAACAAATAAGACTTTCTCCAGAAGAAAAAATATTATCAGACATACTGTGAATTTTTTCTTGCTCTGTTAAACATCATTTGGGAAATATTTGAAAAAAAAAAAAAAAAATTAAAAGGGGGGCTAATAATTCTGACTTCAACTATATATATATATATATATATATATATATATATATATATATATATATATATATATATATATATATATATATATATATATATATATATATATATATATATATATATATATATATATATATATATATATATATATATATATATATATATATATATATATATATATATATGAAGAGTTTAGATGCAAAAACCTCCAATGCCATCTGGAATGTTCTCCTAAAATGACTATTTTCATCAGCCTCTTATGTTTAAGTTCAGTTATTTTACTTTAAAGGCAATGTAAATAACTTATTTGTCACTATAAAAGTAAAGTTACTGAGCCTACACACAGGAGTCGGAGAAAAATGCTGATTTTAGAAGAAAATATCAGATGGCTTTTAGGTTTTTGCATCTAAACTCTTCATATATATATATAGAACAGTTGTTTTAAAAGTGACAAAAGTGAGTTTTGCCATCACATAAAATATGAATTGATCCTTTTGGTATTTGCTAAAGATTAGTATAAAGGTAAAACAAGAGGAAATTCCATATCCATAGCACATATAATAGGTATTGTATTTTTTGCTTTGTAAAAGCCCTTAAGCCCCTGAAAAGTATTCTTTAAACCATTGATATTATTAGTACTGTAAGTGGAATGGCAAGATGCAAAAAAGTGACCTGCATGTACAATACAATTAGCTTTTTCTGTGTGGCTAATGACTTTTTAAAAAAAAAAAAATATATATATATATATATATAAATCTCGAAAATGCTCCTCATTTTGTGGAGTAGAACTTTTTTTTAATTAGCAAAAGCAATGATAATGCACCTTTAACTGTGAGCTAGAGGAGATTTCCCCATCTTGACTAAAAGTCCTGTAAATGCATGGAGCGAACGAGTGTTTTCTAGGAAATAATTGAATTGAGTGTTTGACGTGTTTGCTCTGGGTGCTTTACTGCTGGACTGCGTCTGAGCTCCAGTCTCTCAGATTATCCAGTGAATTGCTCTACCTGTGAAGTCTCCGCTTCGCCGATGGCTCTTCTGCATGAATTATTCAGATAGGCAGAGTCCTCACAAAATGCTCGTGAAGGAAGCGAATTCTGCTCACTGGTAAACAGATTTCAGCGATTTTCTGCTCCGAATCCCTTCTGAGTTGAGTTGTGCCTCGGTGCCAGAGACGGATAATTACATCACATCTCTTTTTCCTCTCCAGACCCCTTCAAACTTTCTCCCTGAACCCACTGCAATCCCCCACAATCGCATCCGGAAAGTGCAGAGAGGGACATACATTATAAACCCGGCTGATGAATATCCAATAGGTAACATTCGGCTGGTAGTCAGTGCTTACTAATTTGCAGTGTTATCATACAAATAACCCTTTGTTTATTTGTTTGCTCATTAGTTTTTTCAGAATTGTGTGTATTTAAAAATAAGTGAACATTTTATTGTTCATATTCTATTGAAATAATAAATAATATGATTTATTCATAACAAAATAGTAATAAATTAGGAATAAATTAGCAGATATGTATGCAAATACAATTTATAATGCATTCATGAGTATTTTTTTCTATTTATTTGTCAAATTTTATTTAAATAAAATGTACTTATTTATTTACAAAAAAATAGTTATATAAACTAATAATATAAATAGTTATAATAATATAATTATAAAAATGTGTACTTGTTTGCTTGCTTGCTTGCTTTCAAAATTATGCATTTTTACATAAATATTATTTATAATTAGTATGTAAAATATTTATTATCTATACATATTCATTATTTTTTTTCACTAATTCCCAATCATGTTAATATATTTATTTATTTATTGTAATTAAATAATTTATTTTAATTTATTTATTTTATATTTATTTATTTATTTTAATTAATTAATTAATTTATTTATTTATTCACTTATTTATATATTCATTTACTTATTTGTTTATTTATTTATTTTAGTTAATGTGTATTTTATTTATTTATTCATTTATTTATTTATTCGTTTATTCATTTATTGACTGATTTATTGGTTGATTGATTGATTTATTTATATTGGTCAAAATGATTTATGAAATAATTTATTAATATATTAATGTAGATAATTTATACACTCTATAAAGTCCAAGCTGACTTCTATATCAGTCGGTGCAATACTAATTATTACTACTACTACTACTACTACTACTAATAATAATAATATTAATAATAATAATAAATATGAATATATTGCATGTTTATTCATAGCATAAACAGTAACCCTGCAGTGTGTGTGCATGTGTGTGTGTGGTGGCCTGACCTTTACTCAGGCGGTGTTTGGAAGGCTCATGTGAATCTGCTGACCTGTATTGGGCTGTACTGGAGAGGACGAGGAGCAGACATGAAGGAGTGGCGTTTGCTTACAGCCAGGCCACATCAGTGTGTGTGTGTGTGTGTGTGTGTGTTTCTGATATTATGGGCAGTGTCATAAAAGGCCCACTGCTGCAGTACAGAGGCTTCAGAGCAGATTCCAGGGCAGATGGGAGGAAAGGACACACAAACTGATAAGAATGAGCTGCACCGCTCCAAAATAACAACCTGAATGTGTCTCGTCATGCCATCCCTTGGAGACGTTGTTATTCAGATGTTTTTCGTTTAACTGTATGCTTTTTGTTGGTGTTTCTCAGAAGTGTCCTTTTGTGAAGAAGCAGTTAATGCAAACATCTCAATTTGGTCTCACTGCAGAAACAGCTGAGATATGAAAAGGATTTTCAATTTCTTTTGAGGAGGAGTGACACGGTGGCTCAGTGGTTAGCACTGTCGCCTCACAGCAAGAAGGTTGCTGGTTCAAGGCTCGGCTGGGCCAGTTGGGATTTCTCTGTGAAGTTTGCATGTTCTCCTTGTGTTGGCGTGGGTTTCCTTCAGTGGGTGTGGGTGAGTGGGTGTTTCCCTGTACTGGGTTGTGGCTGAAATGGCATCCGCTGCGTAAATCATATGCCAGAATATTTGGCGATTCATTCCGCTTTGGCGACCCCTGATAAATAAGGGACTGAGTCGAAGGAAAATTAATGAATTAATTTTCTTTGAGTTCAAGTGGAATTTTAAGACGCATGAGTTCCACTGTTTCACTGAGTTTTCTGTTGAGATTATTTGAGGAAAATCAGAAAAAATAACTGGTGTTACTGGTGCACCATCTAAGATCAAAGCTATTGAGATCTAAATTGGCATCTTTTACCTAAATATGTGTTTTATGAAAAATGCAGAGAAAGATAAATAGATATTAAGCAGATGTTAACTACTGCAATCAACTATTACTTGATTATTTTAAGATGTTTCTTGCCGTTTCACCTTGCTTATTAATTTGTATTTTGATTTTCACATATTTGTTTGTTTATCTAATTAATTAAATGCAATTTTTAAAGATGTGTATCCATTGGCTTATAGATAATCAAAATTAAGTAAATAAAAGAAAAACAAAATTAATTAAAGAACAATATATATATATATATATATATATATATATATATATATATATATATATATCTTTTAAAATTGCATTTTATTTTCAGTTTCCTAACACTTATTCTTTAAACTTTTTCACAATTTTTTGATTGCTACAAACTATATCACACTACAATACAATATAGTTTAATTTGCACAATAATTACAGCACAAGCTCACACAAACACTGTTTACATCAAATGAGTTTTACCAGTTTGTAATCCATTCAGCCGATCTATGTCTGGCGGGAGCATTTTTAGCTTAGCTTAGCATAAATCATAGAATTGGATTAGACCGTTAGCATTTCAACAACTGTTACTTAAACATTTTAAGCTTTTTCTTGCTGTTTCACCTTGCTTATTAATTTGTATTTTTTAAATGATTTTCACATATTTGTTTGTTTATCTAATTATTTAAAAGCAATTTTTAAAGATGTGAATTGATTGGTAATAGATAATCAAATTTAAATAAATAAAAGAAAAACAAAATTCATTAAAGAAAAAAAAAATATTTTTTATACAAATTGCATTTTTAATTTCAGTTTCACAACACTCATTCATTAAAATTTTTCATGATTTTATGATTACTGCAAACTATATCACACACACACACACACACACACACACACACACACACACACACTGTATACATGTTTATATGATTTTGCAAATGAGTTTTACCAGTATTGAATCCATTTAGCCAATCCCATGTCTGGCAGGAGCACTTTTAGCTTAGCTTAGCATAGATCATTGAATTGGATTAGACCGTTAGCATCTCACTCAAAAATTACCAATGTCCTATATAAAACCTGACTCGCCCAACAGACGCTCATTCTGAAAACGTAGCCCTATATACAGTACGTTTCTGGAGATCACAAATTATGTAGCCAGAAGTACGTATGGCTGCATTTCGTCCTTAAAATTAACTCTACCGGGCAATATGACACCGTTCCTTTTCGTGCTTCCAAGCTGACCGCTTGCCTTCATATGGATGGCTTTCCTATTGTTACCAGTTTGTTTAGTTAGCTTGCCATGTACGTTGGCGGACTTGAGACAGGGAGAGAAGTTGACTACGATGACTACGAGGGTTTGAGTCCAGCGAAGAACGGTTCCAGAAAGTGGGTAAGACAAAAACAGAAGCCAATAAATAAAATAAACAAGTAAATAACAGGGTGAGAATGTGGTAAAATCTGAAAACGTGGTAAAAATCAGGTGAGGCCTTTTCTTTTTCTGGATTGCTTTTTTAAAACAGTCATTTGGGTTTAGGGAAGTGGGTGAGCGCTGGTCAATCGGTGCTTTTGAAAACACTATTGGTTGGTTTAGGGAAGGGGGAGGATGGGTCAGTCGATCGGTCAGTTAGTCAACCGCGGCCTCCGGTGGATTTATTCGAGAAGAGCAGGTGCAAATGGCACTCTGGAGAGAAATTTGAGATCTCAAAAAGCGTACACAGAGACCGATGGTAAAAAACTTACCTCCTAGGACATATTTGGTGCTCTCCAGAAATGTATACATTTTCAGAATGAGCCTGGCTTGGACTCATCTGTAGTTACTTTGTGTAGCTATTTTTCGAGGCTGATATGGCTAGGAACTACAGTAACTAGTGTATACTACTTTCGATAATTGTTGTGTTCCTTTAATATACCAGAAACATCATTTTATCTGCCACCAGTCCCTTTGCTCAGCATTGTTTTTATTGACTTACAGTAAATCCATAGGCTGCTATTATTATTCCCTCCCTTCAGATTAAAGCTAAAACAAGCATTTGATCATGTTTGCTTCTAATCGTCAGAGGACTCCTATTAGCGAACATTAGCCATTTAAAGCTGTTTACACGCCGCAATCAAGGCCAGCGTACGCCGTTGCCACTTCACAGATAAATAAAGCACAAAGTTTGTTTTCTCACTTTGTCTTTGAGCTCCTTTGCAGCAGCAGACAGGCCAAAACCCTAAAGAGTGAGGCAGTGAGCGCTCCTGTACCGAGCCTTTGTCATCACGCTTGAAGAGTTTCTGTTTAATGTACTGTAATGTGGAATTCAGCGGGGACCAGTTTAATTGAGTTTTACACAAACCAGTTGGGAGCGGCGCTGGAAGCTAGGTGATGTTGAGGTTCTTAATCTGTCTCTCCGTAGAGGCTTGTTGACGAAGTGGTTCTTTCTCTTTGTGCGGGGAAAAAAGAGGAAGCCTAGGAAATGATACATCCGTGGATAAAACCAATTGGCAACCCTCAAAGGGAACGAGGTTGATAAGACAAATCCAGCACTTGTAGAGAAATAAAAGAATCCAACTGTTCATTAAAGGCGGAAACAAAACAGGCGATTGAGAAGGCAGACCGGCCGGTCGAAAGAGAGACGCAGGCAAACAGAGATGGCTCCTATCAGAGGGAAGGATTGGAAAATAATCAAGGATTTGTGAGCTGAATTAATAACCAGACAAATACAGTTTTCTTTTTTTTTTCTGTTCCCGCTTTCGGAAAATTAGGAAGGATGGACCACAATTATCTAACGCAGGACGGCGTTTAGCTGCACTTCCTCCTAATTATGAAAGATAAGTCAAATCCCGGGCTTTAGATGTTTCATGAAAGCGCACGGAGAGTCAAATTCGCTGCCAAGACTTCAATGTGCTTATAGGACGGGAAAATCACAAAGGAGATCTCTTTAATATCTCGATTGTTTCTGCTAGTGAGGAGATTGAATGGAGGATCTTCCTTAGAAGTTGAAATCTCCTTAGATTTACTCCTAAGAAATGGACTAATATAGCCTATCTCAGAATTTTGTAATGAGCACAGTGAATATTATTAAAAGACACGTTGATATTTGGTGGTGGAACATCTGCCTGTCTTTTCCTGCATCTTTTTGTGATTACATTATTTTGTATGGGGGCAGCATGGTGGAGCAGTGGGTAGCATAATTGCCTCACAGCAAGAAGGTTGCTGGTTCGAGCCCCGGATGGGTCAGTTGGCATTTCTGTGTGGAGTTTGCATGTTCTCCCCGTGTTGGCATGGGTTTCCTCCGGGTGCTCCGGGTTTAAGTCCAAAAACATGTGGTATAGGTGAACTGGGTAAGCTAAATTGTTCGTAGTGCATGTGTGAGAATGAGTGTAAGGATGTTTCCCAGTGATGGGTTGTAGCTGGAAGGGCATCCGCTGAGTAAAACATATGCTGGATAAGTTGGCGGTTCATTCCGCTGTGGCGACCCCAGATTAATAAAGAAAATGAATGAATGATTATTTTATATGAAATAAATTTGCAAATGAGAGCTCTGTCTAAACTGTTTTTTCATAGACGTTGAATGGAGAGCAGATGGACACTTCTTTGAAATCCAGATGTTTGCCTGAGAAAAACACCAACGTGATCTCAAACGCTTCGACTCTAGAATTTCTAATAAGCTCAATGATGTTTCACTGAAACTGTCATTAAAATAATGAATTGGGATTTGAGTATGTTGTAATAAAGAAAAAGCCCTTCTAAAATATTTTAAGGGGTCTCACTAATCTTTTAACACATTATTTTATTCTTAACGTTGCTTTTTGAGCATGAAAAAAATATCTGTAAATCTTTGGGCAGCACAGTGGCTCAGTGGATAGCACTGTCTCTCTCCATGTTTGTGTGGGTTTCTTCCGGGTGCCCTGGTTTCCCCCACAGTCCAAAGACATGTGCTATAAGTGAATTAGATTAATTAAAATTGGCCGTAGTGTACGAGTGTGTGTGAATGGGAGTGTGTATGGGTGTTTCCCATTACTGGGTTGTGGCTGGAAGGACATCCACTGCATAAAACATGTGCTGAAATTGCTGGCGGTTCATTCTGCTGTGGTGACCACTGATAAATAAGAGACTAAGCCATAGGAAAAGGAATTAATTTAGAAAGTACTTCATATGAATTTAAAAAGTACCTGTTTAGGGAGGGAGGGAGGGGGATGCATGGCCTGGCTGAGTTAGTAGTGTGTTGTCACTTTAACAGATCTAATATAATGATAAATCATTTCTTCCCCAACTGTTGACATTCACAGACAACATTTTTGTGCACATTTTGGACTTTTTGTGTACAGTATATTTGATTGCGGATGCAATAGACAACTTAGTTGAAATGCTCACTCTATTCACACAAGTTTCTGTGTGTGCACTTTTTTGTGCTCTCTCAGGAAACCATAAATCAGTTTAAACTTGCAAGACTTTAAAATGAATGCAGATGATTTGTTGCTTGGTTAAATTATGCATGACCTGTAAAGGCTCCACCCTCATTTGGAAAGGAGGCTAGGAGCACCAGCTTATTTGTATTTAACGAGACACGCACAAATTTGTGTTTTTGCTTCCAATCCAAAAAAGACATTTACAACATGGTATATTAAATCACATTGTGCCCAAATTTCAAAGAGACATTCTGTAAATGAACAGGTCCCATTTAATATCTAATTAGTTTTCCCTGCGCATTGAATTAAGACCAGATCTAATAAGCCATTTAAATTATTTGTCATTCAAGTATATTGCAGGAAATTCATGAACCTCATGCCATCAAAGATGCAGGTGAAGACTCATTGAGGTCTTATGGAAACACACTCACCAGCCACTTTATTAGGTACACCTTACTAGTACCCTTTGCCTTCAAAACTGCCTCAATTTCTCGTGGCATAGATTCAACAAGGTATTGCAAACATTCCTCAGAGATTTTAGTCCATATTGACATGATAGCATCACGCAGTTGCTGCAGCTTTGTCGGCTGCACATCCATGATGTGAATCTCCATTTCACCACGTCCCAAAAGGTGCTTTATTGAATTGAGACTGGTGACTGGGGAGGCCATTTGAGTACAGTGAACTCATTGTCACATTCAAGAAACCAGTCTGAGATGATTCGTGCTTTATGACATGGAGTGTTATCCTGCTGGAAGTAGCCATCAAAAGATGGGTACACTGTGGTCATAAAGGGATGGACATGGTCAGCAACAATACGCAGGTAGGCTGTGGCGTTGACACAATGCTCAATTGGTACTAATGAGCCCAAAGTGTGTCAAGAAAATATCCCCCACACCATTACACCACAACCACCAGCCTGAACCGTTGATTCAAGGTAGGATGGATTCATGCTTTCATGTTGTTGATGCCAAATTCTGACCCGACCATCCGAATGTCACAGCAGAAATTGAGACTCATCAGACCAGGAAACGTTGGACAGGTGTACCTAATAAAGTGGCCTTTAAGTGTACATGTGGAATGGACAGGAATGACTCATGTTGAATTGTTTGAGTGGTTATCCTGGATCCTGCAATCGATATAATGTAAGATTACACAATCTCAATCAGTATTATTGAATTTTCACTTATTCTCAGTGTATGATACACATAATTATGCATTAAGAAACATGCTCCCCAGACTGTTATGACCATGCTGAGGACCATTTGCTGCTTTTTACATATATCTCCATCAACATTTCCTCAAACTGTGCTCAGATTTGGCAAGATACCAAAGTCTGAACTTAATAAGAGTAAAATGATCTACAGTACAGTCTGTATTCTTTTAATTCTGTACCAATAACGGTATGGTGACATGTTGTAATTTTTATATCTCATAAGAAATTCTGTCACCTGTGATTGTGACTTCTTGAAATAAAGCCTTTATGAAGAGGAAGTGAAATTTTCAGTCATTATAAACACCACACATGTGAACCTAAAGCAATTTCAGAACATTTGGCACGTGTGCAGTGTAAGCAATTGAGTGTGTGTGTGTGACTACAGTACTTCATCAACTGACCATAGCAGTGTAATCAGTGCTAATGCTGATACACACACACAGAGAAAGAAACAGAGCTCAGGACAAGCAGGGGACGCTCGCTCGCCGTAATCAGCGCTTGTGTGATCTGCACGCTTCGACATTCCATGGCTGTTTTGTGTGAAATAAAGCCATTCATCAACACATCAATAAAAATATAGAGCAGATTATTATTGCGTTGGGCGCCCCATACAGCTTCAGTCGTAAATAATGGCCTGCCCGCCGCTGCTTATATTAATTAGAGGTAGAATGCAGATAATGCGAGGGCTCTTTTATTGCGGCGAGCTGAATCAATTTTACAGTGTTATTCAGACTCGCACAAGGTCAGGCAAAGTTGTTGAGACAAGATGTGTCCCTTGTAAAACAGCGTTTCTGTGATCAGCCTCGCCGCTCTGCATTGAGGACAGATGCGCACTTCATGATGTGTTCTATACTTCTGATGGTTGATGGCTGTCATGCATGATACAGTAACTGTAGATGTTTCTGGGTAAAGTATGTTACCACAGTAGTTCCTGACTGGATTATTGGGAGGCAACAGTTTCTCCAGTGAGGTGAAGACACTGTGTGTATGTTTTGTGGTTGATGTAGCAAAGTTCTTATTTCAAGCAGACTTCATTTTATTTTACAATATTATTTAAATTGAGGGATTCACAGCAAGAAGGTCGTTGGTTCAAGCCCCGGCTGGGTCAGTTGGCATTTCTGTGTGGAGTTTGCATGTTCTCCTCGTGTTGAATGGGTTTCCTTCAGTTTAAAGACATGCGCTATAGGTGAATTGAATAAGCTAAATTGTACAAGAGTATGTGTGTGAATGCAAAAGTGTATGGGTGTTTCCTAGTGTTGGGTTGTGGCTGGAAGGGCATCCGCTGCTTAAAACATATGCTGGATAAGTTGGTGGTTCATTCCGCTGTGGTGACCCCTGATTAATAAAGGGACTAAGCTGAAAATAAAATGAATGAATGAATATTTTGAAACTTCTTTGTTCGCTGGCTCTAAATACACATACCGGGAAGCCAAAGGTCACAAGAGGTTAGGTTGGTTGATTAGTATTGGCTTGGAAAACGTCATCCTCACACTTCTCAACCAATGAAAGAGCATTTGGAGTGGGCCTAAGGGTGTCGCGCACCAAGCAGTGCAATGCATTTTAGAATTCTAAACATAGATTACTATCAGTGTACGCACACCAGCGCCGCAAGTCGGCGGCTTTCCACAGCGCCCAGCTACGACTCAGGACACTGTTCATATTTCTGCCGCGCCACAGAGCGCCATCTTAATAGTTTCATATTAACTAACATGCGAATGTGCGTGTCCGCTGTGCGCTACTTCCAACTGTCTTATGCACAGCATGCGAAGGTTTTTATTTGTACCTGTTACTAAATACATTTCTGAATGCTAACTTGATGTTGCTTGCAGGTGTCCTGTTATAATGCCATGATTACGCCTCTGAAATCTGAGCATAAATTACAAATTAGGTAATATTTTTGTCTACTGGCAGTTGCAAATATATTTAGTTTTAAATTTAATTTGATTACATCATTTAACTTGAGATTTAAAATATTTTAACTGCTAAAATGTTATGGAAATATGTTTTTTTTTTTTTTATTCATACACTTAATAAAATGCAGTTTTTTCAAAATCATTATTAATTTTTGTGCATAATGCGATTAATCACAAATACTTGCAGATCACCATGTGATTAATCATGATTTTTTTTTTTTTATTAATCGTTGTCCAGCACTAATATATATATATATATATATATATATATATATATATATATATATATATATATATATATATATATATATATATATATATATATACACACACACAGTATACACAGTTGAAGTCAGAATTATTCGCCCCCCTGAATTATTAGCCCCCCTGTTTATTTTTTTCCCCAATTTCTGTTTAACGGAGAGAAGATTTTTTCTACATATTTCTAAACATAATAGTTTTAATAACTCATCTCTAATAACTGATTTATTTTATCTTTGCCATGATGACAGTATATAATATTTGACTAGATATTTTTCAAGACACTTTTACACAGCTTAAAGTGACATTTAAAGGGTTAACTAGGTTAATTAAGTTTACTAGGCAGGTTAAGGTAATTAGGCAAGTTGTTGTATAACGATGGTTTGTTCTGTAGACTATCAGAAAAATATATAGCTTAAAAGGGCTAATAATTTTGTCCTTAAAATGGTGTTTAAAAAATTAAAAACTGCTTTTATTCTAGGTGAAATAAAACAAATAAGTCTTTCTCCAGAAGAAAAAATATTATCAGACATACTGTGAAAATTTCGTTGCTCTGTTAAACATCATTTGGGAAATAGTTAAAAAAGAAAAAAGAATTCAAAGGGGGGCTAATAATTCTGACTTCAACTGTGTGTGTGTGTGTCATATATATATATATATATATGATGTCAGTTGAAGTCAGATTTATTAGCCCCCCTTTAAATTTGTTTTCTTTTTATTTCTAAACCCATTCCTTTAAAGCGATTAATTGACTTTACTTTTTTTTTTAAATATTGCTTTAAAAATTAACTATGGTAAATTAACTATGTGCATAATTATAAAAATAGTTAGATAAAAAATAATTAGATTAAAAACAATTTATGTTACTCACTTTTTAACTAATCGCTTTTTACAGTGTACATACTTAATTATTTATTTTATATATACATTTATTTTATATACATGTTATCGTTAAATTAGTTAACCATCAATATGTATAAATATGTAATATAAATCACCAAGGACATCTACTTTTTACATTTTTTTTGCCTTTTTCTTGTCATTTTTGCAGCAGGCCAAAGGTTTCGAGAGCAAACCCATGTGATAAACCTTAATTTAAGCTGGATTTAATACTGCTCATGCTGTTCGCTCTCTCTCCAGCAAAGTCGTCAGATTAGATGACAATAGCATGATTCTACCACCCTGAAATACCTTCAGAACTCTCCAGATTCTTCTGTGAAAAGGTTTAACTTGATTTTGACTGGTTCAGACAGCAAAGTCCTAAAGTCTACACCTTCTTTACTCAATTGATTTCTTATAGATCTAATAAGTGAATGAGAACTAGTTTCTATTAGGGGATTAATTTCAGTGTAGTTTTATAAACTTTACCGTGTGTATGGGGATATCTGGTCAAGGTGGTTTCAGAAATGACCTCATTATTCTAATTACTTTATATTCTCATCAACAGATACAAAAGATTACAGATGGTTAAGTATGTTAGGATAAAAAAAGTAAATTTAGGTATTAATGTTCTGAAATGCACTGCTTTGTGCAATGTTGAACAAAAAGACAGGGAGGAGCATATAGAGTAGCCCTCCCCCTTTTGAAAGTAGCCAGTGTTTTCGCGGAGCGTCAGGGCATTTTAGTGACACCTTTCTAAAAACAGTTCGCGGAGAGAGAAACAGAAGAATGCCTACACTGTTTGTTTTCCTTATTTTGCAAAAGCACACACTTTTGTTGTTATTGTGAGTGTAAACACAAAAAAAAGTAGAGACCTAACAGATTCGATTGATGTATTGCTCTTATCTGTAAAGTGTAATTTAAGTTCTTTTCAGCGTTATCAGCAGAAGACGCCTCAAAATACGTATACGCGTCTTCAACCCCTGAGGGTTAATAAGTGACAGATTTCAGCCATATCTTGTAGGGGGTGGGGCACATTCAGATATTAGAAAGCATTTGTTTGGTCAGGAGATCTGATGAGAGACTGAATTGCATTGTGATGTCCAAAAAACTGTTAATCCAACTTGTTGGAAGTGAGAGGTGCAAGTTTTGAATGCTAATATCTTCTAAAGTTGAGTCTTTGTTTTGAAGCACACTACAGTAGTCATCTTCTATACAAGTTTGAATAATTCAACTCGAGCTGAAAATTAGTTTGAGGTGAAAAACATTCCATGAGTAAACTAGAGAAAGTGAATGGCGTGAACCAGTATAACAGAAAAGTGCACTGCAGCCATGTACATTTACGTTTTTATCTCTTCTGTGGAACCATGCTTCACTGGAATTAAGCCCGAGCACACCACATAAATGTAACACTAATATTTCCAATGAGCCTGTGTTGAGAGCTTTTGAAGAATAGTACACCTGAAAATCTCCAAAAAAAAAAAGACAAATATATACTATAAAATAACCCAAATGTTGTCTGTATTACTTTTAGAGCTCTATTTTAATGATCTAGGTACAACGTGCTTTTGCTGTTTTAAGGACGGAAAAAATATGGTTTGTGCCCTGGCACATGGTCTAACAGGGTTGTGCTTATTCTCTTAATGAGTTATGAGTGTGTTTTGAGCATAACGTGCATTAAACCAATCAGAGTCTCCCATTCCCTTTAAGAGTCAGTTGCGTCGCGGCATGGCACATTTGCTATTTACATGGCAGACTTTGTAAGTGGAAAAACGGAACGCTTCACTAGCGAGAAAACAGTTATAGAGACCATCTGCAGCGCGAGGATAAAGAACGAGCCTCCTCCATTTGGCCTCTTTGTTTTCTCTTTACTTTTACTCTTTACTCCTTTACTTTCATGGATAAGGAAACTGTTGCACCAAAGACTATAGAATACACAAGACATGTCACTCTTATCTTTTTGAATGGGGAAAAGTGTAACTGTCAGTATGGTGAATAAAGCCCTGCCTACTAGTACAGGAGCCAATCATCGATCGATGACCAGACGTGAGTTTCTGTAGATTTTGTGGGATTTGGACGTTTAGAAATGAAACTAAAGGGAGAGTGGTTGTTTAATTTGATTGATGATTCCTAATATGAAAGTCAGTCGTAAGCTTGGCAAGCAGTTCTGGAGAATTTGATGTTTCCCCATTCAGACAGAATGCCCGAGCATACTGCCCGAGAAGTGTTTCAAAGATGGCCGTGGAGTGAAATGACTTGCCTTATAGGGACTTTGGTTGTACAGACTCCACTGAACACATCCATTAACCAACATATTTAATTTCGTAAAAAGATTTGTTTCAAAATTATTTCTAAATTCAGTTCTACTTTCCCGCAAATTAATAAATGAACAATATTAATGAAGTGTGGTCAAAAATGCAGTTATATGAGTTATATCCAAACACACGTCCTATTCCTATGCCCCATTTGGTGATGCATACGTCTCCAAAACCCGACAGGTGGACAAATCTAAACTTGTTTTTATTAAAACAAATATTATTATGCATATAATAAATAATACTAATGATGGTAATAACATTATGCAAATTGTCATGAATAAACTGACCCCCCCCCAATGTGCCTTAACACAGCTCTTTTGTAGACCAGCACACCCAAAAGTCCAAAATGTGGTGCAAATGGATTTGCTATTTAAACAACATGGTGCAAAACGTGAAAATTAGGGTTGCGCAGGTCTGAAAATAGCAACAAATCACGCCATACACGTCTTGTGCCTTATTGCGACGGGTGTCTGATAGGGTCCTTGGAGTCATCATTTATTGTTTCCATATGTCATTTGTGATTGTTTTGAAGCACAATACAGTAGTCATCATTTGAAGTGGATCAAATAATATTTTTCTAAAATGTTCCTAAGACAAGAATGGATGTTACTGAATAGTGAACTTTGATGAAAGTATTTGGTCCACTTCAGATATTGACAACTGTATACCTTAAAGATAACCTTAAGACTAACATACTCATACCAACAACCAAAAAACAACTTGAATTTGGATTTTAGGAGGGCTTCTGCATATGCAGTTTGCTATCTCTGCAGTAATTGGGCTGAAATTGTGACATTCTCTGTCCGTGAATATCAGACTGACCTGCTGTTTCCTTGCGAATATCTCCATCTCTTGCTCTCTCTCTCTCTCTCTCTGCTCGCTGATCCGAGCGCTGACTCCTGTTAAATCTTGATTATGGATTCTGTGACATTGTAAATGACGGGAGGATCGGGTGGGATGTCTGGGATTAATCGGCAGGCTCGGATGCAGATTCCGTCAGTAGACTCCATCTCGAGCGAAGAGGCTTCATTTCCACTCGGCCGCCCCCGTTGTGCATGCAAAGCAGATTTCCTGATATGGGTAATCCACGTAAGGTTTTTAGCACAGCTTTTCAGAGGATTGAAGGAAAATTATGTACATGATTTAAAGGAAGAGCTCGCTGAAAATGAACATTCCATCATTATTTACTCTTCTAAAAGCAGTATATATTCCCATTCATTATTTTTCTGATGAACCACAAATGGAGAATTTTCAAAACAGGCTCAATTTAAATACATTTCTCAGGCTATGTTTTTTTGTAATATGTTGCTCCAGGTACATTTCAGTGCACGTTTCTGATAACAAATCCTCTAGAGGGCACTCTCTACATTTTTGCAAATCTAAAAATGCATCAATAAGGGTACTTTTTGTTGTTCTTTTCAAATACACATCCCATTTTGTACACAAAGGCGGAGCTGTTATACAGAACCTAGCAAACATTGACCTAAAACCTTCCCTAAACTCAACCAATAATGTTTTTAAATACAAACGTAATGCTGGGTTCACACCAAAAGCTAAATTAAGTATTCATGCCTGTAGATTACATACAAAATCAATGCAATCATGCAAATATAGTCAAATTTTTGGCTCAAATGATTTAATTCAATTCATCTTTATTTCTGTAAAGCTTTTACAATGTAGATTGTGTCAAAGCAGCTTAACATAGAAGTTCTAGTAAACTGAAACTGTGTCAGTCCAGTTTTCAGAGTTGAAGTTCAGTTTAGTTCAGTTTATTTCAATGTGGTTTATTTTTCACTGCTGAAAGTCCAAACACTGAAGAGCAAATCTATCGATGCGCAGCTCCACAAGTTCCAAAACCAAGCAAGCCAGTGGCGACAATGGCGAGGGACAAAACTTCACCAATTGACGAAAGTGAAGGAAAAGCCAGGCTGATGTGTAAGGAACAATGCGTTTGCAGTAAATGCATGAAATTCGTCTCAATCACATCCTCCACACAACTTTAAATAATTCAACTCAAGCTGAAAATTTGTTTGAGGTGAAAACATTCCACGAGTAAACCAGAGCATGTGACTTTGGTGTGAACCAGCAGAGAGAGAAAAGTGTGCTGCGATCATGTACTTTTACCTTGATTTTGCATTGTTTTTATCTCTTTTGTGGAACCACACTTCACTGTAATCAAACCCAAGTCCAAGAGATTTTTGAAGCACTACTAAAAAAGAAAAAAGAAAATGAGGAACAAAATAACCCTGAAGTTGTTTGTACTATTTTTTAAAGTGTTTTGAATGTAATACTGTGGTTTTGATAAGTAACTGACTGAGATTTTTATATAATTGTGTTACAACCCCTGGGAATTCTACTCTAGGGGAGGGGGTTGCACACTTACTGTAGAATTAGAACGCGGTTAAAACAAAAACTCAAAGAAAATTGTGTTCCAAAGTAAGAACAGACAACAATAACTGGAGTAATAGATATTTATTTACAAGTGGTGATGGTGAAACAGTAAGTGAGTTATTTACAATATTTACAATTTTAGAAACAATAAACAATGACATTTAGAAAGATTGGCTAAAGGTGGTACTAAAGAAAAGAACCAATCAAAACCAAAACAGTCTTACTAATATCCAAAAATCCCCTCTGATCTAATCTGGTAAATCTCTTTAATCTGCTTGCTGTTTGAATTGGTGTGATAAAAAATTATGTAATACCATTTATTATCTCTGTATGTCAATTTAGATTTTTATTGTAGGTTAATGATGCCATTTCAAATGTTTGCATCTTTGTCTATCATGAGGACATTACATAATATTTATTTTTTCTAGATACTGGTATTCAGCTTAAAGTACAATTTAAAGTTTTAACTAGGTTAATTAGGGCAAGGTATAATTAGGCAAGTCTTTGGACAACAGTGGTTTGTTCTGTAGCCAATCAAAAAATAATTCTATATTTTTAAGGGGGCTAAAAATATTGACCTTAAAATTTTGTTTTTAAAAAAACTGTATTTATTCCAAGAAACAGACATTCCAGTCATTATTAAAAGCCCAAATAGTAGCCTATTCCTTTTAAATCAACTCAAAAAGATCTGAGTCATGATCTGATTTTAAAATTATTGTTGATCTACATTTTTTCTTTTTTCTTTTACTGTGCAAATGCATCCTTCCAACTTTATTTTTTTAACCAGAACTGGAGTCTCTATCCTTCAGTTTTGATCGGAATCCACGTTGGACAGTGACGCCATTTAATTTTTTTTTTTCATTACCTAATTTGGTGAATTAGCAGATTCTTTTGTTCAAAGGGACTTTCAAATGAGGATTCATAAAGTGATTCACAAATCTAAATGTACAGTTGAAGTCAGAATTATTAGCCCCCCTTTAAATTGTTTTTTCTTTTTTTAAAATATTTCCAAAATGATGTTTAACAGAGCAAGGAAATGTTCACAGTATGTCTGATAATATTTTTTCTTTTGGGGAAAGTCTTATTTGTTTTATTTTGGCTGGAATAAAAGCAGTTTTTAATTTTTTAAAAACCAATTTAAGGTCAAAATTATTAGCCCCTTTAAGCTATATTTTTTTGATAGTCTACAGAACAAACCATCGTTATACAATAAATTACCCTAACCTGCCTAGTTAACCTAATTAAACTAGTTAAGCCTTTAAATGTAACTTTAAGCTGTGTAAAAGTGTCTTGAAAAATATCTAATAAAATATTATTTACTCTCATCATGGCAAAGATAAAATAAATCAGTTATTAGAAATGAGTTATTAAAACTATTATGTTTAGAAATGTGTTGAAAAAATCTTCTCTCCGTTACACAGAAATTGGGGAAAAAATAAAAAGGGGGGCTAATAATTCAGGGATGCTAATAATTCTGACTTCAACGTGTACTTTTATTTTATTAACCAAGTTATATTTAGGATAAACAAGCTCTTAATGTAACAGTGAAATGCCATATTAAAGTGCCATGTTTTTAAATTTCATAAGTTTCATGAGCCTTACATTTTTTGTAAATTAGGATGTTTGTTTGGTGCAAGATTCAAAATTACGAGAATAAATATTTTATAATAAAACTCAAACAAAGATAGGCTACTTTTTTGACACAAGATCACTACCATAACCATCTACCCACCCTCAAATTCAAATACACCATCCCACAAGATAGCAGCATTAAGTAAAAAAAAATGTGTGCATGGCTGCTTCTAAGGTTAGATAGACACGCTGGCATCATTGCAATCCAATGTCTTTAGACAACAGTGGTTTGTTCTGTAGCAATCAAAAAATAATAATATATATTTTAAGAAGGCTAAAAATAATTACCTTTAAATTTTAGTTTTTAAAAAAAAACTGTATTTATTCCAAGAAACAGACATTCCAGTCATTATTAAAAGACTACATTTTAGCCTATTCCTTATAAGTCAATTGAATAATTACAGAAAATCTAGCTCTTAGGACTATTTTTATACATTATATATCTAGTCATTATTTAAACACTAATGTATAAAACTATATGTAGTCATTATTTAAACAAAAACATTTAAATAAGAGTTTTAAAATAGCATGAGTGAATAAATAAAGCTAGAAATGTAATTTAGCGATGAACAATTCCTCTAACATGGTGACTATACAGCAGTGCTTAAAATGTTTCAAACAGGAGGAAAAGCATCTCATTCTTCCCTCCACCTTGTCTTTCCGCCTTCAGAAGCGCCTCCAGCAGTCTCCATCTCCATCCCAGAGGAGCTGAACTTTGCTAGAATATTCCCAGCTCTCTCCCTCCCCCTCCGCCTTGAAAAAGTTTGCAGCACCTGTCACCTGTCAAGCGTCCGGTTATTTTCTGTGGGTTTTATACTGCTCTTTCATATTATGGCTCATTAAAGCGCAGCGCAGTCCGCGGCCGTATTTACATAGGGCTTGCGGGAGAGTTTTAATTTGCACTGGTACTGAGCATGACCGTAACTGAGGAGTGCAGTGCCACAAAATGACTTTTCTCACTTGACATCCCCCTTAGAAAACACCGAGCTGGGCTTAATTGCTTGAACAGGGCCACAAAAGATGGAGACGGAGCCCCTCGCCAGGGGAACCGGGGGCCGCTGCCCGGCTTCTCATTGGTCGTGGGCATTCTAGTGAGATATTATTTTACAGCATGTGACCATCCCATTAACCCTTTCAAAATGGCACACATTCTCTTTGCGCTTTTTTAGATTCTTGGTTTTCTGACCTAGCAGTTTCTGTATTTTCCTATTTCTTTGTTAGATGTGAAATGCAGGGTGTTTCAGTGTTATTTCATGTTTTGTGTAACTGTCAAAACATCAAAAATGGTTCTCATTTACAGTAAATAGACTTTGTTTCTGTTCCTTCTTTTAGAATTCTTGAAGAGAATTTAAGAAAGGGAAATAGTACAGAACATCCAAATCATCTCAACATTCTATGTGTGGTATTTTTATGATATGAGAACTCATAAAAAAGCATAGAAATGTTCAAATGTGTCAAAAGAGACAGAAAATCCTCCATCATACCCACACATTAAGATTATTTTTTATTTTTTTTTTAAGAAGACACTTGAATTGTAGTGGCCAAAATTGTAAATATGATAGAAAAAACAGGCATTCTTGAGCATTCAGTGCTTTTTTGTTCACATATTGTGACATCATGTCATGTTATATATGGTCTTGGTCAGTGCTGTGTTCATATTTCAGTCAAACCACACCAGTGTTTATTTAGAACTAAACTGAGAGGCTTTTTGGGTTATACCTAAGTTTGGATGGTAGTGGTCACAGTTATTCAAATAAACGTCATTAGCTAACATTAGTCTCCAGAAAGGGTGATTATTTTAAGTGATATTAAGGGATCCACTCCTATTCCAGTTCTGGGATTCATGATCTGATTCCAAAATTATTCCTAATCTACATTTTTTCCTGTTTCTTTGGCTGTACAAATACATTCTTCCAACTTTATGTTTTAACAAGAACTGGAGTTTCTATGCTTTTATTTTTGATTGGATGTCTATGTTTGACATTGCTGCCATTTAAAGTTTTTTTTTTTTGTTTTTTTTTCCAAACTTACGTTTAGTGATTTAGCAGATGCTTTTGTCCTAAGCAACTTTCAAATGAGGATTGATTTGAATTGAATTGAATAGAATTTTATTTGACCGATTCAAACAAACTGTACAACATACAAGTATCCCATACATTTTGAAATAAAACCATTTGGGATAAAAACACAATAAAGCCCTTGTTTCCATTGTGGTCCTCGCTGTTAAAAACAAAGTATGGCTGCAAAGTACAGTTAATGCATACAACAAACAGTATCTCCACATTTTAAAATGGGAACAAAATTATTCACAAATACATACTATAAAATACATTTAAAAATCATCATTATTCACCACGCAAACTAACTATTATCATCAAACAACCATCTTTTAATCACTTTTTTGAAGTCTTTTTTTTTTCTTGATCGATTTTGGTCATTTGTTCCACATGATTGCACTGATGTATAAAAACATATTTTTTCCCCACTAAACTACTACATTTAAATAAACAAATATTAAAATCCCAACCCCTAATACTATACAGTATGAATGCTGTTGCCTCACCATTTGAAAATAGTTCACCAAATAACCAGGAGCCACATTATTAAACTTTTTTCGTATCATTCCCATTCATTAAGTGATTTAACAAATCTAAATGTACATGTAAATTAATTGTATTACCAAAGTTATATTCAACATGAACAAGCTCTTAATGTGACAGTGAAATGCCAGATAAGTGCTGTGTCTTTAAATTTCACATGTTTTTATATCTTTGTACTGTGCCTGTCACTTTTTATTTTTTGCACTAGTGCAGGCCTGCATCATCACCATCTAATTTGAATGCAGAATCTATTCTGAACTTTTGAGAATTGTTTCAGAATCGTTACAGAAAGAATCATAATGCATCATTGAATCATTTTTTTTCTCCCACCCCTAGTCTCCAGACACTTTAAATTTACAAATCGGTGCACCCAAAATCATAAATTGTCCGAGCAAAGGTCAAGGTCCCAAAAGGCAATATTTGAATGTAAATATATAGGGAAAACAAATGTAGATCACAAGCTATGAGCAACTGTTTATTATTCAATACTTTATAAAACTACAAAAGTATAATTTTGTAAAAATGATGCCATAATGAAATGCTTATTGCATATTCAGTCTAGAAGAGGTAGTGAGCACTTGACAACCACAATGACTGCAGAACTGCATATACACATGTGCTTAGTGTTTCCTTGCAAAGTGACATCACCACCTACTGGTCTGGCAAGCATATTTAGTCATTTTCATGAATGGGAATAAACATACCTCAGTCTCCGTTAAGACACTTTTAGGATCCTATATTGTATAGGAAAAGGGCCGCATGGTGGCTCGCAGCATCACAGCAAGAAGGTTGCTGGTTCGAGTCCCAGCTGGGCCAGTTTTTTTTGTGTGGAGTTTGCATGTTTTCCCAGAGATGGATTGCAGCTGAAAGGGCATCCGCTGCGTAAAAAATGTGCTGGATAAATTGGCGGTTCATTCCGCTGTGGCGACAACGGATTAATAAAGGGACTAAGCCGAAAATGAATGAATGAGTTTGCATCCTCTCCCTGTGTTCACATGGGTTTCCTCTGGGTGCTCTGGTTTCCCCCACAGTCCAAAGACATGTGCTATAGGTGAACTGAATAGACTAAATTGGCCGTAGTGTATGAGTGTGTATGGGTGTTTCCCAATATTGGTATATATTATTTCCCAATAAGGGCATCCTAAATCCATCCATAAATCATATGCTGGAATAGTTGGTGGTACATTCTGCTGTGGCGACATCTGAAATAGAGATTAAACTGAAGGAAATTAAATTAATATATAGGAAAAACAATTGAGATCTCAGTTGTCTCTTCTAAAATGTTCTTGCCTATGGGTCAGAATGAAGCCTTGTTTCTTTGTCCTCCTCTCTCCTTTGTTCACTGATGTAGTCAGTCTCTAGATCAGCAGTAGTTTGTGTGCCAAGCCAAAATAACACACACACACACACACACATAGAGCACTGAAATCAATCACCAGCAATGGGGTTTGGCTCTGATCTTGCTCATCAGCCACGGACACCAAACCACTCTGTACCATCAGCACCATCACTGCCACGCTCAGAATGCGCTGTGGTTTTTTGGAGAGCATATTGTATCGTTTCACCATCTGTCCTGGTGGAGGAGATGGACGAGACTGTTTACCGTCTGCTGCTTTCAGCAAACGCAGATCTGGAACGTTCCTACTGGATCAGCATAGAGTGGATCCTGGTGGAACCTCCAGGGGTCACTATGGAGCACAACCTTTCAATCACAAGAGATCGACCAATAGCAACACCACAATCAATAGACAGTCAGTTTTTTTATCTTGTTCAAGGCAGATTTGTTAGCCCTCCCTTAAAATATTTAACCTTTTTCCAAATATTTTCCAATTGATGTTTAACGGAACAATTAAATTCTCAGCGTACATTCTATTATATGTTTTTCTTCTGAAGAAAGTTTTTTTTAGTTTGGCTGAAATAAATGCATATTTTAAAACAATTCTGATTTTCAATATTATTAGCCCCCTTTTTACTTGTTTGTTTTTCAATTGGCTACAGAACAATCAACTTTTGTCCAATGACTTGCCTTATTAACCTACCTTTCGTAGTTCACCTTATTAACCTATAGGTATGCCTTTAAATTGCACTTTAAGCTGAATACTAGTATCTTGCAAAAATATAATGTCACCATGGCAAAGACAAAATGAAAAAATAGTTATTATTATGTTAAACAGCACTTGGGGGGGAAAAAAGTAAAATAATTAAAACTTCACAGAAGGACTGATAATTTGGACCTCAACTGTACAACACAACAAGAAACAAAAAACAACACCAGCTTGCTTTTTCATGCAAGTTTGAATATTATTGGCATCATAATTTGAAGAGTTCAGATGCAAAAGCCTCTAAGTGCTGTCTGAAATTTCTCAAAAGATGAGCATTTTTCTTAGGCTCCTGTGTGTAGGTTCAGTAGTTTCACTTTTATAGCAATGCATACATTATTTTCATTGCTTTTAAAGTGAAATAACTCAACATAAACGTAACAGCCTGAGAAAAATGCTTGTTTTTTTAAAGAAAAAATTACTTTTGCATCTGAACTCTTAATTTTTTGTGCTTTTTTCAATACTAGGACCTTCAAACTCTTCAAAAGTGATGCTATCAGATGGAAACAAGTTTATTATAGTTAACAAAAACGAACAAAAAAACAAAAACTAGAATTGAAAATTATTTTCGTTAACTGAAATAAAAATAAAAATTTGAGTTTTTAAAAAAAAACTGGGTCAGTTGGCATTTCTGTGTGGAGTTTGCATGTTCTCCCCGTGTTCGCGTGGATTTCCTTTGGGTGCTTTAGTTTGCCCCACAAGTCAAAAGACGTGGTATAGTTGAATTGGGTAGGCTAAATTGTCCGTAGTGTATGTGTGTGAATGAGAGTGTATGTGTGTGAATGAGAGTGTATGGATGTTTACCAGTAATGGGTTGCGGCTGGAAGGGCATCGCTGCATAAAACATAAGCTGGATAAGTTGGCGGTTTATTCCGCTGTGGCAACCCCTGATTAATAAAGGGACTAAGCTGAAAAGAATACGGATGAATGAATGAATGAATGAATGAATGAATGAATGAATGAATGAATGAATGAATGAATGAACTAACTGAAACTGTATTGTGTATGTACAAAACTTAAACTAACTAAAAATATAGCAAAAACGTCGTTCGTTTTCGTCTTTGTAAATGTATTTAATACATACTGTAAGCCTTTTAGAAGTAAATCTATTTGCTTTGCACTGCCAGTTTTACACCAGGTGTACAGCACCTCAGAGTCTGTAATCCTAATGCCATTGGCCAGATCAAGCCGGTCCCTCTCCAGTCATCCCCAACCTTAAATATGACCTGAGCAGACACTTAATAGTATTCATTTAACACAATTGTGCCCAATAATGTGTTTTATTTCTGTATTAGTGATCGTGATTGCGAACAAAACGTTCCTTTTAACCGGATCTTCTAAGTGAACTGGTTGAACTAATTTGAAATGATTCACGTCTCCGGTAACGTTAAGCACTTATCCACAAACAACTTGCTTTTTAACATGCCTGATACTCTCTCTCACTCGAATTAATTCAATACATACTGAGTTATTCAGTTATTAGAACAGTACACTGAGATCTGATTTGAAAAGCGGTTAACCAATAATACTGCGCATGTGTGATTCAGCAGATGGTAAATCGAGCACAATCAGTACATGATAGCCTGCTGTGACTGGGAAGATTGTCACAAAAGATCTGGGTCGCGTTAACGATCCGAACATCCCATCACTACTGTCTATCTAACCTTAGAAGCAGCCTTGCACACATTTTTTTTTACTTAATGCTGCTATCTTGTAGGCTGTTGTATTTGAATTTGAGGGTGGGTAGATGGTAATGGTAGTGTTTTTGTGTCAAAAAAGTAGTCTGTCTTTGTGCGAGTTTTTATTATACAATATTTATTCTCGTTATTTTGAATCTTGCACCAAACAAACATTCTAAATTACAAAAAAACAATTATAATAATAATAACAAAACTAAAGCAATTTTAAAATAGAAAAACTAGTAAATCTACCTCTAAAACCTTATTAAATCTAACTGAATTTGAAAACAAAAAGTCAAAACAAAATAAAAACTAAAACTAATGAAAAATCCAAAACTTTTATAACCTTGGATGGAAATCCCATTGTATTGATTGATTAACACATTTCTATTCTGTGGTGTTTCGTTGGCTGTATTGGCGTCTGGTTTCTTCGTGTGGCCGCTGGCTCGGGGTTGTGCTGCTCTTTGGCTGATGGAATAATACGGAGCAGATTGGTGGAGATCTGCAAGCCGTGTTGTTTGATCTTTCCTCTTCACGCCACGTTTGCTGGCACTCACCGTCTCAGCCTCACCGCATGGCACAAGCGGCACTGGCATGGCCTCAACCTTCCTGCCAGCTTTCTTTCCCTTGCTTCTCTCTCTCTCTCTTTCTCTCTCTCGTTCCCTTTCTCTCTCCATGCCAAACTTATTCCCTCACGGCTGTTCCTTACACATCCTGCACCCTCCTTTTTTACAAGAGCTAAACTCATGCAATCACTGGACGAATAGTTCAATATACATATGAATGGCCCATACGCTCATTTTCCTGATAGACACAAAAGAAATTCTAGTAGCGGTACATTCAATTCATCTGTTCAAGGCCAAACCAGACCTCACACTTTCAATGAAGAAAGCGGCGTTTTTTTGAATCTGATGGCCAGACTAAAGGGTTTGGGCAGTGAGGCCATGTGAGGAACCTCGAATAGTGTCTTAAAGAAACAGTTCACCCAAAAATGAAAATGTGCTGTTATTTGATTAAACCTCAAACCTTCTTTCTTCTGTTGAATAGTACAGGGATTTCAGCTACGAAGTGAGCAAGTGGATCACTCTGATTCTTGAATGAATCTTCTCATTCAAATCACTCATTGTTCCAATTCAGCCTGTGATTGGTTCACAAATCATCCATTTCTAATTCAAACTTAAACGTTATTATAGGTTCTCTGCAGCCTGATCTCATGAGGAAACGTAAGTATTTTACGTTTAGTGGCTAATTCATATGATTTTAAAAAGGAGGCGTGGCACCCAACCCCACCCCTAACCCCAACCGGCATTGAGTGATGATGAGCAAATCGTACTAAGTTGTACGAATTAGATTGTACGAATTCATACAAGTTAGCCACTAAATCAAAAAGTTACGAATTGCCGTGAGATTGTATTGGTTCTCTGGGTTTACCATTATTAATAGGTACATGTTTGAGTAAAATATTCATTTGTGTTTTATTGTATAAAATATTGTCCTAAAAAGGTCATATGTACTTTAACATTTTATATTGAGCAGACAGATTTGCTTAACCAACCGTCTGCTAGCCTTCACAGTTTACCTACACTGTAAAAAATGGCCGTGATTTCAAGAGTTCACACTTAGCTGATGATTGATTATAAGCAATTTTGGCATGCTGTCCCGGGAGAGAGCCCTGAGCTCAAAAGGTCCTTGAGCCCCGGGCTCCTTCCCGTTGCAGGGCGAGAGGGGAGCGCTGAGCTCAGGTAGATCTCGAGAACTCCCCTGCCGTGGTAATTGAATATCAGATAGTGCTTCTCTTGAGATGGTACTGAGTATTAAACAGGTCTAAAATTAGTTTTTTAGACAATGATTTGGTTGCATGTTTTTGATCTGTGGGAGGAAACCGGAGAACCCGGGGGAAACCCACGTGAGCACGGGGAGAACTGGCAAAACTCCTCACAGAAATGCCTGCAAGTTCGGTAAAGCCTGAACCGTGGACATTCTTGCTGTGAGGCCACAATGCTAAGCACTGGGCCACCGTGTCACCCATCTAGGAAGGAGGAGGAGTAGGGGTGGAAGGAGGGGGGGGGTTCTTCAAAACGAAGATGACTGTGGTAAGAAACCCTGGCTCTTTATAGTGAGTCAGGGATTGTCTGATTGGATAATCATGAGTGGTTAACGAGTAACCAGCCGTGTTCAATCATAATCACGTGCTCCTCTCGAAATTAGTTTATGACTAAACTCCACTTCAACGGTAAAAAACTGTAAAAATGCTACAGTACAAATCTGTAACCAGGTTAACAGTATGTTTCCTTAATATATACGGCGAATAACCGTAAATTGACTTTCCCAGAATTCCCTGCATGGCACATCACTTTTTATGCTTTTTGTTGACATTACTATGGATCTTTTTAGTTGTTTCCCGTTATGTACATTAGAGATGTATGTTACATCTAATGTTGATAAACAATGTTTATTTCATGACTTTAATTTTATGTGTGTTACCATACTGGTGTTTAGTAGCTGTGTGAATGACACTGAGCACCTTCTTTACACTGATACGCTTTTCTGATTGTGGGAAAAGTTGTTTGTGATGAGCACTGGTTCATTATGTATGAACTTTCTCATCACCACCTGCATACAGCTATATTATCATTTCTATCTGTGTAACAAAAGATGTGTACTGTAGATGTTGCTAATTTAAAATACAGACATATTACCTCTTTAAAATTAATAAAATACGGTAATTTACTGTAAAAATTACAATTTACTTTTACGGTTTGTACCGTATATTTTACGGTTAAATACTGGCAACCACAGCTGCCGGCTGCCGTAAATTTTACGAATTTATTTTTTACAGTGTACAGTTGCGATCAGAATTATTAAACCCCTTTTGAATTTTTTTTTCTTTTTTAAATATTTCCCAAATGATGTTTAACAGAGCAAGGACATTTTCACAGTAATAATGATATTTTTTCTTATAGAGAAACTCTTATTTGTTTTATTTCGGCTAGAATAAATGCAGTTTTTAATTTTTTAAACACCATTTTAAGGTTAAAATTTTTAGCCCCTTTAAGCTAAATTTTTTTTCGATTGTCTACAGAACAAACCATCATAATACAATAACTTGCCTAATTACCCTAACCTGCCTAGTTAACCTAATTAACCTAGTTAGGCCTTTAAATGTCACTTTATGCTGTATAGAAGTGTCTTGAAAAATATCAAGTAAAATATTATTTACTGTCATCATGGCAAAGATAAAATAAATCAGTTATTAGAAATGAGTTATTAAAACTTTTATGTTTAGAAATGTGTTGAAAAAATCTTTTCTCCGTTAGACAGAAATTGGGCAAAAAGATAAACAGGGGGGCTAATAATTCAGGGGGTTTAATAATTCTGATTGCAACTGTAACTCAAATAATCTGCAGCACATAGAGGCACCTAGATATAAGAACATAGAGACTGTGTCTGGTCCCCAAATCTCTAAATATAAAAAACTCCCAAACCCATTCAAAGGTAGCAATCTAATTGATGTTCATCAAATAAAAAAAAAAAGCTAATCAAAAGATAAGACTCGCATCATTAAACATTAGATCACTCTCCTCTAAAACTCTGTTGGTTAATAGTTTGATAACTGATCTAAAGCTAGATGCACTTTGTCTAACAGAAACCTGGCTAAAACCAGATGATTGCATGCTCCTAAACGAGTCTTCACCAGAAGGATATCATTGTAAACACGAACCGCGTCTTAAAGGCAAAGGTGGAGGCGTTGGCATAATATACAGTAATATTTTTAGTGTTACTCATTGATCTGACCTCAAATATAGTTAATTTGAAGTAAGAGTGTTGTATATTTCAGTGTGCAATTTAAACAATAAATTTTAATCTAAATGTATATTAGCAACTTTATATAGGCCTCCAGTGCACCATACCGACTTTATGAAAAAATTTGCTTATCTCTTATCTGAAATAGTTCTGGCCACAGATAAAATTTTAATTGTTGGTGATTTTGATATTCATATTTGTGAAGTTTGTTCCTCGCTGCTGTCGCCGCAGACTTGCATGGTTTGGGACTTGTGGAGCTGCGCATCAATGGATTTGCTCTTCATTGTTTGGACTTTCACCAATGAAAATTAAACCACATTGAACTGAACTAAACTGAGCTTAAACTCTTGAAAACTGGACTGACATTGTTTCAATTTACTATAATCTTCTATGTGAAGCTGCTTTGACACAATCTACATTGTAAAAGAGCTATAGAAATAAAGATGAATTGAATTGAATTGAATTGAAATTGACCTGTTGCCAGTTTCTGAGATAAATGCTCTAAATGATAATATTTGTAAATTGAAATAAAAATTCTGAAGACATGTTATCAGAGCTTATTAAATAAAACAAAAATAGACATTTTACTGAAAACACTTCCCACTTACTGGCAAATCCAGAAAATTGATAATATCTTTGAAGGGCTATATAGCTATTTATTACACTGCTGTCTGGAATACTTGATTCTGATTGGTCAGTTGTGATATTCCAAGGTATGTTATTCCCAGATAACAACTATTAAATAACACAGGCTCATCAGGGAACTTCGAATCACCTTGATCATCTGTGAACACATTCAATATGTATCTGCTTGTCTGTCACGCCACAGTTTTGAACTGTTTTGACTGTTTGGATATCAATGAATAGCACTTGATATATATATATATGCTTTATCCAGCCAGTTTCATCTCTGTCAGCTTCGTGTTTTTGACTGTTTGGCGCCATCTTGTGAGTGAATAATGTGCAGGTTAGTGTATACTCCATCAGCTGTTTTCATTTCTGTCAGCTTTGCATTTAATCAAAGTATTAATTAAATACTACTGCTCAGAGCAATGTTTTGTCTAATTTTTAGATTTTGTGGCAAGTAGATGGGATAATAGTTAATATTTAGGGCGATAAAGTACATCCAGGATGCTTGTTTTTGCAGAATGAAGCCTTTCAGTTTTATACAACAGTGCCTGTATTTATTTTTAATGTATGTGAGTGCCGTAAAGGTGTCAGAAAGTTTAACCTGGTGCTATAAAATGTGCATATTGCTGTGTCTTTAAAATAACGTAATCATCCCAGGGGTCCCAAAAAAACCCGAAAGGCTGATGGCTTTTTATTTGAATGTTGTTTTTTTTATCTGTAGGTTATGGATGAAATATGGTGTTTCTAATAGTTTAATAAAATTAATTCAATTTTTGGAAATCACCAAGTGTCGCGACCTTGACATTCTTTATTTCCTTAACTATTATCTTTATTGTCTAACTATTAACTTTATCACCTTAACTATTATCCCAGCTACTTGCCACAAAATATAAAAACTAGACACAAAACATTGCTCTGAGCTGTAGTTCATTCATTCTTTGATTAAATGCAAAGCTGACAAAAATGAAAACAGCTGATGGAGTATACACTAACCTGCACATTATTCAGTCACAAAATGGCATGAAATAACACTGACAGAAGCAAAACTGGCTGGATAAAGCATATACTACGATTTAGTAACAAGGTGGCTCCAAAACAATCAAAAACAGTTAAAAAACATGACATGAAAGACAAGCAGATGCTAATTGAACTTGTTCACTGATGGTCAAGGTGATTCAAAGTTCCCGGATGAACCTGTGTTATTAACTGGGAATAACATACCTTGGAATGTCATTGTCCCGCAACCCCCTGGGGGGTCCCTACCCCCACTTTGGAAGCCACTGCCCTAACATACAGTACACTCTCAGAAATAAAGGTACAAAATCTATCACTTGGGTGGTACCTTTTCAAGTTCTCCTTTTTTGTTCCTAACAGGTCCTTAAAGGTACATATTAATATCTAAAAATAAAGTACAAATTTGTATCTCATAGTACCTTAAAGGTACAAAAGTGAACGTTAAAGGTACAAAAGTGTACCCAAAAGGTACTAATGTGCAGCTGTAAAGTACAAAGGTGTACCTCTTGAAAATGTACCAGCCCAGTGACAGATTTTGTGCCTTTGTTTGTGTATGCCAATGTGCATATTAACCAAAGCAGTGCGTCCCGCGGACTGGGCCTACTATAGACCTGGTATAAATTACCAGGTTGCTTTTGCACTTAAACAAACTATCAATATAAACTTTTTATAATGTAATTATATATTATAAATATAATATAATATAATATAATATAATATAATATAATATAATATAATATAATATAATATAATATAATATTATTTTAATTGTTTTAAAATGGGTTAAATTATCTCGAACAAGCCTGCAAAAATGTTACAAACCCCTGATGTTGGTCTAGGGGAAAATGGGGTTTGACAGTTATGTACAATTAAGATAAATTTATACAAACAGTGAATGAAGTGCAAAGACAACCAAAGTAGATACCAACATTGTGACTTTATTTACAATACCCAAAGTGAACAAAAACAACGAATTAATCAAAAATAAAGAAAAAGAAAATAAGGCAAAAATATATATTTACAAATATTGAAACAAACGAGAGCTGGCAGAAGGCACGTGGGCGGCGCTAAAGAAATGAAAAGAGCAAAACCCAAACTCTATCTAACTCCCCAGAAGCATCTAGCTAACTGAATATATTAAACAAAATAACAAACACGCGAAGAGTCTTCCGAGTCCTAACTATCCTACTCCATCTATCCGAAAAGTACAAGGGGTGGCGCTGGCGCTCGCCCCTAACCTGATGTACTATACACAGGAGTAGTCCTACGTGTTGCAAGATGTATGTCATGTGACCTGCTTACCTGTCCGCTTCGTCCAAGCTTCATTAACAATGTAAATGAGAAATGGAATGGTAAATGAATGACGGACGGATAACTTGCACACACAGAAACAGGCAACAACAAAAATACATTGTCAGACAGGGTTTTTCTTTCTTAATGCAACGCAACGCAATAAACACAAAAGGAGGGACAAGAGGAAAAAGAAGAGACTGGTAAGGGGTCTGGCGCGCGCTTTTATGACGGGTGGTCTTTGGCTATTCAATATAACGTCGGAGTGACGTCACCGGGGAGGAATGATTCATGTATGAATCGACAAATAGACGGAACCTGTGAAAAATGAAAGCAGATACAGGAGAACAGAGCGAGAGGGAAAGAGAAAAAAAACACAGAGCACAAACAACACAAATACATAACAAGAGAGAGAGTATTGAATACTTTTGTAGATTCACACTTAAGCCCTCATTTGCTCACTTTATATGGAAAATAATGGATATATGATTAAAAGTATTCTTAAAAATCCACATTTTACATTTCACAAGAAAAGTCTAGACACAAGAAAGTCTAGAGGGCGAGTAAACAGTGACAGAATTGAGATTTTTATAAACACTAACAACCACAAACCATCCCCAAGCAGTTGCGGGTCAGTGTTCCACTGCTTCAAGAAATATCGTCCTTTAACTGTTACGCTTTGTTGTTTCTTCTTTCCCTTTTTGTCTCAATGGGCGGGAAAAACCTGGGGCTAATTTGGTAATAATAGTGTTTGATGATGTGTAAGCCCAATTTGCACACTTTCTTTGCCATTTCCCCGCTCTGCCGCTCGATCTCTCCACATCTGCCTCTTATCTGCTCAGCGTGAAGCACTTCATTTGAGGCTAATGGCATATGCCTGATCCTAATCTCTCCATTCATTCCTCCACGGCGAGATGGAGATCTTCATTGGCAGGATGAGACAATATGTTGAAAAAAAAAGGGGGCCGTGTTAATGAGCCGTGCTGACTTCTTCTTCTCTGCTTTTGAGGGTCAAAGGCAGACGGAGCAGGAGATTGAGTCGAGGAAGCCGCAGAAATGGCAGCTTTGCGTAGCAGTTTTTTATTAAAGGAACAGACGACACGGCTCATTTCCAGGAGCTGTTTGAAGATCAGGAGCTTGAGATTTTATTTCATAGAGAGACATTGTTCTGGTTGTGCGAGCATGTCAGTGGTATCTGTCATCTTTTCGTTATTTATATCATATCAGACGATCTTGGTTCTTCCAAATCTGTTTTGTATAGCTGACTGATTACAGTGGATTACTAGATTGGAATCAGCTTTATTCATATTAATAGGTTTATAATAAATGGGACTTTATATTAGACAGACTGTTTTTCTATAAGAATATTTCCTTCTAGATCTTGACCTGTTACCTATATATTTGTAAATATAACAGGTGCAATTATTTATCTTAACGTATGCATGCATTAATATTTTTTTTCTTTACGGTTTTTACTTTCAAATATTTTATTTTATATATTTAATATTTTATATTATTTACATACGGATAGTATCATGTTTCTTATGTTTAATAATATATTTGTAAATTTTTATTTGGTTTTAATATTTTATTATTATTATTATTATTATTATTATTTATAATAATAATAATAATAATAATAATAATAATAATAAGTCTTTATCAAACTATTTTATATGATTTCAAACTATTTATATTTACTTACATTTTTATATATTTCTTTTTCATGTACATATTAATGTTTATTATTTCTGTCTTAATATATTTTCACAAGTAAAAATAAGAGCAATATACAGTTGAAGTCAGAATTATTAGCCCCCCTGAATTATTATCCCCTGTTTATTTTTTTCCCCCAATTTCTGTTTGACGGAGAAGATTTTTTCAACACATTTCTAAACATAATAGTTTTAATAACTCATTTCTAGTAATTGATTTATTTTATCTTTGCCATGATGACAGTAAATAATATTTTACTTGATATTTTCAAGACAATTCTATACAGCTTAAAGTTACATTTAAATGCTTAACTTGGTTAATTGGGTTAACTAGGCAGGTTAGGGTAATTAGGCAAGTTATTGTATAACGATGGTTTGTTCTGTAGACAGTCGAAAAAATATAGCTTAAAGGGGCTAATAATTTAGACCTCAAAATAGTGTTTAAAAAATTGAAAACTGCTTTTATTCTAGTTGAAACAAAACAAATAAGACTTTCTCCAGAAGAAAAGATATTATCAGACATACTGTGAAAATTTCCTTGCATTGTTAAACATAATTTGTGAAATATTTAAAAAAAGAAAAAAAATCAAAGGGGGGCTAATAATTCTGACTTCAACTGTATATATATATATATATATATATATATATATATATATATATATATATATATATATATATATATATATATATATATATATATATATATATATATATATAACATATATGTTTTCCTAAATTATTTATTTATTATTTTTTTTCTCCTTTTTAAGAACTATAAATATATATCACACAATTGTATTGTTTATTTTTTTCTCCTTTTTTATCTGATGTAAAATGTCTAGAGAAAAATACCTGGAAAGGTGCTTAATATAAATACACATTATTTAATTTTGTATTCTATATTTAAAATTTATCTTTTTTTGCATATACTTATATTATATTATATTTGTTATTATTTTTACTTGAGGTTATATTTTGCTTTAGTTCCATAACTCTTGCTTACTTTCATTTCTTCTACACAGGTATGGGCAGTATTTATGATACATGTATTTCAAATACGTATTTTAAATACAAAATAGTATTTTGTCATTTGTATTTGATAGGGTTGATGAAAATGGCTTAATATTTTATATCAAAATATTTTAGTGTCTTGTTTTTTTATGTTTTTAAAATACTGTAAAATATTTTGTAAGAAGTCTACATGATGATGTCATAAAAATGTGGCCTTTAATAGTGGTGTTTTCTCAGTTATTTGTCAAGGCTCAGACTAGAACAGACTAGAAAATTGATTAATATTGAAATTGATCAATGCTTGGCGTATGGATGGAAATTATGCATCACATATAAAGAAAATACAAGACAAATAGTAGGGGTAGATTCAGAAGCTAGTCAAAATAAGACAGGCAAATAAGGCAAATAACATAAAGTCTCACAGTGGGGATTTCTACAAAACTTCATTGGCTGTTTCAAACGGTAATAGCTGATCTGCAGATGCTCTTTATATCTAGCTAATTACAAACTTTGACATAGTTATTCATTATGAGACACAAATTTTTAATAATACTCCAGTCTACAGGCTGGTCAAAAATTTTATGGTCAAAAATTTTTATGTTTATGACAGCAAAAACAGATAGCAAGATTTTTTGAGATATCGTGTTTTATATTGTGTGTAAAGATTTCATTTGCAAAAAAATATATAAAAATTTTATTGAACAAATTATGTGAACAGCCATTTTAAATAAACTTTTCATGTCACCCTTGAGATGGTGGCAATTTTCACAATACATAGATATATAGAGAGCGATATAGTACTATATCTCATTATCTGCATTAAATGTTTTTTTACAGTGAATAAAGTGATCATCTTCAAGACAGGACTTTCTGTATGAAATTTGTACAAAATCTATACTAAAATCAAAGAGAAACACAAGTTACAATTTTTATGAAAACCTTCTCATGTACAGTAGAGGTGAATGAGGTGCAGAGAAGCTGACTTGCTCAGAGAAAAACTGTTGCTATCAATCATTGTTTACTTCACTAAGTCAGTTTAATGGTGAAGGGACTGATCGAATAGGCCTGTTGATGGAAGATTTGTCAAGAAATGTCATGCTCCATTGTAAAAGTATTTAGTAGTATTT
>LR812534.1:54948941-55138941 GCA_903798195.1 Danio kyathit | reverse complement strand
TAAAAATAATAATAATTAATAAAAATAAGTATTGTTAAAAACAGGTTGTAAATATATAAATAATTATATTTTAAAATATAGTATTAAATTATTATTATTATTATTATTATTATTATTATTATTATTATTATTATTTTCTCTTGAGATATGTTTAAGGTTATTTAAACAAATAGTATATTATTATATACATATAAAATATAGGTTTTCTTATATTAAAAACAAGCTGTAAATATTTAATTATATACAATAATATAACATAATATAATATAATGAAATAGAAAAATAATTAACCCATGGGCCAAAAGTAGTATTTTGATACAAAAAACAGGATGTAAGTAGATATAAATAAATATAAATTAAATTTTAAAATATAGTAATAAAATATTTATATTTACAGATTTATCAACCATTCTCTATTTTATTATGTTATACTCTGTTACTATTAACGTATTTAAAAACAACTCTATCCTGTTATTTGATAATGATGCTAAACCATAAATACCGGGCGCAAACTCAGGATTTATTATTATTATATATTTTTTTAAACTACCAGCTAACTATTGATTCGCCACTTTTATATACTCACTAATGCTGTCTTCACTTGCATTCACTTAGCAATCATTAATTTTAGACTCTTTAAACATTTTTCTTCTTCTGAAGCAATATAATATCTTCATCTGTAAGAATATAAGCCTTTATTCATTAAAAAATCAAATACAGTGCATCAACTTTAAATCCAGTGACAAAAAAATACACAAACCAGAGCATCATTTTTCCCTGAACCTCTCATTCAAAACTCAGGTAAACCTCAGCAACAATGCGAAGCTCTCCGCTTTGTTTATCTCCAGCAGTTGTTTCTCCCTTTTCTTCCTCCTAAAAAAGCCTCCCAAAAAATCTTTTTACTCAGTTAATTATCACGCTCACCCTTGAGTGACTCAAAGCCGGCTGATTTCTCTCCAGATACTGGCGTTACTGTAGAGGCGTCAACGTTGCGGAGCGCAGCGCAGCACATATTAGCACTGGAGTAATTAGGTGGCATTAGGTATTATTCACACCTATCCGACTGTATTAGAGCATGGTTACAGTGGCGTTAATGAGAGCGTCTGAGCTGTGGAGGACGCAGCACCCTCACGCTTGTATTTGTCATGCGCTGTAGTCTCACACAATCAACCTGAGCTTCTCTTATAATTGCGGCGTTGAGCTCCACACAATGACAGGAGCTGAGAGAATACATACAATCCCCATCTAGTTTTTTTTTCGCATGTGATAACTCCGTGTTAAAGGAACACTACACTTTTTTTCCAAATAGTCTCCCCTAGAGTTAAACAGTTGAGTTATACCATTTTTCAATCCCTTCTGCCGATCTCTGGGTCTGGCTGAAGCACTTTTAGCCTAGCTTAGCATAAATCATTGAATCGAATTAGACCGTTAGCATCTCACTCAAAAATGACCAGAGTTTCGATAATTTTCCCATTTAAAGCTTGACGTTTTGTAGTTACATCGTGTATTATGAGCGACAGAAAATAAATAATATTGCTATCTTCTCAGCTAATATGGCAATAGTTATTATATTACATGGTACGGCAGGAAAGTTTCTTGATTAGTACGCTGGAATGAGAGTATAGTTCCTAGTCTTACTGGCCTAAGTCAGACCTGGGCATTTTACGGCCTGTGGGCCACATGCGGCCTGCTGGACTTCTTTGAATGGCCCATGTGAAGTATTTTTTTAATTTAAATTAAATTATAAATTTTAAATTTAATTTAAAAAGTGCAGGTCTGATATTGCGAGTAAACAAAAGGGGACTTTAACATATATCGGTTTTTGCATGCTCAGTTTCGTTATTTCAAATGGAGATGCACCTGTTCAGCACTCAAATAGGAAGGGATGCACATGCAGTATGTCATGCTCACGTTTCCAGGTGCTGCGAGTTGAAAAAATCAAAACATTACAGAGTGCTGCGAGTAAACCACAAGTCATGTAACACGAACCAACCAGGCAGCTTCACACTTTGTATGGAATGACTCAGTAATAAAGGTAAACTAATTACCTCATATTAACGATTTAACAAATCCAGATACAGATCCTCTCTCAGTGATGATCATTACATCCCATATCCACCTCAAATTCAACCTGACTTCAGTGCACTTGTTCAGCCCAACACAGTCTATAATTCTCTCACTGAATATAAAAAAAAAAATTAGGGATGTCCAGATCCGATCACGTAATATTATTATTATTATTATTATTATAAATATTATACGTATTATTATTATTATCATTATTATTGTTTTCATTATTATTGTTGTTATTATTGTTATTATTATTATTATTATTATTATTATTATTATTATTATTATTATTATTATTATATGTATTATTATTATTATTATTATTATTATTATTATTATTGTTTTCATTATTATTGTTATTATTATTATTATTATTATTATTATTATTATTATTATTATAAATATTATACATATTATTATTATTATTATTATAAATGTGATACATATTATTATTATTATTATAAATATTATATTTATTATTATTATTATTATTATTATTATTATTATTATTATTATTATTATTATTATTATAAATATTATACGTATTATTATTATTATTATAAATGTTATACATATTATTATTATTATTATTATTATTATTATAAATATTATATTTATTATTATTATTATTATTATTATTATTATTGTTTTCATTATTATTATTATTATTATTATTATTATTATTATTATTATTATTATTATTATAAATATTAAACGTATTATTATTATTTTCAACATTATTGTTATTATTATTATTAATATTATTATTAATAATAATATTATTATAAATATTATATGCAGTAGGTAGTGCTGTTGCCTCACAGCAAGAACGTCGCTGGGTCGCAGGTTCGAACCTCGGCTGGGCTGGGTCAGTTTCCGTTTCTGTGTGGAGTTTGCATGTTCTCCCTGCGTTCGCGTGGGTTTCCTCCGGGTGCTCCGGTTTCCCCCACAGTCCAAAGACATGCAGTACAGGTGAATTGGGTAAGCTAAATTGTCCGTAGTGTGTGAATGTGTGTGTGTGGAAATTCCCAGAGATGGGTTGCAGCTGGAAGGGCATCCGCTGCGTAAAATCGTGCTGGATAAGTTGGTGGTTCATTCCACTGTGGCGACCCCGCAAGGGACAAAGCCGACAAGAAAATGAATGAATGAATAAATAAATATTATATGTATTATTATTATTATTATCATTATTATTATTATTGTTTTCATTATTATTGTTGTTATTATTATTGTTGTTATTATAATTATCATTATTATTATTTTAAATGTTATAAATATTATAAATATATAATAATATATATTATTATTATTATAAATATTATACGTATTATTAATATTATCATTATCATTATTATTGTTTTCATTATTATAGTTGTTATTATAATTATAATTATTATTATTATTATAAATATTATACGTATTATTATTATTATCATTATTATTGTTTTCATTATTATAGTTGTTATTATAATTATTATTATTATAAATATTATACGTATTATTATTATTATCATTATTATTGTTATTATTATTATTATTATAAATATTATACATATTATTGTTGTTATTATTATTATTATAAATATTATACGTATTATTATTATTATTATTATTATTATCATTATTATTATTTTCAATATTATTATTATTATTATAAATATTATACATATTATTATTATTAATATTATCATTAATATTATAATTATTATTATTATTAATATTATTATAAATGTTATACGTATTATTATTAATATTACTATTAATATTATTATTATACATATTATACGTATTATTATATATATTTTTGTATTATTATTATTATCATTTTTATTGTTTTCATTATAATTGTTATTATTATTATTGTTAATATTATAGTCATTTTAGTATTGGGTGTTGCTGTTATTATTATTGCTATTTTTATTATTATTGATGTTGTTGCTCAATAACAAAAGTAGGTGTAACCTTATTGCTTGAACTGTAAATCAATCTGCTCTCTCTCTCTCTCTCTCTCTCTCTCTCTCTCTCTCTCTCTCTCTCTCTCTCTCTCTCTCTCTCTCTCTCTCTCTCTCTCTCTCTCTCTCTCTCTGTCTCTTGCTCCCTCTCAGTCTGTCTGTCAGCTGGAGATGGAAAATAACTAATGTGTGCAGGTGTGATGATTTGGCTGATTTAGGGCGAGTTGGAGAATGTATTACGGGGGTCTGACAGGCGAGTGCAGATAGTCTGGCGGTGTTAAGAGGCTGTGACATTATGTCTGCAGGGTTACGGTGTCGCCGTCAAAGCATCAGCTGCTATTACTGGATCAATAGCTCTCAGTTTTGCACTTATCTCTGGCTGATGGTGAGCAGCTTTACTGGATGCACACCGGGGACCGAACGTCAGATAATGCCGAGGAGACCTTGAGAAATTAGTATCAGTGTGGAGAGTTCAGACTCAAGCATTTCTTGCCTCTGTGTGCTGTTTAAGTGCAGTCCTGCTTTTTTTCTTCTTTTTATTATCTTGTGCAGGGGTTTTGTCACAGATCTGGGTTTTTATACTGCATGGGTGAGAGGTGAGATGATGGGATTGTTGTTTTTCGAAAGAAGCTTACTGTGAATTAAATGAAATGTGAATGTTCGAGTTGTGTGAATTAAATAGCTGTGCAAATCGACGATTGGGTGTTTTAATGCAGGAGTGTGATTTAAAGAGTTTGCATTCCTGTCATTCAGAGTCCTCACTAAATATTGTTTGATATAATTAGTTGTGGGCAGCGTAGTGACTCAGTGGGTAGCACTGTCGCCTCACAGCAAGAAGGTTGCTGGTTCGAGCCTCGGCTGGGTCAGTTGGCATTTCTGTGTGGAGTTTGCATGTTCTCCCCGTGTTCGCGTGGGTTTCCTCTGGGTGCTCCGGTTTCCCCCACAAGTCCAAAGACATGCGCTATAGGTGAATTGGGTAAGCTAAATTGTCCGTAGTGTATGTGTGTGTGTGTGTGTGTATGGGTGTTTCCCAGTGATGGGTTGCAGCTGGATAAGTTGGCGGTTCATTCCGCTGTGGCGACTCCTGATGAACAAAGGGACTAAGCCGAAAAGAAAATGAGTGAATGAATGAATAAGAAGTTGTTTTTTTCAGTGATTATTCTGGTCCATATTTAACCTCTTAAAAAAATTCCAATCAAAATTGTTATATTTCACTAAAATGGATGAAAAACAATAATAATAATAATAATAATAACAACAATAATAATAATTGAAATCATTTTTGTTTATTGAAGGAGGGTGAAATAAAGTAAACTGAAAAATAATATTATAAATTAAATTCTAAAAATATAATATAAAAGTGATTGATAAAATAATTTACTAAAATGGATGAATAATAATAATAATAATAATAATAATAATAATAATAATAATAATTTTTGTTCATTAAAGGAGGGTGGAAAAATTTTATTCAGTTTTTCAGTTCAATTCATTTTTATTTGTATAGGGCTTTTACAATAAAGATTGTGTCAAAGCATATAAGATTATAGTGAAAAATAAAGTAAACTGAAAAATAATATTAGAAATTAATTATAAAAATATAATATTAAAAATGATTAATAAAATAATTGACTAAAATGGGTGAGTAATAATAAAAATAATAATAATAGTAATAACAATAATTGAAATAATTTTTGTTCATTACAGGAGGGTGGAATAATGAAGTAAACTGAAAAATATTATAAATTAAATTATACAAAATATAATACAAAAATGGATGAATAATATTAATAATAATAATAATAATAATTTAAATTATTTTTGTTCTTTGAAGGAGGGTGAAATAATAAAGTAAACTGAAAAATAATATTATAAATTAATTTATAAAAATATAATATAAAAGTGATTGATAAAATAATTGACTAAAATGGATGAATAATAATAAATATAATAATAATAATAATAATTTAAATTATTTTTGTTCATTGAAGGAGGGTGAAATAATAAAGTAAACTGAAAAATAATATTATAAATTAATTTATAAAAATAAAATATAAAAGTGATTGATAAAATAATTGACTAAAATGGATGAATAATAATAATAATAAATATAATAATAATAATAATAATAATAATAATAATCATTGAAATTATTTTTGTTTCTTGAAAGAGGGTGGAATAATAAAGTAAACTAAAAATAATATTATACATTAGTTTAATATTTCAGAATATTAAAAATGATTGATAAAATAATTGACTAAAATGGATGAAGAATAGTTATAATAGATAATAGTATAAGATGATAGATAGATAGATAGATAGATAGATAGATAGATAGATAGATAGATAGATAGATAGATAGATAGATAGATAGATAGATAGATAGATAGATAGATAGATAGATAGATAGATAGATAGATAGATAGATAGATAGATAGATAATTAAATTCTAAAAGTATAATATAAAAGTAAATAAAGAAATAATTCAATTGTATTAAATTTCATCTAGTTAACAAGGACACATTTCATTTGATTTTAAATCTATAAAATACTAGCTGAATTTAGTCTGTAAAATATTTAGAGATCAATAAGAATGATTAAAAACCAGACTTTTTTACTAAGACTTCACATGTATGATACAAACAGAAAAGCTAAAAACAGGATATTAATAAAACCTACAATAGTTATACTAAAAAAACAAATAAACCTGAATTAAGAACAGAGAAAAGTACATATATAAAACAAAGATCTATACAGACAAAAAATCCAAAACTTTCAATTAAATATTTAAAACAGAAAAACATATATATATATATATATATGCAGACTAATTTGGGTTATTATTAAAAACTAAAAGCAATACAAAAATCACATTAAAAAACAAAATTTTAAATTTAAGCTAAAACGTACCGACCCCACACTTTTTTCATTGAAGTGTGTATATTTATATAATATGAACTTAAAATAAACAACTCAACTGTAAATCCAAAAAGTTACGCAATACTAAAAAAAAAGTCATCAAAACTCTCCTAACTGGTTATGCAGAGTGTGACACTAGTAGTGGTGACCTTGTAAGTGAAGCAATCCTGAAGTTCACAGTGGAGAGTACAGTAATTTACTGTATTAGCATGAGGCCACAGAGAGATGACGCTCTGGTCACACCATTCCTACATTTTTTACTGTTTTTTAGGAGAAAAACATTGTCAGGAGTGAAAAAAGAGGCAAAAGTGAGCGAGTTCCCCGATGGGGCGTTTGCCTACTTTCAAGTCTTTCATTAAACTTCACAAGCCAGAGTTAATCCTTGCTACAGCATACAACAAAAAACACAGCATTCAACAACTGAAAAGAGCAAAAAAAAAAAAAGAGGGGGGAGGGTGGAAAAAGAGAAAAGAACAGGCCTGATCGCTCCATATTCATATTCCTATGCAGCCGTTATCACTTAAAAGGCTTTCTAATTACAACAACAAGACAAAAACTCCTTGGATTCATTCCAGACGCGCTAAATGATAAAATAAGCTCGCACTCTCTCTGCCGCTTAATCTCCGTAAAGCACCTTGGAGCGTCATCTCCCAAATACATAACACTGAATGCGGAAATGCCATTTGGAGATGCAGGTGTGACATTTGATAAGAAACTTCTGGATTAAATATGTTCGGCTAATGAGGAGCCCGGCAACCATCAGGGCAAACTATTGGTGGGATTGTGTGTGGCTGATAACATTGCACAACTCGATTATTAATAAACAGCCCCAGTCTCTCTCTCTCTTTCTCTCTCTCTTTCTTTCTCTCTCTTTCTTTCTTCATTAAGGATGGGCGAGAACAAGGCTGTGGGTTTAAAAGTGCATGTCAATTCTGAACTCTAACTATAAGTTGAAAGTAGAAATGAGTTCAGATTTGGGGGTCTTCCTAAGCCTGACCCTCTAAACAAGTGATGCTAAAAAGAACTTTAACAACTATACAGACTAATCAAATTGAATAAAGGCGGTATAAATGTAATTGACTATAAAATAAATATATAAACTTTATTTTTATAGAGCACATTTAGCATCTCTAGGCACTTTACAGACATAAAGTGCAGCAGTAAAAGATACAAGGATAAATGCAAAAAAATGTAATAATAAAAATAAATAAAAACACATGAAATAGTAATAATAGTATTAGATCTAAAAATCATAAATATATATATATATATATATATATATATATATATATATATATATATATATATATATATATATATATATAGAAAAAATTATATATATATATATATATATATATATGTATATATGTATACAGTTAGAAAGTCAGTATGTATACAGTTATAAGTCAGAATTATTATCCCCCTGAATTATTAGCCCCCCTGTTTATTTTTTCCCCAATTTCTGTTTACTGTAGAAGATTTTTTTCAACACATTTTTGAACATAATAGTTTTAATAACTCATCTCTATTAACTGATTTTTTTATCTTTGCCATGATGACAGTAAATAATAATTGACTAGATATTTTTCAAGACACTTCTATACAGCTTAAAGTGACATTTAAAGGCTTAACTAGGTTAATTAGGTTAACTAGGCAGGTTAGGGTAATTAGGCAAGTTATTGTATAACGATGGTTTGTTCTGTAGACTATCGAAAAAATATATAGCTTAAAGAGGCTAATAATTTTAACCTTAAAATGGCTTTTAAAAAAATTTAAAAACTACTTTTATTTTAGCCAAAATAGATATAAAGTCTTAAGTTATTAAGAATAAGTTATTTAATAAATACATTAATAAAAATCACTAAAACAACAATAACATTTTATATAAGAACAGAAAAGACAAAATTGAGATATTTTAAGCGGTATTTTTTTAATTTATTAAAATATATACTAATAATAGACTAGTTTAAAAGCTGTTAATTACATTAAAAACTCAAATAAACAGTAAATAAAAATAAATAAAATAATATAGAAGTAAAATAACTTTTACAAATAAAAGTTAATAAACCTACAGTACATAGGCAAAAAGTATCCAACACCATTACTAAAGCTAACTAAATTTACAGTATATGAAAAGAGAAAAGAGAAAAATAAACACTAATGTAGGATATTAATACAGTTGTGATATTTGTTCAATACTAAAATAAAACTAAAAACTAAAATAAACATTAATAAAAAACAAAAACAAATCAATTCTTAACTATATAGCCAAAATATATAAAAAACGTCTAAAACCAATCAAAATTTTATCAAGACGGTATAGACAAAATGAATAAAAATTTCGAACCCATCTCTGGGAAACGTCCATACACACTCATTCACACTCATACACTACGGACAATTTAGCTTACCCAATTCACCTGTACTGCATATCTTTGGACTGTGGGGGAAACCGGAGCACCTGGAGGAAACCCACGCGAACGCAGGGAGAACATGCAAACTCCACACACAAACGCCAACTGACCCCGCCGAGGCTCGAACCAGCGACTCTCTTGCTGTGAGGCTACCTACTGCGCCACTGCGTCGCCCATATAGACAAATAAAAGTTAATAAAATATGCATAGACAAAAAAATTTTTAAAAAGTGCAAAAACAATTGCTAAAGCAGACTAAATGTAATATGAAAACAGAAAAGATAAAAATAGACTAATTCAGGATATTAACAAAATTATATTTACTCATAAATAAAAAAGCACCAAAAACTACCATAAACATATAATAAAAACTATGTTGTCAAATGAAATGCTGCCATATATCGACAAAAAAAACATAAAAATGTCAAAAACAATAGAATTTTTGTTCAGCGTATTTAGCGTATTAATGAAATGATGATATCTTATGATATAATACTAAAATAAAACTAAGAACAAACATAAACATTTAAAAAAAAAAAACCTCTAAACTATACATACAGCAAACAATGCTGCACTGAAACGTACAGTAAAGCTGAAAGCAGAAATGAGTTCAGATCAGGTTTTTTATTTTTTCTTCAGTGTTTTTCGGCGACTGGGCTTCAGGGCGAGTGTGTTGTCCACAAAGCGTTTAGAGCATTGAGCCTGAAGTCCCTCTGCCCAGGCTTGACATTTGGAGTGATTTGGAGCAGATTAAGGGCGCATTAGTGCCGTGGCCTGTCAAAGGGCTGTTAATGAGGTGTGTGGGGCGTCCCGACTCAAACGCCGGTCCCGGATTCATGCACTGTGGTCTGCAGAAGAAATCGATAAACCCAGGCCTGGAGAGTTTTTCTTTTTCGGGGGATAACTGGACGCTACTGCCAAAGTCTCACTGGAGAGTGTCCTTCTAAACCTGCTTAGCTCAGCCAGCCAGAGAAAGACCCGGCGAAAGACCCGCGCCACTGGCTGTCCACAAATGTCCATATTTAAATTCAAATTACAAAAACCTAATGGATTCTGAGCGCTGGAGTTGGCTGGAGTTGGGCTTCTTATAAGGCCAAACTGACTCTATGAGATGTGCGTATTAAGTTCTTTGTTTTAGGGTTGTTTTTTTACCCTTTACATGAGGATATGTTGTGCAAGCCTACACCATGAAAGCATGGATCCATCCTGCCTTGTATCAATGGTTCAGGCTTGTGGTGGTGGTGTAATGGTGTGGGGATATTTTCTTGGCACACTTTGGGCCCATTAACACCAATTGAGCATCGTGTCGACGTCACAGCCTACCTGAGTATTGTTGCTGACCATGTCCATTCCTTTATGACCACAGTGGACCCATCTTCTGATGGCTACTTCCAGCAGGATAACGCGCCATGTCATAAAGCGTGAATCATCATCTGGTTTCTTGAACATGACAATCAGTTTACTGTACTCAAATGGCCTCCACAGTCACCAGTTCTCAATCCAATAGAGCACCTTTGGAATGTGGTGGAATGGGAAATTCGCATCATGGATGTGCAGCCGACAAATCCGCAGCAACTGCGTGATGCTATCATGTCAATATGGACCAAAATCTCTGAGGAATATTTCCAGTACCTTGTTGAATCTATGCCACGAAGGATTAAGGCAGTTCTGAAGGCGAAAGGGGGTCCAACCTGGTAAGGTGTAACTAATAAAGTGGCCGGGGACTGTACATTAAATGAGGCTACAGTACATCACTCTGCAAACACATGATGACCAGTTAACTAGATTTATTTTTTTGTTTGGAAGTTTGAATTTAGTAAGTGACCATGTGCATATTGAAAGTCTTAAAACGTATGTGTAAATTTATTTACTTAAGATGTAAAAAAAAAAAAAAAAAAAAATTATTTTGTGCAAGTGTGAAATTTGTTGGTTGTCATGTGCTTAAAAGGTTATTTTTTTTATTTTTACAAAGTATTTACACTTTATGCGAGGCTACAAAACACCTGATGACTGACCAGTTAGACTTGGTGTACAGTCTGAAATTAGTTTAAATTAGCCTTTGTGTGAAATGAGTTATTTTTTAATGCAAAAATGTACAAATTTATATTTATTTTTTATATCATTATTTTTTTTAACTTAACTTATTTTTTAATACTTACTAACAAGATGATGTCTTAGGATTAAAGGTGCAGTATGTAAGTTTGACACCCAGTGGTTGAACTAGCTATTGCACTCCTGCATCAAAACAAACGCAAGCGCAGGTTGCCAGATTGAGGACAGGAGCGAGTGATTTAAACCGTTTTCTAAATAAAAGAAACAGCACCCGATAGAAGGAATATTTTCCATATTAAAAGGAGTTTTGTCCTAACCAACACCTCGAATTGATATATTAGAAACGGCTTCTATTTCTTGCAGCTGAACAACAGAAAACTGACTATGATCACCTCAAGTACACCACATGTACTTTATTCAGTGTTAAATGCTAATAATGCGAGTTTGAATGCCATTTTATATGACATTTATTGCCATACTAAACTAAAGCAGCATCACAAAACTAAACTAAACTGATTCAGTATGTATTAATTAGATTATAAACATCACCATTTCGTGAGTGAGTACATATTTTGTGCTTCTGAATAGCTGTATTTAAATTTCTGTTGTGTTTCGTCTGGTGCAAATAAATTGCTCATCACTGCGTATCTCGTCACGAATCGTGTTGTAGGACATGTGGTTGCAATGTAACCTCCTCACCTAATGTTTACATTCATAATATTTGTATTACTTGCTTATTAATAACCTCATGTGGAACTCTGAATCTGCATCTCATTTCGGAGTCTGCTACTGTCCACCAGAGGTCGCATTTCAGTCATGTTCGTATGCTTTCAATGCCTTTCTGACTGAATGAATGAATGAAATATGACGTTTTCCAACAAGGAACCCGGGGTGCTGAAATATAATTGGCTAAAGTGGCATTGGCCAGTTAAAATAACCAATACAAAGACATATGTTGTGGCACGGAAAACACATTTTAAAAGCAGAGTATCTGACTTAAGCATTGTTTTTCAGATAAACATGTATGCTCACTTGGCATGTTTCTTAAATATCTACAAACATATTATGGTATGTTTATGCTTTAGAAGAGTCAAAAACTTACATACAGCACCTTTAAAGATATGCCAGCTTTCTAAGGATATAATACTTACTACTTAAACACTTCAAAAATGAATATTCCCCCTAAAATGCATACATTAGCTGCAAAATAAAAACACAGTCCGCTTTGCATTGTTTTAGCATGTGCAAATGAAGGTTGCAGGTGTCACGCTGTCGCTGAAGGAAAGCTTTATGATGATAATGAGAAGTTGGGTTAATTTTCAGTGTCTGCCATCAGCCGTGAGAAGTTCACAGAGCTGCTGTTCAACGGGGGCCCAAACGGGGCCACCGAGCAGATAACAAACGGGTGACGGTGTCGCGTGCCGGAGCCGCCGGTCAATTACAGAGACAATTGAAAGCGTGAGCTAAATGAATCATTCAGACAGCATATCAAACACAGACTGGCATGATGCAAGAGTGTGTGTGCATGTGTTCATTTAAAAGATAAACAAAAGAGCAATCTACACTCCACTGTCATTAAAGAGACACACAGATTCATGTGTTTGACCCTCGTCATATTTAAATGGCAGCATAAATAAAGCTGTGTTCAATTGTGGCTGGATGATGACAGTGCACCTGCAAGTCTTCCTGACTGCGTGTTAGTGTTGCTGAAGACACTTTAACACTGCAGTTTTCATTGTATAAGCTATTAAGGATTTAACGTTTAAAACTGGATGAGCTGCTATCAACAGATAGTATTGATACAATACTGTATATTGGAGCTCTCTGCTGCATTAAAGTACAGTCTATAACTTTGATTATATGCAGTGGGGGAAATAAGTATTGAACAAGTCATGTTTTTTCCTGGGAATAATATTTCTAAAGGAGCTGTTGACATTGAATTGAACCAATATACTAAAATATAGCAAAACAATCTTAAAAAATGTTGTATAATACTGAAATGACACTGAAAGTACTGAACTACTGAAACGTATTTAATACTTTATATTAAAGGCTTTTTAATGATGTCAGCTTAAAGATGCCCTCATATGGGGAATGAAGTCACATCCATTGCTCATGTGTGATTTATTTTCACAGACTTCATCAGAGTGTCAAAATCTTGATGGTTCTGTGGGTCTCGTCTATCAAATCTGAGCTTGTTGTATTTTTTTATGTTGTATTCTCTATTGGATTCAGGTCAGGTGATTGGCTGGGCCATTCTACAGCTTGATTTTCTTTCTCTAAAATCATTTGAGAGTTTCCTTGGCTGTGTTTTGGATCATTGTCTTGCTGAAATGTCCACCCTGGTTTTATCTTCATCCTCCAGCTAATGTAGATATTGGAGTGAAGCAGCTAATATTAATTTACAATGAGAAAGGGCAGAGGCTTGCTGAAGAACTATTGAGAGATTTCAGCTGCTGTCTGGGCTTGTACTGCCTTTCTACACCTTCCTTTCTTCATGTGTTCAATATTTTTCCCTGTGTCATTTCATTTTAGTACACATAACTTCATTTGTGAACTAATTAATATTGTTTTATTTGCATATATTGATTTATTTTGTTGTTATCAACATCTGGTGAAGATATCAATTGAATACTTATTTCCCCCACTGTATTAACTGTACAGAAAAGCATTGCTTTTAACAACACTGAACACCAGGTACTATAGTACCTTGGATTACACTTAATAAAACACAACATAAAACAAACACATTATATTATAACACTATTAAACACACACATTACATTATGATTTAACGCTATAATGTAGTAATACATTAAATGATAAAAAATGTATTAAACACACAAACAAAAGTTAGGTTTAATAAGCAAGTCATTGGGCAACATTGGTTTGAAGAGATTTATTAAGGGGGGTAATATTATTGGCCTTAATTTGTTTATTCTTTTTATTTATTTATTTAAATTAAAAATTGCATTTATTCCAACCAAACTGAAAGATTTTTTTTTTTTCCAGATGAAAAAATATGTATTATAGGAAATTCTTATAAAAATATTCTTGCTCTGTTAAACAGATATTTAAGCCATCAATATCATGGGAGATATTGGAAAAAGAATTCAGATTCGCTCAGCATAAGTGAGTACACCCCCCGCAGGTCTCTCTTTTAAATTAGTATTTTCTACAGGATGCTTTACAATGATTTATTTGTTCAACTACATTAGATTGCTCAGTACAAAAGTCAAAACTAATCTAACAAAAAACTGAACATCACAGTCCAAAAATTAGTTGACCGTAAGTTGGGGGGAAATATAAAATAACATTTTATTCAACAGGAGACATCAAGAGAATCGTAAAAAAACAAAACAAAAAAAAAACACAATTTTGTTGAAATGTTGTAGTTTATCATTTTTTTTCAACAATTCCTTTGAAAAAAAAAACACATTTTCACATTTCTAAAGGCATTAGGGGACCAAACTTTTATTTTAATGCATATCATTTTAATAAAACTGGTTTGTTTAAATGCACCAAAAATGATTGGCTATATTCACTGAGAAATTGATATAAATATTCATTTTCAAAAGGAGTGATCTCATTTATGCTGAGAACTTAAACAGTTTAACAACCAAACAATCAAATACATCAATCAATATGGTATGAAGAAAGCATTTTTGCACTAATTATACTGTACTTATTATATTATATTATATTATATTATATTATATTATATTATATTATATTATATTATATTATATTATATTACAATTATATATTTACTATATTATCGGAAGTGGGAAAAATAGGATAATTAGGAAATATGGCTAGATTTCAAATTAATCAGTGAAAACAAACAAATAAATAAAGTTCTAGTTGTTATTTTAAAAGGTTTTTAATAGGTCATTTTAGTCAGATTCACTATAATGCTGCCTATGGCAAAGTAAATGGTTAAATTGTAAAGAAACAGTAATATTTGTCATGTAAAAAAAAAAAAGCAGTAGTTACTCTACTAAAATCTGCAGCTAAGCTAGCAGTACCACACTGCCACAATGCTAAAAAAAAGTGACACTCGTGCAGACAGGGATGTGATGGCAGACATGAGGTAATGGACGTCCTGAAATTGACTTGTACGAGGTGTAGCTACCATGCATTTCGCAGTTTATTTATTTTTTTCTTTCCACCTTCGTTTTCTCTCCTCCTTTATGTGGCGAGAATAAAAGCCACAGGAGAGACTTTCATCTCCGTAGGCCCGATGCGACAGCTAATCTTTCCCTCCTCTGCAACAACATTTCCACTCCAGTTCCCATCCACTCCAGATGTATTTGCTCTCCGCACCTGTTCGTGTCCCGTTAAGATTTAAACGGCAAACACAGAATGCCCAAGATAACCTGCACGCCGGGGCTTTTTGGAGACACTTTACTCCCTCGACATTATTTTAAAAGAGCAGATCTGAGCGTTCCGCCGCCGCTCCAGAGAGACGCGATTATCTGCTGCGATCCTTCTGCAACGCACCACGGCCATTCATCTCTCTCTCTCACACACACACACACTGATCTGAATGTAAGGATTTTGGCAGGTCTGCGTTGTGACTCTCTCATTCTGATGAATTGCTCTCTGCCGTATGGAATCTTGCAAATCCTGCTATTGGTCAAAGGCATTACTGTACTGTATATGACTGCAGCTCTTCTGATGCAGCACATGCACATTTACTGCACTCTCTCTGTTTACTACAGCATAAGAGCCAGTTTACACCACACGAGGTAAAAAAGAAACAGTTTCAACACTTTACAGAGTAACAGAAACAGATTAACACTGTACAATGAGGTTGTATTAGTTAAAGGGGTAGTTCACACAAAAATTAAAATGCACTCACGGTTTAATCATCCTCAAGTGTTTTCAAGCATTCAGTAGTTTTATTTTTTATTCTGTTGAACACAAAAGAAGATATTTTGAAGAAAGCTAAAAACCTGTAACCGTTGACTTTCATTTAAAAAAAACGAATACTATGGAGGTTGATGGTTAAAGGCTTCTAACATTTTATAAAATATCTTCTTTTTTGTTTAACAGAAGGAAGAAACTCATAAAAGTTTGGAACCACTTGACTTGAGGGAGAGTAAATAATGAGTCAATTTTCATTCTTGGATGAACTATCCCGAGCTGAGCAGTGGGTAGCGTTGTCACCTCACAGCAAGAAGGTCACTGCCCTGCTAAAAAATCCAGCTTAAACCAGCCTAAGCTGGTTGGCTGGTTTTAGCTGGTCAGGCTGGAAAATGACCACCTTAAACCAGCTAAAACCAGCTTGACCAGCCTGGTTTAAGCTGGACATAGCTGGTTTTGGCTGGTCAAGCTGGTTTTAGATGGTCATTTTCCAGCCTGACCAGCTAAGACCAGGCTGGAAATGGCTGGAAACCAGCCTGGAAATGGCCAAAACCCCTCTAAAACCAGGCTGGTCGACCAGCTAAAACCAGCCAACCAGCTTAGGCTGGTTTAAGCTGGATTTTTCAGCAGGGTGGTTCGAGCCTCGGCTGAGTCAGTTGGCATTTCTGTGTGGAGTTTGCATGTTCTCCCCGTGTTGGTGGGTTTCCTCCGGGTGCTTCGGTTTCCCCCACCATAGGTGAATTGGGTAAGCTAAATTGTCCATAGTGTATGTGTGTGGTGTGAACGAGAGTGTTTGGGTGTTTCCCAGTGATGGGTTGCAGCTGGAAGGGCATCCGCTGCATAAAACATATGCTGGATAAGTTGGTGGTTCATTCCACTGTGGCGACCCCGGATTAATAAAGGCACTAAGCCAAAAAGAAAATGAATGATTGAACTATTTCTTTAATGTATTTACTTACATCATGGGTGACCAACCCTGTTCCTGGAGATCGACCTTCCTCAGATTTCAGCTCCAACCCTGATCAAACACACCTGAACCACTTAATTAGAACCTGAGGAGCACTTGATAATTACAGGCAGGTGTGTTTGATATGGGCAGCAACTGAAAACTGGAGGAAGGTCGATCTCCAGGAATAGGGTTGGGCACCCCTGACTTACATGAACACACAGTGAACGATACATTTATTACAGTATATTGATTAGTTTTTGTTAATTAATGGAAATGAAGTTGTTCATTGTTAGGTCATGTTACCTCACAGTGATAACAGTTTTACAATTTAGAATCTCAAATGTGGGTTTATATCTTTTCACTGTAATAAAAAAAGTTGCAATATGCACTCACCGACCACTTTATTAGGTACACCTGTCCAACTGCTCGTTAACGCAAATTTCTAATCAGCCAATCACATGGCATGTAGACATGGTCCAGATGATTTGCTGCAGTTCAAACTGAGCCTCAGAATGGGGAAGAAAGGGGATTTAAGTGACTTTGAATGTGGCGTGGTTGTTGGTGCCAGACGGGCTGGTCTGAGTATTTCAGAAATTGCTGATCTACTGGGATTTTCACGCACAACCATCTCTAGGGTTTATAGAGAATGGTCAGAAAAAGAGAAAATATCCAATGAGCGGCAGTTCTGTGGGTGCAAATGCCTTGTTGATGGTCAGAGGAGAATGGCCAGAATGGTTTGAGCTGATTAAAAGGCAACAGTAACTCAAATAACCACTCGTTACAACCGAGGTCTGCAGAGGAGCATCTCTGAAAGTACAACACATCCAACCTTGAGGGGGATGGGCTACAGCAGCAGAAGACCACACTGGGTGCCACTCCTGTCAGCTAAGAACAGGAAGTTGAGGCTACAATTCACACGGGCTCACCAATAGAAGACAATAGAAGATTAGAAAAACGTTGCCTGTTCTGATGATTCTTGATTTCTGCTGCGACATTCGAATGGTAGGGTCAGAAGTTTTTACTTTTGAATGTGTACTTTTATTTTGACATTTTTAGTGCTGTATTGGTACTTTTACTCCACTATTTTCCTTCAACCAACAGTCACTAGTATTTTCCTTGAATATGGTGATTTGCTTAAGCAGAATAATCAGTCATGTGATTCCTATCCAATCAAATCACACATAGAAAAATCGCATCAAACAGAACAACCTCAAGACACAGAAGTTTAAGGCTGCATTCAAAACCACCTACTACTCAGTAGGTACTGCATTTGAATTTAAATACGCTACATTAGAAAAGTATGTTCTATACAGCATGAATGTGAGCAGTATGAATGGAACTGAGTTGCGTCGCTTCACTCCCATTCATAATTTCTCTCACGGGGCATCATGGGATAACTTCAGAATCTTGCCGGAAGTAGTAGGTCATAAACCTTGCATCTATTTATATTTATTATTTTTAGTTATTTTAGTGTGTGTGTATATATATACATAGTTCTGTTTAAAATGTTTCCTAAGTGATCTCCAAGAAGATTTTTGCAGTATTTCCTATACAATTTTTTCTTATTTTGTTTTAGTTTGACTAAAATTAAAGCAGTTTGTTTGTTTATTTATTTATGCATTTATTTTCTTATTTATTTTCTTATTTATTTACATATTTATTTACTTGTTTATTTTTATATAATTATTATATTATATATTATTTATTTATTTTCTTCTTTAATTTTTTATATTTAATTTGCTTATTTATTTTCATATTTATTCATTTACTTTTTTAATTTTTTCATATAATTACTATATTATATATTATTTATTTATTTATTTTCTTATCTATTTCCTTATTTATTCATTATTTACTTATTTTTTAAATAATTATTATATTATTTATTTTATTATTTAATTTCTTCTTTATTTTCTTATTTATTAATTTATGTACTTATTTATTTTTTATATAATTATTATATTGTTTATTTATTTATTTTCTTATTTAATTTCTTATTTATTTCTTATTTATTAATTTATTTACTTGTTTTTGTATATAATTATTATATTATATATTATTTATTTTATTTTCTTATTTAATTTCTAATTTATTTTCTTATTTATTCTTATGTTTATTAATTTATTTACCTGTTTTTATATATAATGTACTATTTATTTAGTTATTTATTTTCTAATCTATTTTCTTTTTTTCTAATTTATTAATTTATTTACTTTTTCAGTTTTTTACTATTCATGTATGTATGTATTTATTTTCTTATTTATTTTCTAATTTAATAATTTATTTACTTTTTTATTTTTATATAATTATTACATTATTATATAAATCACACTTCAGAATCTTGCCGGAAGTAGTAAGTCATCTGGGTACTTCTCAGGTTTTTCAAATTCTATGAATTCTAGCATACTATACAGTATATAATATATATACATATATATACATATATATATATATATATATATATATATATATATATATATATATATATATATATATATATATATATATAAATATATATATAAATATATATATATATATATATATATATATATATATATATATATATATATATATATATATATATATAAATATATATATAAATATATATATATATATATATTGTAACGTAGGCCAGCTAGCGAAATGCTATGCAGGTAAACCTCACTCCTCTGACCTATAAAGGTGCTCTAGCAACAGACACTAGAGGCCATGGTCTTTAGCCTCTTTGTTAGAGCAACCGACTCCCGTACAAAGAATCGCTGGTTCGATCCCAGCTCAGACCGGGTTTGATTCAGTAGGACTGGTTGGTTACATGTAGGGGCTCGTCCGGGATGAGAGTGAGGTTTAGGGGGGTGAGTGTAACAGAGGCCAGCTAGCGAAGTACTATGCAGGTAAACCTCACTCCTCTGACCTCTAAAGGTGCTCCAGGAACAGACACTAGAGGTCATGGTCTTTAGCCTCCTTGTTAGAGCAACCGACTCCCATGCAAAGAATCGCTGGTTCGATCCCAGCTCAGACTTTTTGGCAGGTAATGCTACGATTACTTGAGTATAAATTTTCAGTACTCTTTTCACCACTGGCTACTGGCCCTTTAAACGTACTATCCCAGCCTAAACTCACGCTATTGGCTGATTCAGTCTTTCTATTTAGGATATTCAAACAAACATGCCAGGGTTTTTTATAGTCACAGTGTTTACAACCAGTCTACAATGTATATTAATCTGAGACAGTAGAGCATCTTGTACATCTGGTATTGTCCTCAAGTGCATTTCATTTGACCTCTCGATATATAATGACCCTAATTCTGTCTCTCTCGGGCCGGTAAATGTGGACGGGCTCCTGCGATGTGTTGATGTATATTAAACACTCGCTGTTTGCCTTCTGCCTGTCAGGATTCTATTATGGCGCTCCTTGTTTTGATACAGTGGTAATTTAAAGAGCGTCTTAATTGACTTGATGCACCGCGGTGAGCCTTGTTGCTTTATTGGGCCACACACAATGCGCCAAGTTCAATTTTACCATTCATAATGAATGCAGTCGTGCCATTCAAATGCAGCCATAAGCACACAGCAGATAAGAATTTAATTAAATGTAGATTAAAACCAAACAGGAAAACACACTCGCTGATAATTTTTTTTTATCACATCCCCTGGTCATATTTTTTTTTCCTTTCCTCCTTCGCACTTTCAACTTGTTCTTCCTTGGGCTACAGGACTCTCTCTCTCTCTCTCTCTCTCTCTCCTCTCCTCTTCTCCTCTTCTCTCTCCTCTCCTCTCCTCTCTCTCTCTCTCTCCTCTCTCTCTCTCTCTCTCTCTCTCTCTCTCTCTCTCTAAGTGAAGAACCTTGTGGCTTTTGGTGGTCTGAGATTGAATGGAAATGCGAGACGTGGAGCAGCGCTGGTTTAATCAGCAGCAGAAGGAGAAATGAGGGGTGAAGCACAAACTTAACATGAGTCCAATTACACAAACAAATGTCATAGAGACACGTCTGCGGTTTCTATTGGATGGAGAAAATGCCACCTTAGCACATGCATGAAGGGTGGTTTTAACAAATGAAATATATATTTCATATATGTGACGCGGTGGTGCAGTAGGTAGTGCTGTCGCCTCACAGCAAGAAGGTTGCTGGTTCGAGCCTCAGCTGGGTCAGTTGGCGTTTCTGTGTGGAGTTTGCATGTTCTCCGCGTGTTCGTGTGGGTTTCCTCTGGGTGCTCCGGTTTCCCCCACAGGCTAAAGACATGTGGTACAGGTGAATTGGGTAGGCTAAATTGTCCATAGTGTATGAGTATGAATGAGAGTGTATGGATGTTTCCCAGTGATGGGTTGCAGCTGGAAGGGCATCCACTGTGTAAAACATGTCCTGGATAAGTTGGCAGTTCATTACGCTGTGGCGACCCTGGATTAATAAAGGGACTAAACCGAAAAGAAAATGAATAATTATATATATATATTTGACACCGAAGTTAACAACAAAATAAAAGTTTCTGTTGTATTTAGATGTATATTTTTTGCTAACATTGATTGTTTTTAAAGTGACAGAAATCATTTTAGTTGTATAGCTTGTTTGATTTGAATTATCATTAATAATCAATGTTTTGTAATACTTTTTTATATTAAATGAAATCTAAAATATGTGTTATATATCTATTTATATTTATTATTTTTAGCTATTTTAGAGTGTGTATATATATATACATAGTTCTGTTTAAAATGTTTCCTAGGTGATCTCCAAGAGGATTTTCGCAGTATTTCCTATACAATTTTTTTCTGATTTCGTTTTAGTTTGACTAGAATTAAAGCAGTTTGTTTGTTTGTTTGTTTATTTATTTATTTTCTTATTTATTTACCTGTTTATTTTTATATAGTTATTATATTATATATTATTTATTTATTTTCTTCTTTAATTTTATATATTTAATTTGCTTATTTATTTTCATATTTATTCATTTATTTACTTATTTATTTTTTCATATAATTACTATATTATATACTATTTATTTATTAATTTATTTACTTATTTTTTATATAATTATTATATTATATTATTTATTTATTTTCTTATTTAATTTCTTATTTCTTTTATTTATTAATTTATTTACTTGTTTTTATATATAACTATTATATGTTATTTATTTATTTATTTATTTTCTTATTTAATTTTAAAATTAATTTTCTTATTTATTCTTATGTTTATTAATTTATTTACTTGTTTATTTTTTATATAAGTAGTATATTATATACTATTTATTTATTTTCTAATCTATTTTCTTTTTTCTAGTTTATTAATTTATTTACTTGTTTATTTTTTATATAATTATCATTTTGTTTATTTATGTTTTTATTTATTTATTTTCTTATAAAATGTCTTATTTATTTTCTTATTTAATAATTCATTTACTTTTTATATAATTATTATATTATTTATGTATTTATTTTTTTAATTAAGTATATTATATATTATTTATTTATTTTCTTATTTATTTATTTTCTTGTTTTATACAAGTATTATATTATATATTGTTTATTTATTTTCTTATTTATTTATTTATTTATTTACTTGTTTATTTTTTATATAACTATTATATTATATATCATTTATTTATTTATTTAATGTCCTATTTAATTTCATACATTTTTATATATATATATATATATATATATATATATATATATATATATATATATATATATATATATATATATAATTAAATATTATAGTATACTATGATTAGCTATTTTATGCTTTTAAAATTGTTAAGTCTTTAAATTGCACTGTTAGATGGAAAATTGCAAGAATATCTTGCAAAATAACTAGTAAAAAATGATGTACTCTCATCATGGCTAAGACAAGAAATTAGTTTAAGTTATTATTAGACATTAGTTATTAAAATTATGTTTAAAAATATTATCAAAAAAAAATCTCTCCATTAAACATCACTTGGGAAATATTTTTAAAAGAATAAAATTTCACTAATAATTTTGCCCTCAAAATAAAATCCAAGACTAAATAATTTATCTCATATTTAATTGTAAAAATATGCAATCTAAAACAAAATTACAATTTAAAGGCAGGACTAACTTCTTTTATGATCGGTCTAGCTAGTCTTCTTTGGCAAAAGACATTTGGTTTAATAAGTTCTTCTATAATACAATGATTCAGCCATTTTTTAGCATTGCTCAAAAATCCAAATCTTTGTGAACCCACTGTACTGTATGTACAGCAAATAATGACAGCTCAAAGAATATAATCTAGTTTTATAACATAATAATTACTGTTTTATCTACCTAAAAAGTCGGAATCTGTATATAAACACTGTGAGTGTTTTCTATCAGTGCTTCAGTGGTGTAACACACACACTTTAGCAGATGTTTTGCGCTCATTAAAATGTTCCTGTATTCAGCATATCCTGAACCAGAGAGTGTTTTTGCTTCTGTAAAAAAAAGCTGAGCGTTCTCCATCTGCCGCATTTATCCCTGTAAATATTTTCAGGATATATTTTGGGTTTGCTTCTGACACCCTTCCAAAGTCTTTTGCCATTTTGTGTCATTCTTCCAGAGCTGCGTTTCAGTGCACATTCCAGAAGTTTTAATGATGCCATCGACATTTTCATCTCAAAAACTCTCTTTCATCTCTTTACTGCCTCTCACGCACACACACATACACGCGTTTTTTTATTGTAGGTTTACAAGGACTCTCAATAGGCATAATGTATTTTCTACAGTAAAAAAAAAAGTAAATATCCACTAGCCAGCTTGGTGAAAGGGGACGGTTCTTTTTTTCTCAAAAAGTGGACCTTTTTGCAGTTATACACTTCATTTTCTATTTAATTATGAGATTTAAATACATTTTAAAACATTATTTTTAGCTGGATTAGCTTGTCGGATGGTCATCATAACCACACTTATTGATGTACCAAAAATATTTCCTAGATTTAGAATAAAGACATATGAAAAAAATATTTATTTTTAAAATACAAATTTATTACATCATATATCATAAAAAAAAATCTGTTTAAATTAAAAAAGCCTATTGTCATTTATTAGGCAAATTATGAATTACAAACTGGCCAGCACATTCAACTTTCCTCAGTCAGATTTTGGCCATTTGAATAATAATAATAATAATAATAATAATAATAATAATAATAATGTAGAATAAAAGCAATTTTAAATTTTTTAAGAACCATTTTAAGGTCAATATTATTAGCCCCTTTAAGCTATATTTTTTTTCCGATAGTCTATAGAACAAACCATCGATATACAATAACTTGCCTAATTACCCTAACCTGCCTAATCCGCCTTTAAATGTAACTATAAGCTGTATAGAAGTGTCTTGAAAAATATCTAGTCAAATATTATTTACTGTCATCATGGCACAGATAAAATAAATCAGTTATTAGGAATGTGTTATTAAAACTATTATGTTTAGGAATGTGTTGAAAAAAATCTTCTCTCCGTTAAACAGAATTCGGGGAAAAAATAAACAGGGGGGCTAATAATTATTTTTAAAGTGAGAGAAATGTTTTTTTGTTGTTGTATAGCTTGTTTAATTTTCCTTATCATTAATAATCAGAATGTTTTGTAATACTTTTTTTTCACATTAAATTAAATCTATAGTAGGTATGAAATATGTCTATTCAGATTTATATTTATAAATTTTTAGTTATTTTAATGTATATACAGTATGTTTATACAATAGTTCTGTCTGATTCTTGAATCTGATTGGCTGATAGCCGTGCAATATTCTATATTATATTGCTGCTGTTGGGCAACATAATGTACTTTTGAGGCTTTTTTAGTCAAGAATGTAGTTGTTTAGATTGCAACTATGCAGTTTATTTATAAGGATAGTGCCTATTTTAAAATATTTATAATTTCTGAGACAGCACGTCGGCGGTCATTAGCCTGTCATTGAGCAACAACGGTTGATGATGTTCATCAACAAGATGGCGACAGAGACACCATATTAAGCCCTAAGAGAAAAACAGCGTAATTTCAAACCACAGCTGATCAAATCCTTATTAAACAGGTAAATGACTTTCTAAGTCAATCTCTCTCTTTTGTATGTTGTAGTGCTGTATTTATACCATAGTAATATTGTGAGCTCCAGATTGCAACAGAAATACTGGGAGATATCTCTGTAGACTGATGGCATTTCTTGCAGTTCAGCCTTATAATCTTAACATGTCAGCAAAATCACCTGTTTTGTCATCACTTTAGACATTACGCTAAAGAATCATTCAAATACTAGCTCTAAAGTGACGTTGGTGAATTAGTAATGGCTTCTGCTGTTCTGATGTCAGCTGCAGATATGAATGAATGGCGGAAGAAAGTAGTTCCTCTTACAAAAGGGTTTTGAGATTCTCCACGTTTGATTTTCTTTTCTATACACGATCATGCCGTCAAACTGTTATATAAATGCAACCAGTGACGATGTACAGCCACATCGCACTGCTACGAGTGTGATATAGCTCATATATACATACAATATATGTAGATAAAAAGCACAATGTGTAAAAACACTCTCTGTTAAGTAAAATCTTTTAAGTGTCTTGAATACTAGTCCAGCGCCATGTCTTTACACACATTTCTGTCCTTGTAAACCACCAAAACCAGTACACACACACACAAACAGACAGACACATATACTCACACACACACACAGACGGAGCGTTTGCAGCAGTGCCTGTGTTTGCAGTGTTTGCCAGGGCTGCTGTTTGCTGCGGTGAATCTGTTCCACTCTATTACCCTCATGCCTGCCGTCCACCTTTACTGTTGGGAAAAGAGCAATTTCCCGTCGCAGTCTGTTTGATCAAGTGCTAAACCCTTCTGATCAATAGAGAGACAGATGTCAGCTCCAGATGGCCGTGTGGCAGTACCTGGGGCAGTGGACGGGCAGTGCCAGGACGACAGCATGGCACCAGTGTCCTCCCGACAAACGCTATTAGATCCTGTAGACGCTGACGCTTTATTTCAGATGCTCCAAGCCATGGTGGACGTAATTAGCCTGCGCTTTTAAGCAATATGGGGAATTACGGAAGGGTTACAGTGCAGGTGGTTTTAGCTGGGGGAAAAAATGGTGGTTGGTTTTGTTCTGAAAATTCGGGTGAGTTTTGACATTTGCATCGAGTTAAATATGAAATAAAAAAAATCTGCTGATATGGCAAAAAGACTAATAGTACCAAATGTGATGTCAAAAATAGTATTGTATTACAAATGAACATTCCATAATATTTCCATTTAGTACTTTAATATTTAGTCATTTTGTCATGCATTTTTGTTTGGTTTGGTTTTGTTAGTTGTTTTTTATATTGTAGTTTTATTAATATTTTTAGAGTAACTTGAAATATTTTCTTGCCAACTATTTTAACTTCTACATTTCATGTAACAAAAATGGTTCTAGTTTCATGTTTAAAATTTCAGTTTTGTTTTAGTTACCTAGTGTAACTCTGGTAGTGTTCATATTTTAACAAAATATCAAGTAATGATTTTTTTTTTTCAAATTATATATTAATCAAAATTAAATATATCATGTTTTTAAGTACCTCTGAAATCAAAATCAGTATGTTAGTCTTAAGGTTATCTATAATCCGGTGTGCTCCAAAGCAGTCGCACAACTCACATTTAGAAGATATAAACAACCAAGGCTTGCAGTTTGTCACTTTCTCCTAAATGGATCAATGGCTGGGTTTTTTCACGTCACCTCAAACTTCAGTTTCTGATCAAATCTTATGACCAATTAAATGGTCTCTAGTGTCTGACATGCCCCACCCCCTTCAAAACGCTTCCGTTTGCTTTTTAATTTGATGCGCTTGATCTCAACCGCTCACTTGCAGAGCTGTGATTAAAATTGGCTGTTCAGTTATATTAAGTTATTGGCTGTTTTTTGGCCCTCCTTGTTTTTATTTTTCAGTTGAAATTATGTTACACATCGAACAAAAATGCACATTTAAAAGTACCTTTAAATTTCAAAATTTAATGTTAATGGAAAAAGGTCATTTTAAAAATGTAAAATAGTAATGTAATAAAATAAAATCATGTAAATGTGACTTAAATAAATGGAAGATTTTCAGAAGAAGACAGAAATCATCTTTGTGGCCAGTTTTCTGGAATAATAAATGACTTATTAATTTTACAAATGGACCTGAAATGAGCACCCAACCTGTTAAGAAACATCCTACTGGGTGTCTTTCCGGTAATATATTTGAAAGACAGAAAGAAAGAAAGAAAGAAAGAAAGAAAGAAAGAAAGAAAGAAAGAAAGAAAGAAAGAAAGAAAGAAAGAAAAAAGGAAAGAAAGAAAGAAAGAAAGAAAGAAAGAAAAGAAAGAAAAAAGGAAAGAAAAGAAAGAAGAAAGAAAGAAAGAAAGAAAGAAAGAAAGAAAGAAAGAAAGAAAGAAAGAGAACCAAAAAGAGAAAAAGAACAAAAAAATAAAGAACAAACGAAAAAGAACAAAGAAAGAAGAAAGAAAGAAAGAAAGAAAGAAAGAAAGAATGAAAAAGAGAAAAATAATAAAGAGGAAAAAGAGACAAAGACAGAACAAGAAAGAAAGAAAGAAAGAAAGAAAGAAGAAAGAAAGAAAGAAAGAAAGAACAAAAAAGTAAAAAAGAAAGAAAAAGAAAAAAAGAACAAAGAGAAAAAGAAAGACAGTAAGAAAAGAAAGAAAAAACTAAAAAAAAAAGAGAAAAGGAACAAAAAAGAACAAAGAAGAAACGAAAAATAGAAAAAGAACAAAAGAATGGAAAGAAAGGAAGAGACAAAGAAAGAAAAAAGAAAGAAAGAATGAAAAAGAGAAAAAGAAAGAGACAAAAAAAGAAAGAATGAAAGAGAGAAAAAGAAAGAAAAATAATAAAAAAAAGTAAGAATATAAAAAATATTAAGAAGAAATACAAACGAAAAAGAAGGAGAAAGAAAGAAATATAGCAAGAAAAAGGAAGAAAAAAAAGAAGAACAAAAAGAAGAACAAACAAACGTGAAAGAGAAAAAGAAAGGAAGGAAGGGAGGAAGAGAAAGAAAGAAAGAAAGAAAGAAAGAATGAAAAAGAGAAAAATAATGAAGAGGAAAAAGAGACAAAGACAGAACAAGAAGAAAGAATAAAGAATAAAGAAAGAAATAACAAAAAATTAAAAAAAGAAAGAAAAAAAAAATAACAAATAGAAAAAGAAGACCGTAAGAAAAGAAGAAAAAACTAAAAAAAAGAAAAGAACAAAAAAGAAGAAGAAACGAAAAATAGAAAAAGAACAAAAGAATGAAAAGAAAGGAAGAGACAAAGAAAGAAAAAAGAAAGAAATAAGAATAATTAAAAAGATAAAAGAAAGAGACAAAAAAGAAAAAATAGAGAAAAAGAAATAAATAAGAATGAAAGAAAAAAAAAAAAAAGAAAGAATAAAGAAATAAAAAATTAAGAATAAGAAATAAATATAAAAATAATAACAAACGAAAAAGAAGAGAAAAATAAATATATCAAGAAAAAAAAAAAAAAAGAACAAACAACGTTAAATAGAAAAAGAAAAAGTAATAGAAAAGAAAAGAAAGAAAGAAAGAAAGAAAGAAAGAAAGAAAGAAAGAAAAAAAAGTAAGGAAGCAAGAAAGAAAAACTAAACGAAAAAGAGAAAAAGAACGAAAAAAGAAGAAAGTAAGAAAAAAGGATGGGAGAAATCAAGAAAAAGTAAGAGTAAGAAAGAAAGAACAAATGAAAAAGAGAAAAAGAATGAGAAAGAAAGAAATATTGTAAGAATAAGAAAGAAAGAGCAAACGTGAAAAAGAAAGGAAGGGAGGAAGCAAGAAAGAAAGAAAGAAAGAGTAAGAAAGAAAGATAGCAAGAAAATGTAAGAATAAGAAAGAACAAACAAAAAAGAAAGAAAGAAAAGGAAAGAAAAAAGGAAGAAAAAGGAAGCAAGAACGAAAGAAAGATAGCAAGACAAAGGAAGAGTAAGAAAGAAAGAACAAACTAAAAAAGAGAAAAAGAAAGAACAAAAAAGAAAGAAAGAAAAAAGAAGGGAGGGAGAAAGAAAGAAAGAAAGAAAGAAAGAAAGAAAGAAAGAAAGAAAGAAAGAAAGAAAGAAAGAAAGAAAGAAAGAAAGAAAGAAAGAAAGACAGAGAAAAAATTCATTCTCCACAAACTCCGACATTCTGTCTAATCTGCCATTGGTCAGAAAAACAATGCCTTACTTGCGTATTAATAATACACACACAAAAAAAGAGACACGCCTATAAACGGGCCTTTTTTTCCCAGAATGCACTTGTTCAGCGAGACATCTTTGTCAGCTCTGCTCCTGTGATTTGTCCATGTCTCAGCGATCCGTCATCTTCCAAAATGGCTGACAGGTGCATCAATCTGGCTCAATCTCCGCGAAAAAGCGCCACTGCCAGACGGCCCGACTGGAGCTTTCCAAAGCCGAGACGGAGACTTTTTTTTTTTGGTCCAAGCCATGCATTTGCATGAGGGCAGGCAGGCGTCCACGGGCCCATGTGGCACAGACATGGAGCCATGCTGGACGAGATGGGTCCCGCTGGAGCCCGGCCGTTCACCTGCTCCCCAGCGTGGAGCATGATGGGAAGGGGACTCGGGCCACCGGACACAGCTGGGGGTCCAACACTGACGCTCCCAAAACCGTGACGTCCCATTAGCTGCTGATGGTCAAGACGGGTGGCGTGAGTGTGTGTCTCCCAGCGGGGGGCCGCAGTAAACACATGTCCACTGCCCGCAACCAACACGCGCAAACCTGACCCAACACACACACACACACACACTCTGGAGGATTGCAGATCTCCATTTCTCATAGATCAGATTCTCCTATTTTTCATTTATTCATTCATTCATTTTCTTTTCGGCTTAGTCCCTTTATTAATTTGAATGAACCGCCAACTTATCCAGCACATGTTTTACACAGCGGGTGCCCTTACAGCTGCAACCCATCACTGGGAAACACTCATACACTGTCATTCACACACACTACGGACAATTTTAGCTTACCCAATTCACCTGTACCGCATTTCTTTGGACTGTGGGGGAAACCGGAGCACCCGGAGGAAACCCACGCGAATGCGGAGAGAACAAGCAAACTCCACACAGATATGCCAACTGACCCAGCCGAGGCTCGAACGAGCCACCTTCTTGCTGTGAGGCGACAGCACTACCTACTGTGCCACCGCATCGCCCTCTCTTATTTTTATTTTGCAGATTTAAAACATGCACAAAATAAATGTGTGTGATTTCAAAACAAATGTAGTTGATCCATGCATCTTTTGAAAAGCTTAAAGCGGAAATGAAGCACTCAGTCAAGTTTACATTATTTTGTAAATTGGATTACCTTTTAGACCTAGGGCGCCGCCATCTTGGAACATCACTGTGTCTGACATCACAGGGTTGGTTCTGTTCCCTCAGCTGAACAGATACAGTGAAAGTAATGGACCGAACACGGAGACTTAAGCTAGGGATGGGCGATATGGCCTAAAATCCATATTGCGATATACATTGCAGCCTCTTGCGATAACGATATATATTGCGATATATAAATTATAATAGAACCATTTCAGAACAGGTTACATAAACCCTTAGGAAAGCCAAACTGCTATTTTTTTTTAAGAAATAAAGAAAGGTTGCATGTCGTTTTGAGAACATTTATTGTGCAAAAGCAAAACTGTAATTAAACAACACAATGTTGCAGATAAATAAACTAAATGTAGTGCCTTTCAGAAAGAAAGACTTTTCTTTTAAGTCCTTGGTTCCTAAATGCCAAGTTGCAGAGAACAAAAAAACTGGTGTTTAGTTAAGGAACTTACACTGTACTGAAATTACTTCCAGTATTAAATTAGTCAAATAAAATTGTGTATTGCAGATACTTTAAATAAAAACATATTTCTAACCTGCAGCCTAAGGTAACACATTCCGTTTTAAACATTTTGTTCTCCTAATGAAATTAAAACTGGTGTCTTGAGCTGCTCTTTCTCTCTCTCTCTCTCCCTCACTCTCTCTCTGTCTGCGTGCTGCTGAGAGATTGAGATGCACCAGACAAAGTTTGCTTATAAAGTAATGCAAAAATGAATACAATTAATATCGAAAGCGAAAGCAGATTCTCGGACATGTCCGGGGAAAATGTATTGTCACCCCAAATAATGAGCTGGATCAGTCTATTTAGTCTTCGCGCTCTTCTGTATCCAGCGCGTCTCTGTGGGTCTGCATGCAGAGCATGGGAGTCTGTGGCAGAGTGTTCTCAGTTTCTCGCGAACACAGAACCGGGCCGCCCCAATAATATATCGGCCGCAGCCAAATGGTCGCACTGTTGTTTATTCAAGATGATGCGTTGCAGCCGGCTGCAGCTCGTTGCTCTTAATTTCGCGGGTAGATTGCGTCATCAAACATGCATTATCGCGATAGTGCAATAGAATTAGAATCTCTATCGTAGGCCAATTTTGTATCGTTTATATCGCATATCGTTTATATCGCCCATTACTAACTTAAGCTTAATTTAACGTGTGAAGTTGTGGTGCAAATACAAGCATCAGATGTGTGTCTAATATATACAAAAATATTTATTAAATTTTTTTTTTCCAGACCCCCCATCCCCACTCTTTTAATTACCGATCATTTGATGCGCTTTGGTCCACTCTCTTTATTATGCTGCCTGACTGCCTGTTTGAGTTTTAACCATGGTTTCAACAAGGAATGGTACTGACGTAATGGGGCAGGTACTTTCGGTTTTCACTACTACAGCTGCTTACCTCTTTTCGTGTTCAAAGCATAGACTGTAAAAGATATGGACGTAGTATCCGTGACGTCATCTATAGGTTTCTGAAGAACGCAAAAGAAGCTACAAGTAGGCGTGGCCAACCTTCGCGATTTTGTTCGCACGTCATCACGCCAACCGGGGGATACCAAACAAGGGCAAAGAGGCGGAGCTACAGACACCTTCTAGCATTTTGCTTAGACAGGATTTTCTTTGGGAGAACACCTAATGCCTCATTACCTGCGACTTGTTTGTGTTCTGACCACATGTGCTTGGTTGTACACTATAGCAATAAGTGTTTAGTCTTTAAAAAACACTGTTGTAATACATTGAGCCACTAAGCATTGTTCTTATGATGTTTGTTCTACAGGAGGAAAATGCAAATTACGTCCAAATACTTGAGGTGTTAGTAAATGCAAGGCTATTTATGAAATCCAGGCACAACACTGTATGACAGTGTTTCAGATGACTGTTTTATAGCCTACAGCTAATCAATCTCTCAGATTCTGGAGTGCATTACAGGTCTAAAGAAAAATATAACTGATAAATGATCTTAAATAAAACAAATATGTTTATAGAGATGGTATACAAGTATATAATTTCACTCACCTGGGAAATGGAGGCCACGTGAATGGTTTGTGAGCACAATTAAGTGCACACAGCATGCCATATCATCTGATAATTGTGGGAAATAATTCCAAAAGGCAATTGACGGTGTAAAGAAACATTAACCAAAACAAAAATAGGATGTATATGCAGAGTTCAGCGGCTAATCAGCCAGAATCAGCTGAGGTGAAGTGACGCAACCAGCAAGATCTAGCTGTCACTCAAGTGGCCACGCCCTTAATTATGCAGACTTGATATAACTTAATATAAATGAAACGGATGAGTTATAAAAAAAATTCACCCCCCTCACAGTTGTCACGAAGGGTAATATTAGCTATATTAACCAAAATCATTCTTTGTACCAGGTTGTAAACACCTTTTTTTCTTCTGTAAAGTTGACCATTTTAACAGTGGGATCAAAAGAAATTTGCTCTATTATGGAGCCAGGACTAGCGGAATTTCGATGAATTGCAGTTTCAGTTACTTCCGTATTTGCGTCAAGAGGGAGAGCGGGAGGTTGCCACTTGGTTCAAACCAAACTAAGATTGGCGCGGTTTTTCACATGGCAGGTTTTACATCCTTCATACATGTTGAAAGCTCGAGTTGATCGACTTGAAAAGGGAACATGTCTTGACATAATCCACAAAAATGTGACTTGGTAAAGCGAGAAGTCATGTATCATTTTAATCGTTGCATTAGTCTGAATGTAAATCTCCTCGTCAGGCAGCCCTGCACCAGCGTGAGAGAGTGGACCATGGCGCATCAAACGAAAGGTATTGAAAAAAGAAAAATAGAAAACGTATAAATATTATATATATATAGTTGAAGTCAGAATTATTAGCCCCCCTTTGAATTTTTTTTGTTTTTTAAATATTTATCAAATTATGTTAAACAGAGCAATAACATTTTCACAGTATGTCTGATAATATTTTTTCTTCCTATTTGTTTTATTTCGTCTTGAATAAAAGCAGTTTTTAATTTTTTAAAAGCCATTTTAATGTCAAAATTATTAGCCCCTTTAAGCTAAATTTCATTTTGATAGTCTACAGAACAAACCATTATTATACAATAACTTGCCTAATTCCCCTAACCTGCCTAGTTAACCTAATTAACCTAGTTAAGCCTTTAAATGTCACTTCAAGCTGTATAGAAGTGTCTTGAAATATCTAGTCAAATATTATTTACTGTCATCATGACAAAGATAAAATAAATCAGTTATTAGAAATGAGTAATTAAAACTATTATGTTTTTAATGTGTTGAAAAAATCTTCTCTCCGTTAATATTATATACTGTATATATATATATATATATATATTAGCTCCACACCCACAACTTCATGCATTGGGTTAAATTAGGCTTTCAAGTCTCCGTGTTCAGCCCATAGCTGCGTCCGAAATTGCATACTTCCATACTATATAGTATGCTAAAAACAGTAGTAGTATGTCCGAAATCATAGAATTCCAAATAGAAAATCAGTCTGCGAGAAGTACCTGGATGACCTACTACTTCTGCCGAGATTCTGAAGTGTGCATCGAATGGGCGCTGTACTATCTCCTCTTGCGAGAGAATTCATGAATGGGAGTGAAGCGTTGCAACTCACGCTGGTAGGTCACGTGATCATGACAAAACAAAACAAAAATAGGATGTATATGCAGAGTCCAGTCATACTACTCGCATTCATACTGTATAGAATGCACTTTTCTAATGACCGAGTAGTACATTTCAATTCAAATGCAGTAACTACTAGTAGGCGGTTTCGGATGCAGCCATAGTAAAACCTGCCATTTTCTTCTAAATGGTTGCATTAATCGAGTTTGTTACATATTTTCATTAAAGTGGAAACCAATGTTCAAAATGTTATGAAAATGAAATGGTACCATGATTTTATACATGTTTATTTTAATATTTAGATGACACAATTCCAATGTATTTACTACTTAAGAATACTGAATCAATATTCAATCAATTTTCTGCTAAATAAAATTAAATAGCATTATTTTAAAAAAGTAATAAAAATGCAACATTTATATAAAAAAATATTTTAAAAAAATTCATCCATGCTTTTGCAACATTGATGTGTTGTAAAAATTTATTAAAAATTAGGGTCATTTCACTAAATATTTATTTTGTAACCTTTTAAATCTTAAAACAATGGTCAAAAAAATAAATTCCATAAAATACAAAAAAAGCATTCTAAATGGAAACATTTTTATTTAAAAATAGGAAGAAAACCAGTTTACAGAAATATAAAAAAAAAAAAAAAAGATATTTTACTTAAACTATAAATGTTCTATACTGTATGTTCAACATTAAGTTGAGCTGCTTCCCATGAAAAGCAGATTAGATTTTATTTTTATTTTGCATCATAAAAACCAAGCACAAAGTGTAATTTCAAGCCAAATCTATTTCTTTTGATCCGCGCGTTTGCAACATTGATGTGATGTGTAAACAAAGTTTGGGCTTGACGTTAAACTGATGAGCGGATATGTTTTTAGCGCTCGTTCTCATCACAGCTGTTGCTGTAAACACAGTAAATGAAAGCTTTTGTCAGTGTGATTCTCAAATCTGCAAATGAAAAGTACTTCTAAAGGGATTTGTCAGAATCAGCTTTTATCATTAAATAAACATCACATTTGGGCTATTATAAATCATTCAGTATTATAAACACATTTCTGCGTCCGATCAGAGTCAGAGACCTGTAGTGTTTTGAGCAGGGACTTTGTGCTAATGTAATATTTAATGCATATTTTGCATTTCCTTTTGTTCTGTCATTTCAAATACTGTAACTTAGTGTACTGTATTAATGCACTACTGTGTTTCACAAAACAAAAAAAAATCTTCAGACAATTTAAATATTGTTCCACTGAAAGAAATGATGCTTTAAGAACCTAGAATAGTTCTAGAATAGTTCTTTTAAAGCATCAATTAAAAAATGTAGAATTTTATTATTTGCATTGCATTTTTTAATGCATTTATGCTTTTATCACCTTAATCACTGTCATTTGATTTACTTACACCAAAAATACAGCTATGAAAAAAGTCAGAAGCCCACTTTTGTTGTTGCATGAAATAAAAAAAAAAGATGCCATGTTTTCAGGCATGTTAATATTAATATTTAGATGACTTAATTTCAGAATGCTACAGAATCAATATAAACATTTTTACAAATTCAATTCAATTAAACTGTATTTTGAAATAAATGGTGCCATGGTTTTAGAAGTTTGCACTGATGGTGTGTAAAAGTTGCTGTTGTTTTTGTGAATAAAAATCCACCAATATATATATTAATGTCTTAACCCTTCAGAACTTAAAACATTGGTGTTGTGTTGCCTATTATTAAACATGGCATTTTTTTGTATTTTATGCAAACAAGAAAAAACTATTTATTTTCAATTAGGAATAATGTCATGTTTACAGGAATTTATTTTTTAAAAGATTTTTTATATGTAGAGTTGAACTGAATAAAAGTATGCACAAAAAGTATGTTAATTTAGCCAAATCAATTTTCCCCATATTTAAAATAAATATGTTTGAAATACACTGGAAGATGTTTAGTTTTATATTTAAGTAAAAAAAATGAAATAAATAAATAAAAATAAATAAAAAAATGAAATAAATAAAAATAAATAAATAAATAAAAATATATAATTCCAGCATGATGTGATATGGATATGGACGTGACATTTGCAGTAAAATCTCAAAACATAAATTGACAGAGAAAGTATATGTTATAATTATATTGAAACATCTGTTTATTTTTTACAAAACAACTAACCACAGTGTTATGGGATCAGAAAAATATCAATCTGTAAACATTTTTTATACTTTAAATGAGGAAAATAAGCCTGCGTTATGGATGTGACCAAAAAAGTCTGCGAGTTTACAGTAAACAACATACTTTTAGAAATTCTGTGAATTAAACTGCACAGCTCAAACGAAACAATGCTAATCAATCGGATAAGAGTCGGCTCACTATAGAACAAAAATAATTGATTTTATTTTGTTTGACATTTTTGCATTTATGAGGAAAAGGCTTGGTTATGGATGTGACGTCTCTCCGTTATGGATGTGACAGGTGTAAAATTGGCACTTGTGTGATTTTGGTAAATCAAATATAATACTTTGACAATATTAACAGAGACATTTTTCAGCATTTTTTAATCACTGTAAAATACAAAAAATGCAGAAACAGTTTCGATGTTTTGGCAATTTTTTTTGACATTTTTTTGACATTTGCATGGAATTGCTCAAATATTTTTTTCTAAATGTCATTAAGAGCATTTTTTTCTTGCATAAAATAAAAAGGTGCCATAATTTCAGACAAATATAATATTATATTTTGTTGAATTTATAATAAAATATAATTATATTAATATTATTGAAACAATAAGGTTGTAGGATTTGAAAAATCATTATTATTTTTATCAATGTTTTTATTTGTTATGATTAAAAAACTAATGTTGAAAAAAAATTGATTTGTGAACTCTTTAAAAAGTGTAATATTTCAATATTTTTAAAACATGTTATCAGACATTTATTATATATATATATATATATATATATATATATATATATATATATATATATATATATATATATAAACATTTTATTTATTAATTCATATCTCTGTGGCAGATCTGTAGTTATGGAACACTTTGCCCCTTGAGATTAGAATGGCTCCATCTCTATTTTTAAATAACTTCTTAAAACATGCCTATTTAGCTTGGCTGTTTAATATTATTTTAATAGTCCTTTCTTCTGCTTCATTTTTAAATGTATTCAGCCGTTTCTCTTGGCTTATTTTATGTTTTTATAATCTCTCTTTTTTATTTTACTTGATCTTATGTACAGCACTTTGGTCAGTAGTCAAAGAAAGAAAGAAAGAAAGAAAGAAAGAAAGAAAGAAAGAAAGAAAGAAAGAAAGAAAGAAAGAAAGAAAGAAAGAAAGAAAGAAAGAAAGAAAGAAAGAAAGAAAGAAAGAAAGAAAGAAAGAAAGAAAGAAAGAAAGAAAGAAAGAAAGAAAGAAAGAAAGAAAGAAAGAAAGAAAGAAAGAAAGAAAGAAAGAAAGAAAGAAAGAATATAAAACAATTCCCTAATGTTCACATCTCTTAATTTCACCCAGCTATAAAACTATTATAACCTATATTTTTTTTGTGTAGCTATATAGCTTGTTTTTTACACTATTACATGCTATCATCACTACGACTACTGTCATTTCATTTACTTGAACTTGTGCATCTGATCTCAAAGGATAAGCTTTTATACAGTACTTCCCATAATGTCAGTCAGTTATGCTTCAGTTAAAATACAGCAAAACACTCCCTAAAAGACAATGAAATGGTTGAAACGCTTACAGAGAGAGTAAACTGTGTTTTCCCAGGGAGAACGAAGAGTTTTGGGATGAGCATAGAGAGCAGGTTCTGATCTGAGGTCAGATGTGTAGTACAGTATGGAAACACTGCCCCCTTATGGCCACAAACAGTGAATGTTGACGTTACAGAGACACGACTCTGATGGCTGATTATTATAGGAGGAATTTTGTAGACTTGCTTATAGTTACTGACTGAGGTTTACACTGTCAATGTGTTTTTACAAAATCTGTATCTGTTTTACTTTCATATTGTGATGTATTTTTTAATTAAATACACAAATAGGAGGAATTTAAATGACATATTAAATCACTAACATCAAGACCAGATTTGATTTAAAAGGATAGTTCACCCTAAAATGTATTTGCTGTGAATTTACTTATTATCAGGATCAAGATCTATGGTAAAGTATATATATAACTTTTTCTTTAGTACAAAATGTAAAATTTTTTTTAGATGAAACTGTAGTCCTTGGTGAGAAATAAGAAGCAAACAGACAGTTATCAGCACTTTCAGAGTCCAAAACGCATACAGTTGAAGTCAGAATTATTAGCCCCCTTGAATTATTACCCGCCCTATTTTTTCCCCAATTTCAGTTTAATGGAGAGATTTTTTTCAACACATTTCTAAACATAATAGTTTTGATAACTCATTTCTAATAACTGATTTCTTTTATCTTTGTCATGATGACAGTAAATAATATTTGACTAGATATTTCAAGACACTTCTATACAGCTTAAAGTGACATTTAAAGGCTTAACTAGGTTAATTAGGTTAACTAGGCAGGTTAGGGTAATTAGGCAAGTTATTGTGTAACGATGGTTTGTTCTGTAGACTAATCGAAAAAATATATAGCTTAAAGGGGCTAATAATTTTGACCTTAAAATGGCTTTTTAAAAAATGAAAAAACAGCTTTTATTCTAGCCGAAATAAAACAAATAAGACTTTCTCCAGAAGAAAAAACGACATCAAAGTGACGCCCATGCCCTTATATAATTTTACCTGAATGTTTCACGAAACATCATTCTGTTGTCGTCTTCGAAAAACTGTCATGGAATATTTTCTTACAGCTGCTACGGTCGTCAAGGGGGAATGACGCAAGTTAAACAAAAAAAGCACCAATTGCAACAAATTAAGATGCAAGTTAAAAAAACATTTGGTATACAGTTAAAGGGAACGCGAATACACATAAATCAGGGAAGTTTAATCAGCAAAACAAGTGAGTATACCGAGGGTATACGCAATTATTGATCCTCAGAAGTCATAATACCCAAACAGCTCGTAGAGAAAAGTAGCCATACAAAGTATACGTGCTTATAGCTCCGACCACACCACTGCTGTGCATAATTATAAACATTGTCAACTTAACTGTTCTAAGTTACAACGAGTTTACTCACTTTTATTCCCTTTTACTCCCTTTTTTGAAGTCAATGGGTTTCCTCACTTTATTAAGTACAGTAACTATTCGTTTTTTTTACAGTGTACATGCTTTTACTGTACATGCTCTCGGTTTGCTAAATTGAACGATAACACTTTATTTTGATGGTCCATTTGAGTATTAGTAGACTGTCTGCTTAATATCTGTTGACACTGACATTTAACAGTCCTTCAACAGACATTTAACTGACTATAAGAAACTTTGCAATTACATGTCAACTTACACTAACCCTAACCCTAACCCCAACCTAACAATCTACTTATAATCTAATGATAATTAGTTGCAATGTAACTTAAATTCAACAAACGGACTGTCAAAATAAAGTGTGACCAATTGAACTTATGAGACTATTTTTGTACTATTATTTTATTTCCATTTAGCACTGGATTTGTTTATTTCTTTACAGACCAGTCAAAAAAAAAAACAGGTTGCAGCCTACCATTTATATTTATTTTCATAAAAGAAGACAAACAAGAGCATGTTTTTTTTTCTTTTTCTTTATTTTAGCTCTGCATACAGTAAATGAACTCTTATTCTGGAAAGATGAGCTACAATTTAAACATCAAATGCACTGTTATTGACACCAAATATACAGTAAAGCATGGATTTGCCTTCCATTGTCCCGGGTTCATGAATTTTTGTTTTTGTTCAACGCAATCTCACCGCAGTTCGTAACTTTCAGCCTGCTCTCATGAGGAAATGTAACTATTTTACGCTTTGTCAGGCTAATTCGTACAAAAATGTATGATTTAAAAGAAGGCGTGGCACCAAACCCCACCCCTAAAGCCAACCCTCATTGGAAGATAAGCAAATCATACTAAATTGTAGGAATGAAATCGTACGAACTCATACGAATTAGCCACTAAATCAAAAAGCTACAATTTCTGTGATATAACGTTAGTGTATTTATTGACAAATTCTTATTCAGTTGTACCATCTCATTCGTACATTTAAGTATGATTTGCTGTTTAGGGGAATTGGGAGCATGCACTGTCAAATGTAATAAGTTGAACTTATTTAGAAAAATTGAGGAAACAGATTGCCGTCAAATTTCTAAGTAGTGTATTAATTTTAAGTGAGCATAACTTAAAACAGTTTGTATTTACAACTTCTTAATAAAGTAAACTTCAATATCATTAACTCAAAATAATTAGTTGTGTTAACTTCTTATTAGTGTTCACATTATTAGGAAACCGATTGCCTTAAAATGATCAAGTAAGCTAAACTAAAACATTTAAATAAAGAAAAAAAAACAATGCCTACACTTCTAAAACATTTTTATTATCTAAATATTGTACACTGTGCATCAATCAATCCATCAATCAGGCATCACATCAATCACCTTAAACAGTCTATACCTGCCTTTAAACACAGTTTTTACTTTCTCAGCATAAAAAACAACGCAATGCACATGCAGCATGAACAACTGACCTTGTAAAACATTTAGCATCTGCGTACTGCAAAAAATAAAGCAATAAGCACTTTATAACAAGTCATTTTCAACCAAGGTTTAATGTAATAATAATAATAAATAATATTATTTATTAATTATTATTATTAGTAGTAGTATTATTATTGTTATTATTATTATTATTATATCAATATTTTTATAATATAATTTCTTATATAATCAAATAAATATTAATATATTGATTAGTATTAATATATTATAATATAGTAATATATTTATAAATTTTAAACATCAAAAAATTAAAAAGCTCTCAGATTTATTATGTTTATGTCTGATTATGCTTAAACGGTCTATACACGTCTATACCATAAACATACTGTTATTAGTTTCTCAGCATGAACAACTGACCTTGTAAAAGATTTAGCATCCGCGTACTGCAAAAAACAGTATAACACTTTATATCAAGTCATTTTCAACCAAGTTTTAATGTAATAATGATGATAATAATAAATATTATTTATTTATTATTATTGTTATTATTATCATTATTATATCAATATTTTTATAATATCATTTCTTATATAATCGAATTTATTATGTTGATTACTATTAATATATTATAATATAGTAATATATTTATAAATTTTGAACATCAAAGAATTAAAAAGCTCTCAGATTTATTATGCTTATGTCTGATTATGCCTAGATTTTTCATTTTTCCACCTGTTTCCTCAGTTCCCTCATCACCATTCTCTATTAACATGCACTTTAAAAAACGATTATTTTAAAAAGCGAGTAAACCCATTGCCTTCAAAATGACAAGTTTATTTTACTTAAAAAAGCGAGTAAACCCATTGACTTAACTTTCATAATTATGCACATGCACATAAAAGCTATTAGTTGTAAAAAATTAGTAAACCAATTGACTTGACTTAACTTTCATAATTATGCACAAACACTGTAAAAAAGCAATTAGTTGGAAAAAGCGAGTAAACCCATTGCCTTAAAAATGACAAGTTGATTTTATTTAAAGTCAGTAAACCCATTGACTTGACTTTTATAATTATGCACATACACTGTAAAAAAAGTGATTACTTTAAAAAATGAGTAAACCCATTACCTTAAAAATGACTACATAAATAATGTAAGTATTTCTGTTGTAACTTAGAAATGTTAAGTTGACTTGATTTTTTTTAGAATTATGAACATAGTTCATTTACTTAACTGATTGCCTTAAAATTATTAACTCACTTTTTTCAACAAATTGCTTTTTACAGTGACACATGACCACTCAAAAGTTGTAAATATATAAAATTGTAAGTCAAGATTACTTGAATCTATTTAGTTTAACAACTTAATGTGCTTGGGATTACTCGTTTAAATATTGTAAAGTGAACAAACTTATTCATAATAAGTTAACTGCACTTAATTTTATTAGTGAGAACAGCTATTGCTTTTTACAGTGTGTCTCCTTCTAAAAAAAAACGTACATTTTCATGTGAACAACGTCCTATCAATTCATAGAAATTAGCCACTTTTTGCACAATGCGGCAAATGGTTTTGCTTCCTCGTGAGATGGGGGTGTTTAGTTTGAGCTTTTGTGCTTCACGCTTCTGTTACGGCCTCTAATGCAGCCGTTTGTCCGGACAGATGGGAGAAACAAACACGGATATGTTTAACTATGCGTTTTACAGCAAACTATTAAAGTCTTCCACTGTTTACACACGCAAAACATTTGAGTCTCTGTCCTGCGGCCAGTTCATTAGCAAAGCCTTCTGTCGGAAGAAAAGCTAGTAAGACTCGTTTTTTTTTTTTTTGTGCTTTTACTGGATCTTTTTAAAGCACCGGTGCCTTGCGTTTGAGGGCTTCGGTCTGCGCGTGCTTGATTACGACGGCTTGGAACTTAAACAAGCTGAACCCGCCTGTAATTCCCTTACATGAACATCTTTAAGTAAGTGTTTAAAAGCATCATTAGTGCGAACGAGGGGGGAGTTTGGGCCATGAGGACAAATCGGCGCTAGTGGATTTTTACACCACAAGATTGCATGAAAAGAAGCTCTCTCTCTCTCTCTCTCTCTTTCTCTCTTTTTTTTTTAAGTTATCTGGACTATGTACAGGATACGGGGTTTTGATTGTTTTAATGAAGCAGCTGCCGTATTGTGTGTCCTTAATTCCTCCATTGTTTTTGGAATATGTCATAGTTCTTTATTCTTTTATCAGGTGCGCTGCAGGAGGACGGAGACAATAGGCTTCATTGCGACTGCGTTGGCCGCGGCACAAAGGCCTTCTGCAGCAGACAGGCGAAACGGTGCGCTTTTCAGCGAGGGTCCCGTGTCTCCTGCGCGTGCACTCGCACTGTAGGGCCATTCGTGCACCTGCGTGCTTCGGTGCTGAACTTATAATGGCACACAAAGGAAGTCTCCGTTTGAACTGCGTTCGTTCTTTAAAATTGTCTCTCTGACCCCGTGAGCACCAGGAGTTGAGAGCAGTCAGCTGGAAATGTTTCTACAATGATTTTATTTCAAAAGACGCCACACTGACCACGCATGCTGTACCAGCAGACGGTTCCAGGATGGTCTTTTTTTTTTTTCTTCAGAGAAAACTGAAAACTGTTTACATAATGCGGCTTTTCTGCTGCACAGCACTGTAAAAAATGCAGTTTCAGACAATCGATTTGTGTGGGGGCAACATGAAAAAAAAAAAGTTAACAACAATAAGTAGATTGAACATAAACTACGTCGAATAGTTCGGACTGCTGAGCGAATCATTGGTACAACCCTCCCTACTCTCCAAGAACTGTACTTATTCAGAGCGAGCAGAAGGGCTGCCAAAATCACTCTGGACCCCTCACACCCAGCACACTGCCTCTTTGAACTTTTACCTTCTGGTCGACGCTACAGAGCATTGCGCACCAGAACAGTATGTGTGAACATACCTGGCAATAAAGCTCTTTCTGATTCTGACCAAACGATCAAGTTGTCCCAAAAAGCCTTCAAGAATTGTGTTGTTACGTAGGATGCTGCAGATTTGTCGGCTCCACATCCATGATGTGAATCTCCCGTTCCACCACATCCCAAAGGTGCTCTATTGGATTGAGCTCTGGTGACTTTGGAGGCCATTTGAGTACAGTGAACTCATTGTCATGTTCAAGAATCCAGTCTGAGATGATTCACACTTTATGACATGGTGCATTATCCTGCTGGAAGTAGCCATCAGAAGATGGGTACACTGTGGTCATAAAGGGATGGCCATGGTGAGTAACAATACTCAGGTAGGCTGTGGCGTTGACACGGTGCTCAATTGGTACTAATGAGCCCAAAGTGTGCCAAGAAAATATCCCCCACACCACCAGCCTGAACCGTTGATACAAGGCAGGATGGATCAATGCTTTCATGTTGTTGACACCAAATTCTGACCCTACCATCCGAATGTCGCAGCAGAAATTGAGACTCATCAGACCAGGCAACGTTTTTCCAATCTTCTATTGTCCAATTTTGATGAGCCTGTGCTAATTGTAGCCTCAGTTTCCTGTTCTTAGCTGACAGGAGTGGCACCCAGTGTGGTCTTCTGTTGCTGTAGCCCATCTGCCTCAAGGTTGGATGTGTTGTGTGTTCAGAGATGCTCTTCTGCATACCTCGGTTGTAACGAGTGGTTATTTGAGTAACTGTTGCCTTTCTATCAGCTCGAACCAGTCTGGCCATTCTCCTCTGGCATCAGCAAGGCATTTGCGCCCACAGAACTGCCGCTCACTGGATATTTTCTCTTTTTTTGAACCATTCTCTGTAAAGAGATGGATGTTCGTGAAAATCCCAGTAGATCAGCAGTTTCTGAAATACTCAGACCAGCCCGTCTGGCACTAACAGCCATGCCACGTTCAAAGTCACTTAAATCACCTTTCTTCCCCATTCTGATGCTCAGTTTGAACTGCAGCAGTTCGTCTTGACCATGTTTACATGCCTAAATGCATTGAGTTGCTGTCATGTGATTGGCTGATTAGAAATTGCCGTTAACAAGCAGTTCGACAGGTATACCTAATAAAGTGGCCGGTGAGTGTAGAATCAAGCTCTAGAAGCAAAACTAGTTAAAAACCTCTGCTGTAAACCACTGAATCCACAGAGCGGAGAAGGACACGACACGAACACTAAAAATCGTATTACACCTTATTTCTGGGTTCTCTCAGAGTTTGTCAGCGAACCGTTCTGACATGTTAAAACAGTAAAACTCCTCGGCCATCCCACAGTGCAGCAGCAGCTACGGCATCTTGCGTACATCAGACTTTTGCCTGCTTTTCCAGTGTAAGTAATGAGTTCTTCACGCAACTTCTAGCAGTACTTGTGCAGGCAGAGGTGACCTGCGCCCTCCCGCTGTTCAGGTGACAGTTTTGATCTGCGCTGATGGCGACGGTGCTTTTTTTGTTATTTTAATTAGGAGATAAGGAAGGAGAGAGCCTCTCCAGGCAGTGTGTGGTGTGTGACAGGATCCCGCTGATGAAGAGGACCCGTCTGAAGAGTGTGTCTCTCTGCTGCAGATTCACACACTGATAAGCTGCTCTTTCAGGCAGCACTCCTGCATTTTTGTTTTTTTAACACACCGAAGCTTTCGCAGTCTGCGCCTGTATTAGAAAGGCAGTTCATGCTCTAACTTTATTGTTATATATCTGATCTGATTCTGTTTTTCACTTTTGAGAATATTTGCAAATAGATTATTCAATGACCTCTTAATTTTCCTTCTTATTATTAAATTGAGCAGTGATTAGCATTTGGTAAATGACTTGTTTTTGTTTATCGATTATACTCTGATTTTATGTATTGTAAATAAAACATTTTACAAAAAATATACTATATAAATGCACAAAAAATCTGTAAATCAGCAGTTTTTTGTATTTTATGATTTCTGTTTTTTTGTGCATTATGGGAACTTGATCTTCCAACAATTTTGATGTTGAAAAGATTGTAAATGTGATATTTACAGAATTTTTTAAATAGCTTGGTGATATATTGGTGCTGTAAATTATGATACAACAACCTGGTAATAAATTACCAGTACTTTCTGTTATAGAGCATTTTGAGGGATGTAAACGAAAACAATAGTCCCAATGTATTTCCTGTTTTAGATTTTTATTTCTATAGCTTCAGAGAATCCAAAAAGAGCCACATATTGATAAATAATGTTATGATAGCTGTTTTAACAAAGTTATGATTTGAATTGCCTCTTGTTACAGTTATGAAATAGTTTGATAACAAGCAGGAAGTGTCCATGGGCCAATGACATGACCACATTGAAATGGTCTAATTTAAGGACTTATTTATATATTATTTCTTATAAAATAAATTGTTTCAAACTACTAAAATGTTAACAGAAGTCACTTAGTTAAACTGTAGAGCTGAATTTTCAACATCACAGGTTGTCAGAGCAGAGATCAACGTCCCATAATCCAATTCAAAACCATAAGTACTGTAAATGGAAAACACTTGTGAATCACAAAATATAGAAAATTTTAATTAACTGTTATTTTTTACTGTGTAATTTCTACCCCAAATAGTGCTTCAGGAAAGTGTTTGATTATTCAGCACATCTGTGTTTCTATTTACTATTTGTAAGTGACTATGTGTAGTTGTTCAGCTGAATATTCAGTGAGCCAATATTAATGTTCAGCTTTTATAAATGATCAGAAATGTGTGTATATGTGTGTGTGTATGTATGTATGTATATGTATATGTGTGTGTGTGTGTGTGTATATATATATATATATATATATATATATATATATATATATATATATATACAGTGGCGCAGTAGGTAGTGCTGTCGCCTCACAGCAAGAAGGTCGCTGGGTCAAACCTCGGCTGGGTCAGTTGGCGTTTCTGTGTGGAGTTTGCATGTTCTCCCTGTGTTCGTGTGGGTTTCCTCCGGGTGCTCCGGTTTCCCCCACAGTCCAAAGACATGCGGTACAGGTGAATTGGGCAGACTAATTTGCTAAATTGTCCGTAGTGTATGAGTGTATGGATGTTTCCCAGAGATGGGTTGCGGCTGGAAGGGCATCCGCTGCTTAAAAATGTGCTGGATAAGTTGGCGGTTCATTTCGCTGTGGCGACCCCAGATTAATAAAGGCACTAAGCCGACAAGAAAATGAATGAATATATATATATATTATACCATATATATCACTATTCGTGAGTTAGTGTTAATGTTTATCTTATATTAATAACTCAGAAAAAGAGTTGACTATTTATTGAGTGAATAGTAGTGATTATCTTTTGTTATGAACCCTATTCATTTGTCCATAAAAGTAGCAGAATATTCTGTATTTAGTAATATTCTGAGTCGTAGTTAGGTTACCTTAACAAAAAGTTGACTGTGTGGCAAGGCAATGTTAATGGTTGTGCTTTGTGAATGACTCTATACTGTCGTTGTCCAAAAAAAGTAGCTAAATATTAAATAAGTTTACTATTAAAGTTTACCTTTTTTAAAAAAAAAAAAAAGACCCCAATATCGCACACTACTCGTTTAGGTACTACACTTGAATTTGTTTACTTCATGACCATTACAAAAGTACAGTCTATATTGTATCTATATTAACATGAGTACACTGTAAAAAAATAAAAATCTTACTGCTTTAAATGGTTTAGTTGGATCACATGAAATGTTCTAGTCAAACTGACTAAAATATTAAGGAAAACCTTTTAAAGGTATAGAAAGGTATCAAAAGTAATTTTACACAAAAGACACAATGTACAGTATGTGTAGCCAAATTCACGTGTGCTAGACATTTATATATATTTATATTATATTTATTTCTAATATATATTTATATATATTCACAAAAACATATGAATATGTATTTTTATTTTGTGCAAGTGAATTGGTTTGTGAATAAATATATGTATATAATGTGAATATGAGAATATGTAATAGGTATATATGTATATGTATTTTTGTTTTGTGCACATGTAATTCAACAGAAACAAATCACATGCACTAAATAAAAATACATATGAATATGTATTTTATTTTGTGCATGTGAATTGTTTTTGTGAATATATATAAATATTTTGAGCACGTGAATTTGGTTTTACGCTTGTAAATTTGGCTACGCCTGTGTATATCATGTCTTTTGCGTGAATTACTTTTAATACTTTTCTAACTTCATAGTAGTTGTCCAGAAATATAGCTGACTATCATCAGTTTATCAGTGTTTATGTTTTATAAATGACTCTGTGTAGTGATCTAGAAGAACCGTGTACTATTTGGTGAGCCGTTGTCTATGTTTACCTTTTGTAAATGACTCGCACTATTGAGCATTCTTCTCAGTCCTTTTTCAGAAATGACATTCTCTTTATTTTTTTCTTCCAACCTACCATTAGCTTAAGACATACTCGTCTTCCACTCTGAAGCTCAGTCAGTGCGTTTGCATGTTTCTGAGAGCTAGCAGAGCGCTTTAATTAATTGTCCAGCTTCCCTACCAAAACAATGTCCTAATTCTGCCATTTAGCATCTGCATATCATCGCTTGTTGTTATCTCGGACGCCAGATTTTTTTGTAAATAGTCATATTTAAAACTTTAATCTCTTGAATGGCAAATGAAGTGCGGCTGAAATCCTTCCATGTGCAATGATAAATGCTATCTGAGCTTAAACCCTTCAGCTGATTTCCTATCCCACCTCCCTCCCTTTCTTTTCCTCTGTCTTTTCTGAGTGTGTTCAAGAACTCAAAATGCTAGATGTACAGTACACTTTAAAGATATACTCTCCCTGTAAAGCAACATGATTGATTAAAGCTAAAAAACACCACAGCAATTCCAAAACAAATGACCCAAATCCAAAGTTGGGATGTTTTAACCATTTTAACTTAATTGAAATGCATCATTAAGTGATCAAACTATCGCATGATTGAACGTGAGGCTTATTCTCTTTCACCCAGGTGGACAGTTGTGGTGCACCACAACCAAGAACATGATGGAAGGAGAGGAACTGGTGGCTTTCGCAGTGGATTTTGACTCTCGATTGCAGGCGGTCAATCACATGTCTCTCGGTGAGGGCATGTACCCAGCACGTCTCCTGGACACCATCCAGCTCCTGCCCCAGCAAGCTGCCATGGCCTCCATATTACCTACAGCTATAGTCAACAGTAAGCCTTGTTTCTGTTTACAAACTCAATAACTGTCCACTGATGTCATAAACATCTATGCAGCAATTAATTAACAGTCAACAAGAATTTACAATAAAGCTGTACGGTTTAGTCTTGCCATACAACTTGGCCACAATATTGCTGCATATGCGGGGCTCACCTGCTTCTGCGGCTACACCACTGAGCTCTCCAACTAATGCCGAGTTCAGACTGCATGATTTTAGCCCCGATTTTGACTCGCCGACAGATTTTGAGAGATCTCCGACAAATGCCTGAAATCACAGACAAATAGTAGCAATCATATAGTGTGAACTATTAATGACGAGATCTGAAAGAATTCCTGATAAGTTGCCGGTACCTGTCAGGTATTGAGCATGCAAAATATCTGGACCTGTCGACCATTCAAATCATGCTGTGTGAAAAGTGGTCTGATTGAATATTACATTGACGAATGCCTACAGCCAATGAGAAAGCAGCATCCACTAGTATGGGTATCTGCAGGCGACCGGGAGGTAGGGCAGGAAGTTAAAAGTGCTTCTTTTCAGTCTATTTGAACCCAAGAATTGGGGGGAAAACTAGTGGAAATTTGGCAGGAGCACCCATGTCTGTCTAAGCAGCATCACACCCAGGTCGAAAAAGAAAAGTTGAGGAGAAATTGCTAATTCCCTTCAAAGGCCAGGTGAGCAAAATAAGTACATTTTATACCCCTATAAAGGCTTCTTTCTCAATATGTAGTTAATGATAAAAGATATACTACGTGACCTCGCGTTGATTCCATGTCACTTCTCGCGTGTGTTTGGTTGTGAGACGTAGTTTGCAGATCGAGTCAAAGTTGTCGGCCTATTCTAAAGTCATGCAGTGTGAAACCCCCTGTCTCCGATCCATCTTGCAGTGTAAACAAAGCAGGGACGAAACACTACCCCAGATAGTCATGCAGTGTGACTTCACTACTTTGAGCACCGTGCAGTCTGAACTCGGCATAAGTCATTTGAGCCATTTCAGAATGTGTTACACATGCACATGCTAGATCAAAAAAAAGGAGAATATGCGGTAGTCATTCAGAGATTAACCTCTGCTGGAGGAACATGATGTTCTGCCCTTCAGTTTAGGGGTACAGTAAACATGTCTGGACTCTGACCAACCTTGTAATTGCAAAACGCAAGTCATTTGCAAATACTTTGTTTGTTGACTTTATCTGGGAAGTCTAGAGTTCAGATTGACACAGAGGATGCCGCTAGCAGATGGTGCAGTGTTTTCATTTGCCCTTGAGGAAAGGGCACAATCCTACTGGAATCAACTCTGTTGCCATGCAACATCACAGCAGAATTGTTATTAAAGGCACTTTATTATTTGTGTTTAAGCAATTTCTTCTTCTTCCGTAGCTTTGCATAACACACCTTCCAATATGTCATCTTCTCAGCCTTTTGACTCGAAGGCCCAACCATAGTAACCATAGTCCATAGTAATAGTCAAAGGGCACAGGACTTTCCACTTTGTATTTTACTGAATAAAAAGGATGGATCAGCGAATGGGATTGAGACTGGAACTTGGGTCACCAGAGTGCTGCCCACGAGCTATATCCCACTGCATGTAGTTTTGTATTCATATTCTTGTCTCTGTTTTTCAGAGGACATCTTTCCCTGTAAAGCATGTGGGATATGGTACAGGAGTGAGAGAAACCTTCAGGCCCACCTGATGTATTACTGCAGTGGGCGGCAGAGAGAACCTGACAACGTCCCTGAAGAGACTGACGCCATTTCCCATCAAACTCCCAATATCTGCCCTTTTCCGCAATGCAACAAGAGCTTCAGCAACCCTCGTGCTCTGGAGATGCACTTGAGCTCACACAGCAGTGAGTATAGAGTATGCAGTAATCATATGCACAGTACATTGGACAGATTTTAAACATGTTATTTGATCATTGCACGTTAAATAACTGGAGTACATACAAGCAGTAAACCTAGCCATATTATTAACAATCTATAAATATTATACTCGCAGCACATATACTAAATCTACATGTATTAAACATTAACTATCATGCTCAAGGATGACAATAAAAAACAACTGTCTTTCTTTTTCACAGGTGTCAAAATGGAGGAGTCCCTTCCCCCTGGCACCAGCTTGAAATGCACAATCTGTAACTTCACAGCAGATTCGCTCCTTACATTCCAGCACCACATCCTTTCACACCTGTCACAGGCAGCCTTCAGATGCAATCACTGCCACATCAGCTTCCAGAACCACAGGGAACTGCTGCAGCATCAAGACTTACATGGACACTCTGGGAAGATGCACAGAGAGAGTGACAGTGAAAACTCCCCAAGAGGAGGAGAGGATGGTCTGCAGGCGGCAAGAGCGGAACTGTCAGGCAGGAAGGATATAGTCATGCAAAGTCCCAAGAATACACCCAACAAGGCCAACAGTCCTGATGGAGAACTTGAAAGACCTGAGAAAAAACCTACTCTGGGACTCCAGAAGGGGGACAGTCACCCAGGAAGCAAGGCAAGTTTCTCTTACACTAGAATCAAGTCAGAACCCTCTAGTCCGCGGCTGGCGTCCTCTCCTGTCCAGCACAACATGGGCCCCACCTTCCCTATGGGTCCATTCTTGTCGCAGTTTGCATTCTCCCAAGACATTTCTGTGGTACCACAGGCATCTGAGATTCTAGCAAAAATGTCAGAGCTAGTGCATCGTAGGCTACGCCATGGAGGGAACAGCTACCCTCCCGTCATCTACAGTCCTCTTATGCCCAAAGGAGCAACTTGCTTTGAATGCAACATCACCTTCAATAATCTAGATAACTACTTAGTTCACAAGAAGCACTATTGCAACAGTCGCTGGCAGCACATGACAAAGTCCCCAGATTTCTCAAGTGTTCCTGACAAGGTTTCCGATGCCATAAGTCCAAACAGTGGCCACACGTCAGTTGGTATGCTCCCAGGATGCCTTCCATCAGATACTGACAGTCATCTTGTGACAACAGCTTGTTTGAATTCATCCGTTTTGGATATTATGAATGCTGGTGGGAAAGTGCCTGAAAAGGAACTTACTGGGCAAGTAAAGAAGGTTACTACACCAACAGGAGTTGAGGAAAGGCTTGGCGGTAAGCAGCCTGAGGTGAAGAGTCCCAGCACATCATTGGTGGATGGTGACAGTGACCCAAACAAGACAACCTGTGAAGCATGCAACATCACTTTCAGCCGACACGAAACGTACATGGTTCACAAGCAGTACTACTGCGCCACTCGCCACGACCCACCCATGAAACGCATGTCCGCAAAGGTACCTGCCATGCAGCGGACCATGCGAACACGCAAGCGGAGGAAGATGTACGAGATGTGTTTACCTGAAGACCAACGACAGCCCATGGGGCCACAGCCAGGATTTTTGGGTCTGCACACACTAGGAAACCCCTGTACATCCCAGGAGACGGTAGAAAATCTGGCTGACCGCTTCCATCCACGATGTGACATCTTTCCAGGCCTTGTCCCAAAACACTTAGATGCTTCTCTTACTATAACCAAGTCCATCTTAGCCCCAAAAGGTAACACAGTCACAGATCCACAGGAACTAGATGCTCCGATAGATCTCAGCAAAAAGTGTTCACCGCTTCCTGACAAATCGTGCAACTCCCCCAAAAGACTCCTGGACTATCACGAATGTACCGTGTGCAAGATCAGTTTTAACAAAGTGGAGAATTACCTTGCCCATAAACAGAACTTTTGCCCCGTCACAGCTGCTCATGGTGAAGTTGGCAATCTGGAGCAGCCGATATTTCCGGGCATGAAGACTGAAGGAAATAATGCAGATGATGTTTATGACAAGAGTTCTGTGAAATGTGAGAAAAATGGAAGCAACAAACTGATGCAAAATGGAGGCATGTTCCCACCACACCTCGGCCCAGCACCGGATCTGAAAGCTTTCGCTGATGCACAGCTAATGTCCTCGAAAGATGAGAACAAGAACATGTTTTTGCCTCACTCCCTCTATCCTGGAGCAATAAAGAAGGTGAAAGGTACCGAGCAAATATCACCGTATTTCGGGATAAAGAGCGGCGACTACATGGCAGGGAGTCTCGTTGTGCAGGCTGAGGCAGCCGAACAGGAGCAAAGCAGCAATGGTGCAGGTGAGCCAGGCACAGAACCACTTGCAGCCAATGGCTGTCCCCATCCCAACAAAGATCCACTGCCCCTGCTACCTAAAAATAGGAGCATGGTGATTGTCAATGGTGGTCATAAAGAGGATCGCCAGACACCAGCAACTCCCCAGCAAGAGAATCAGCCTCACAACACCTCATCGCCAGAGGAACAAACATCTCCCACATGGGGAGCCGAGAACCCTCCTGACCCAAATGAGAATGTATCACCAACTTCTAAATCACCTGTGGAGGAATCGGCGGCACCTACTGGAAAAGGTATTAATGGGTCGGCGTCGCCAGCAGGCAGTGGGAAGTACTGCCGCCTCTGTGACATCCAGTTCAATAATTTGTCAAACTTTATCACTCATAAGAAGTTTTACTGCTCGTCACACGCTGCCGAGCATGTGAAATGAAACTGCAGTCTTCTCCCCTTGTTCTCCCCTTTTTTGGGTACACGGTTGTGAAATAGTGCATCATGCAGTTTTATATACTGCTTGTGGACAATCAAGAGAAGCTTCTTCTTTCGTTATTTGAAGACTTAATGCAAAATGATGAAAAAACAAAAAAATCCAAGTGTAATATTGGTGCCACTTTCACCTTTTATTTATTTTACAATCAGTATTAATAGGAGTAGTGCTCTTAATTTAAATTCAAAGAAAGTTTATATCAGAGTTGTTTGTAATGTTAATGTATAGTCATTCTTGTGTAGCAGACATATTGTTTACAATGTATGTTAGGTTCAAGGAGAAAATAGGCACAGGACACAGAACTGAAAACGCATTTTAGACCCGACATTAGCTACTGGAGCACTTGTGTATTCTTATTTGCTGGTACAGTTTTTTGTATATGTCAAAATGTCACTCGCAGTAACGATTCTCTTGACTTCAGCCTTAAAACAGTTTGGAGGGATAACGCTGCAGCTCATGTTTTGGCATATACTGTACACATGGCTTTGCATATATATGTTGCTGTTTGTCTGTGTCTTTTCTTCGACTCAGAAGTGGATGTTTAAATGAGGATGGCAGCATTCTTGTATAGTACTTGTATTTCTGTTTGCTGATACACCTTGTTCTCCCTTTTTAAAATTTGCTCTCAGCGCAATACTTTGTATAAAACATATGGGGGGGAAACAAGAGGTCTGGAACATTACGGAAAGCAGTATTATAAAAGGGGAAGAGCAGCTATTTCTTACTCCTGGAAAAAAAATGAATTGTACAAAAAGCAGGTTTATCAATGGTGATTATTGAAGGGTGGGACGAGACAAGGGAATACTGTAAAAAATGATCATTCCAATGTCCTTATGTAAGAAAACTATTTCTTAAAAATGTTGTTGCTATGCATGTATATGGATGGAATAAAATTCCAGATCTGTTGGAAATTTTTATTTTGATGTGGTGTCAATTAAACTTCAATCCTCAGGATAAACAGACTCTTTCATGGTCTTCTTTCAAGAAAAAAAGTTGTTTTTGCAACATTTCTAATTACTTGAGGTGAAAATTTGGTGTTTTTGACATTACTGCATTTTTAATAAGGCTTTTTAACAAAAAAAAAAAAAAAACTCAGAGGCAGTAAATTATTTTCTTTATCAGTAAATCAAAATGTACAATCCACCAACAAACTAGACAGATTTCTGCTTCATTGGTAAAATGACAGCATTCACGTAAAGGATTTGGGTTGGTTATACATTTATAACATATTTGAGGGCTGATATTTTATAAATAAATTATGACAAAAACGTTGATGCTTAAAAACGTTCTTTAGGGTTATTTTTTAATGCAAAACATTTCTAACTAATGCGCTTTTGACAAGTTACTGCAATTCTATTAAGGCTTTTTAACAAAAAAAAAAAAAAAAAAAAAGGAAGTAAAATATTTTGTTTATCAGTAAATCAAAATGCACAATCCACCATCAACCTACACAGATTTTTGCTTCATAAGTAGAAACATTACAGCATTTACGTAAAGAATTTGGGTTAGTTATACATTTATAAAATATTTGAGGGCTGATATTTTATAAATAAATCACAACAAACATGTTGATGCTTAAAAAAAGTTCTTTAGGCTTATTTTTTAAAGCAAAACAATTGGAATTTAGGTGTTTTTGACAAGTCACTGCATTTCTAATACTGCATTTTAACCAAAAACTATTTACAAAAATTATTTTCGTCAGCAGTTCAACAAAATGCACAAACAGACAGATTTCTGCTTCATACGTAGAAAAAGGACAGCGTTTAAATAAAGAATTTGGGTTAGTTCTACATTTATAAAATATTTTGAGGGAAGACATTTTATAAACAAATTACAACAAAAATGTTGATGAAAAAAAAAGTTATTAAGGTTATTTTTCTATGCAAAACATTTATAAATGATGCGTTTTTGCTAAGTTACTGAATTTCTAAAACTGCATTTTAACCAAAAACAAAGAAATAATCAATAATTTTCTTCAGAAGTTCATCCAAATGCACAATCCAACAAACTAGACAGATTTCTGCTTCATAAGCAGTAAATTTACAGCATTTAAGTAAAGAATTTGGGTTGGTTATGCATTTATAAAATATTTGAGGGCAGATATTGTATAAACTAGATACAACAAAAATGTTGATGCTTAAAGTTATTTGTAATTGAGGTATTTTTGACAAGTTACTGCATTTCTAATAAGGTATTTTAACTAAAAACACAAAAACAATCAATTACTTTCTTCAGCAGTTCATCAAAATTCACCAACAAACTACACGGATTCCTGCTTCATACGCAGAAAATGACAATGTTATTTGGCACCTGGCATCATTGAAGACAGAAAGTGACAGCCGTTACTAAACTCTAGAAAAATTACCGTTTAAGTAAAGAATTTGGGCTGCTTATGCATTTATAAAATATTTGAGGCATTAAATTGAGGCATTTTTGACAAGTTACTGCATTTCTAATAAGGTATTTTAACCAAAAACTTAGAAACAATTAGTTATTTTTGTCAGCAGTTCATCAAAATGTACAATCCACCAACAAGCTAGACAGATTTCTGCTTCATAAGTAGTAAAATGACAGCATTTAAGTAAAGAATTTGAGTTGGTTATACATTTATAAAATATTTGAGGGCTGATATTTTATAAATAAATTACAACAAACATGTTGATGCTTAAAAAAAGTTCTTTAGGCTTATTTTTTAAAGCGAAACAATTGTAATTTAGGTGTTTTTGACAAGTCACTGCATTTCTAATACTGCATTTTAACCAAAAACTATTTCGAAAAAACTATTTACAAAAATTATTTTCGTCAGCAGTTCATCAAAATGCACAAACAGACAGATTTCTGCTTCATAAGTAGTAAAATGACAGCGTTTAAATAAAGAATTTGGGTTAGTTATACATTTATAAAATATTTGAGGGCAGACATTTTATAAACAACTTACAACAAAAATGTTGATGCTTAGAAAAATAACCTTAAGAACTTTTTTTTTTAATGCAAAACATTTATAAATGATGCGTTTTTGACAAGTTACTGAATTTCTAAAACTGCATTTTAACTAAAAACAAAGAAATAATCAATAATTTTCTTCAGAAGTTCATCAAAATCCACAATCCAACAAACTAGACATATTTCTGCTTCATAAGCAGTAAATTTACAGCATTTAAGTAAAGAATTTGGGTTGGTTATGCATTTATAAAATATTTGAGGGCAGATATTGTATAAACTAGATATAACAAAAATGTTGATGCTTAAAGTTATTTGTAATTGAGGTATTTTTGACAAGTTACTGCATTTCTAATAAGGTATTTTAACTAAAAACACAGAAACAATCAATTACTTTCTTCAGCAGTTCATCAAAATTCACCAACAAACTACACGGATTCCTGCTTCATACGCAGAAAATGACAATGTTATTTGGCACCTGGCATCATTGAAGACAGAAAGTGACAGCCGTTACTAAACTCTAGAAAAATTACCGTTTAAGTAAAGAATTTGGGCTGCTTATGCATTTATAAAATATTTGAGGCATTAAATTGAGGCATTTTTGACAAGTTACTGCATTTCTAATAAGGTATTTTAACCAAAAACACAGAATTAGTTATTTTCGTCAGCAGTTCATCAAAATGTACAATCCACCAACAAGCTAGACAGATTTCTGCTTCATAAGTAGTAAAATGACAGCATTTAAGTAAAGAATTTGAGTTGGTTATACATTTATAAAATATTTGAGGGCTGATATTTTATAAATAAATTATGACAAAAATGTTTGACAGCATTTAAGTAAAGAATTTGGGTCGGTTATGCATTAATAAAATATTTGAGGCATTAAATTGAGGCGTTTTTGACAAGTTACTGCATTTCTAATAACGCATTTTAAACAAAAACACAGAAACGATCAATATTTTTTTCAGCAGTTCATCAAAACGCACAATCTACCAACAAACTAGACAGATTTCTGCTTCATACGTACAAAAATTACAGTGTGAACGTAAAGAATTTGGGTTGCTTATACATTTGAAGGCTGATATTTTATAAATAATGACAAAAATTGACGCTTAACTTTTCTAATTACTCAGGGTGGAAATTTTGTGTTTTTGAAAGTTACTGCATTTTTAATAAGGCTTTTTAACAAGAAAAACAGAAGCAGTAAAATATTTTCTTTATCAGTAAATCAAAATGTACAATCCGCCAACAAACTGCAGATTTCTGCTTCATTAGTAAAATGACAGCATTTACGTAAAAAATAGGGTTAGTTTATAAAATATCTGAGGGCTGATAATGTATAAATAAATTACGATAAAAATGTTGAATTTTGGGGAATTTTGGGGGTGGAGGGGGGGTATTGGCGCAGCGTGGCTGTTCAGACTCATTAAACCTGTCTCTTAAAAAGTTATATGTGAACATGTCATGGCCAGAAGCAGCTTTACAGAAAATAATTCATCCATTCATTTTACTTCAGCTTAGGGCCTTATTTATCAGGGGTCACCACAGCGGAATGAACCGCCACAGACAAATTACAAACAATGCAATTTGGAACATTGCAAAAGATGAAAGATGAAAGTGAGTTAAAATGCACATCTATAAATCTAATACTTGTTAACTAAAAGGAAATAGGCCTATAAACTACTTCTTATAGCAATTAATGTATTACAAGAAGTTATATTATTAAATATTTATGTTAAAAAAAGTTTTATCTAATAATTCCAGCCAGCTTTTAGTGAATTTGTAATATTGTCAAAAACACAGAACTTTCAGTTGGTATATCTAAAAAAAGGCCTAAATACATGCAGGACCATTCCATATTTTGCTCATCTCCAACTATTGACAGCAGATCACTCAATGAATGGGCGCGGGGGGGGGGGGTCATTCACTCTCGTCGCCATGATTTCCAGGTATTTTAATTCATTTTGGGGGATCACGGAGCCGGTATGAATTTGCGGAAGACACGCAGAGCCTCCGGGAGAGGTCATAACTAGACACTAGATAGAGACTAGAGACTAGACATAGCTCCGCTCGCATCAAAGATCACAGCATGGGATGTGCGCGACGCATCTGAAAAGCGGGGAGGGATGTGGGATGTATTTGAGGACCGGGCGGGAGACGCGCGACTTCTGGGAGATTATCATTTGTTTGCAGGCATCCGGGAGTCTCTATGCATTTGCGGAAGACTCCCGGAACTTTCGAGAGACTTGGGATGTCTGCATCTGTTTATATTTTAGCTGCAGTGACGCGAGCGCAGAACAGAAATGACATGCTGTTGTGTAAATAAGATATTACATACGGCTATTTAGCTTATTTATTAAAAGAAGTTGTGATCTGGCGCTTTATAGATAATACAATTAACTTGACTTCAAGAGGGGCGGGTACAGCTGTTGCTAGGGCGGGGCGCCCCCCTTATATAATGGTAGGGGAAACACTGCACCAACAAACTACACATATTTCTGCTTCATAAGTAGAAAAATGACAGCATTAACATTAAAAACTGGGTTGGTTATACATTTATAAAATATTTGAGGGCTGATATTTTATAAATAAATTACAACAAAAATGTTGATGCTCAAAAAAAAGTTCTTTGGGCTTATTTTTCTTTGTCAAACATAGGGCTGGACAATAATTCGATATCAATATATATCGTGATAGAATTTTTTTCAATAACGATGATATGATTTTTAAACCCATTTCCGATATTTCGATATAAATTTGCATATATATAAATATATATATTATTATTTATATAAGATCTTATACATGTATCACTTGTCACTGAATGACTTTCAGTGCTCAGCCGTCAGAAAGAGCGTGATCTGATCTCACTTACGTGATGACGAACAACACAGACACGCTGCCAGCGCTCAGCACAGCAGTTGGTTAAGCTGCGCTGCAGAAAGTTTTAGCTACAAAATGAGTGCTCTGAATACATATGCGAATGAACAAGCTTCCACAAGTAAGAATGCAGACGAAATAGTTGATAAGAAAGGAAAGACTAATGCAGTGGTGTGGAAGTGGTTCGGCTTTTTAAGTTCCGATAAACTTAGTTTCGGTGTTCTGCAAAGTGTGCCAGAGAGTGTAGCTGACAAGCGGTGGGAACACATCAAATCTGTTTCACCATTTGAAGCAGTTCCACCTGATAAAACATCAGAGTCAGAGTTCAGTAAAGTTAGCAACAGATTCGCAGATTCGTATTTTCCGGATCAATAACTCATGACCGAAACATTGTTCCTACACAAATAGCACATTTTTCCAACTGTCGCAATGTATACAACCACCTACAACCTTATTTTCCTAAAAATGAGCTTTCCTACGCGCTGGACGCATTATATTGATCTATATGCGCAGGCGGCAAAGAGACCGATCCTTAGGGACCGTCTACAAAGAGCAAAACGCAAAAAACAATACTACAAAAGCTGTCAATAACTTCCCTCTAACTTATTATACTGCCATCAAACTCAGATCAGACGTCACTGCTGTCCTGCTGGTTAGACTACAACACTTATTTTTCTAAAAAAACTATTTTGCATATTTTTAATGAATTTGTATTATGAAAAATATTCAATAACTGTACTGTAGATTACTGTACTCTCACCAAATTCAGTTCACACATCACTGCTGTCCTGCTGGTTAGACTACAAAACTTATTTTTCTAAAAAACTATTTAGCATATTTTTTATGAATTTTTCTGAGAGTTTTATTTATTTGATAGTTTATTTCACATTTCTTGTTTGTATAGGCTAAATACAAATAAAAAGTGAACACATTTCTTTGTACTGTTTTTATTTTTAAAAAAGTTCTAAGAGTCTGGAGGTATTATCGACTTTGCAAATTCACTTTGCAGACATTTGCAGGTACAGACATCCATTGTGTGCGTTCTTGGCAGTTTTTCCTTTCTTTTTAATATTGTCCATATCGATATCGGAATTATATCGTATCGACCGAAATAAAAAAATATATCATGATATAAATTTTTGCCATATCGTCCAGCCCTAACCAAACGTTTCTAACGGATGCATTTTTGACAAGTTAATAAGGCTTTTTAACAAAAAATAACAGAGGAAGTAAAATATTTTCTTTATCAGTAAATCAAAATGCACAATCCACCAACAACCTGCACAGATTTCTGCTTAGCAAGTAGAAAAATGACAGCATGATTTACGTAAAGAATTATACATTTATAAAATACTTGAAGGCTGATATTTTATCAATAAATTATCACAAAAAAAGTTGATGCTTAAAGTCCTTTAGGGTTATTTTTCTATGCAAAACATTTTTAACTGATGTGTTCTAATAATGCAGTTGAATCAAAAATACAAAAACAATCAATTATTTTCTTCAGCAGATAATCAAAACGCACAATCCACCAGCAAACTAGACAGATTTCTGCTTCATACTCAGAAAAATGACACTGTTATTTGGCATCTTGCATCATTGAAGACAGAAAGTGACAGCTGTAACTGATGTAACCGTTATCAAACCTTTGTTATTAGGAAGTCTGCATTTTCCAAAGCATCTCACTGCCTCTGTTGGTTGGTCTGCCTTTGCGCCACAAGCTTATGCAAATGTTTGATAAGCGAGGATGGATTTTTGTAGATCATGTGCCGATCCGCCCCGTGAATCTGAATGTGATTTGCACTGGGATAAGAGCGCTCCAAAAACTTGCTCTGAAGTTCGGCGAGCACCTGACGTGGAGGGATGACAGTTAATGAGACGTTCAGCCAAAGGATTTGCTTCTGATTGAAAACTCGCTAAAGTTGAGAAAGTGGGCCTGTGAAAGACACTCACTTGGTTGAGATCTGAAGGAAGCTGATCATCAAACGATTCCCCCGTGATCACATGCACAGATGTCTTGCTGGAGAGAGGCTTATATCTGGAGATCTCGCTGAAAAGTCAAGGACGTTCAAACAGCAGGGCAAATTTAGGACACCTCAGACTAGAAGAGACCGTTCATCATTGCAACCAATTTGTAAAGCAATATTATAACTACACTACATGTGTACACTTAGGTTATTGTTAATTATAATAATTACACATTCCTAATTTATTGTATCATTGTTGATTTTAAGGTTAATAATGATCACAAATGAAAATTACTAGGCAGCAGCAATATTACACTGTTCCAGGTCAATATTACTATAACTCCTTTAGAAGAAACATTAAATACATTAATAATAATAAAAATTTCACACAACAAGGTACATGTGTATTAGGAATAAATGTTTATAAAATACACTCACCGGCCACTTTATTAGGTACACTTGTCCAACTGCTCGTTACCACAAATTTCTAATCAGCCAATATGTGATTTAGGCATGTAGACATGGTCAAGACGATCTGCTGCAGTTCAAACCGAGCATCAGAATGGGGAAGAAAGGTGATTTGAGTGACTTTGAACGTGGCATGGTTGTTGGTGCCAGACGGGCTGAAAAACTGATGGATCTACTGGGATTTTCACGTACAACCAGCTCTAGGGTTTACAGAGAATGATCCGAAAAATAGAAAATATCCAGTGAGCGGCAGTTCTGTGGGAACAAATGCCTTGTTGATGCCAGAAGTCAGAGGAGAATGGCCAGACTGGTTCCAGCTGATAGAAAGGCAACAGTAACTCAAATAACCACTCGTTACAACTGAGGTATGCAGAAGAGCATCTCTGAACACACAACACATGCAACCTTGAGGCGGATGGGCTACAGCAGCAGAAGACCACACTGGGTGCCACTCCTGTCAGCTAAGAACAGGAAACTGAGGCTACAATTCACACTGGCTCACCAAAATGTAACAATAAAAGATTGGAAAAATGTTGCTTGGTCTGATGAGTCTCGATTTCTGCTGCGACATTCAGATGGTCGGGTCAAAATTTGGTGTCAAAAACATGAAAGCATCCTGCCTTGTATCAACAGTTCAGGCTGGTGGTGTAATGGTGTGGGGGATATTTTCTTGGCACACTTTGAGCCCATTAGTACCAATTGAGCATCGTGTAAACGCCACAGCCTACCTAAGTATTGTTGCTGACTTCTGATGATCTTCTCGTGGCTACTTCCAGCAGGATAATGCACCATGTCATAAAGCGTGAATCATCTCAGACTGGTTTCTTGAACATGAAAATTAGTTCACTGTACTCAAATGGCCTCCACAGTCACCAGAGCTCAATCCATTAGAGCACATTTGGGATGTGGTGGAACGGGAGATTCGCATCATGGATGTGCAGCCAACAAATCTGCAGCAACTGCATGATGCTATCATCTCAACATGGACCAAAATCTTTGAGGAATATTTCCAGTACTTTGCTGAATCTATGACATGAAGGATTAAGGCAGTTCTGAAAGCAAAAGGGGGTCCAACCCGGTACTAGTAAGGTGTACCTAATAAAGTGGCCAGTGAGTGTATATTAGAATACTAAAGTTCTTGTAAATTGTAAGAACACTTCTATGGACAACTGCATTGATAATCAAAAAGTATAACGTACGACAGATATGCACGATTTATCAAGCACGTAATAAAGATATTACCCCCACAGAAATAAAATTAAAAAAAATGCAAATAAGTTTTCCATGTTGGTTATCAGACATAATAAATAATAATAATAATAATAATAATAATAATAATAATAATTATTATTATTATTATTATTATTATTATTCATATAACAATAAATAATTTCATAAGAACTTCTCAAAGTAGTAGTAAAGTAATAAATTACAAATACTCAAATTACTGTAATCGAGTAGTTTTTCTCAGGAATTGTAATTTACCAAGTCGTTTTAAAATGTGTACTTTTACTTTCCCTTGAGTACATTTTTAGTGCAGTATTGGTACTTTTACTCCACTACATTCCCTCAACCCGCAGTCACTACTTTATTTTTTATGGGGATTGTTTAAAGTAGAAAAACCAGGCCTGTGATTCTAGTCCAATCATATAATAATAATTTTGCAGCATAATAAAAAATGTCAAGACTTGTTTGGAAAGTCGTCACCTTAGCATTATAAGGTTCTCTGACATTTTCGTCAAAATTGACTTATTGGCATATTCTTATTAAATGACAACTTTACATTATAGGATGTTTTTTTTATAAGTTGTTCACCTTAAGACTATTTATTTAAAACACAAATGTTACACATATACTGTTTGCTATGGAATGCAAAAACTTTGAAGCTCAATATCTCAAAATCATTCAGAACGCAGATAGAACCTTATAATTCCAAGGTGAAGAAGTGTCCAAGAAGATGTCCAAAATCTTTACACGCAATGACTGTTCAGACTGCATGTGACTGATGAGATGGCGGATGTACTGCATACTGAAATCGTGAAATAGTCTTAAACTATAACTAAATGCAGTACAGAATGTTACGTTTACACACAAACGCATGCAAATTGCATGTAAATGCATCAGCCTTTCACAGTGTAATACTCATTAATCTTGAGTACTTTTGAAAGGGCTACTTTTTACTCCTATTTCAAGTAATATTTACAACAGATACTTTACCTCTACTTGCACTATATTTTTTGGGTAAGTAATGGTACTTTCACTTGAGTATGACTTTTCAATACTCTTTCAGCCACTGGTAATATTATTAGTAATAGCAGCAACAACAGCAACTTCATTTTATGTATTTTTTGTAAAATATTTTTTTATGAAATAATAATAACTCATTTTAATAATAATTAGAAGAATATTTTAAGAAAAATAGATCTAAAGAGGAATAAAACATTATTTGAAGGAAAAACGTTGTCAACCTCTTAAAAAATAGAAATATATGAATTTTTTAAATGTGATGATTTCAATAAATTGGATATGCGTTTGGTTATTAAAACATATTTTTAACCATTAAAATAAGATCAAGGGATAAACAATTTGGAGGAAAAATAAACAATTAAAGGAACAGTTTGCCCAAAAATGAAAATCTACTCACCCTCAAATTGTTCCAAACCTTTATGAGTTTCTATATTTTGAAGAAATCTTAAAACCTGTAAACATTGACTTCAATATTATTTGTTTTTCCTACTATAAAAATTAATAGTTACAGGTTTCCAACATTTTTCAGAATATCTTCTTTTGTGTTCAACAGAAGAAAGAAACTCAAACAGGTTTGAAACAAGTAAAGGGTGAGTAAATCACGACAGAATATTCATTTTGGGGTAAACTATTCCTTTAAATAGAATTTGTGCAAAAAATAAAACACAGGATCCTTAGGTCTGAAATCCAAATAAAAGTATACTGTATCTATCTATTTTTAATTGTTTAAAAACAAATAGATTTTTATGAAATGTGTCTTACCTGACTTGAGATGCGCTCTCATTGAGGAAGAAATGCTCATCCACTGCAGCGCTCTGGTGGGCAGGGTTACACAGCAGATATTTCTGAACAAAGAAAAAATAAAATAAAATCACAAGCATAAATGTAACTCTTCTCACTGCAAAACATGCAAGTCAACCATTCAGATCTCCCTTGATAGCTGAAACGGTTGCATTTATCTAGAAACCATGATGACAGTGTTCAAATATTTAACTCTCTCTTTGGTCATTACATTAGACATGCAGATGTAAACGTGTCTTTGTGACCTCAGACAGAAGCACTCGAAAGCGTCAAGTCAACACTTGAGTCAATAGCGAACCTCTCCTGAAGAACAATCCTCCATTCTGAGAGACACAGCAGTCAAATTAAATGTCGACAGGCTTTTTTAAGGGCCACAATTCCTCTCGGTGAAACATGAAAGCACCATGCAGCCACTAATTGCTATTTGATTGTCTGCGTTCTTGTATAAAGAACTCTTTTCTGTATTTATTTATTTTTTGTTTGTTTTAAAAGTGCCATAGAATGAAAATCGGGATATACCTAGGCATCTCTGAATAACAAAAGATCAGAACATGAAAATGACATGCCATGAGTCTCAAACATCATTATTTTCAGGCGTTGCGTAATATCATTGTGCCTGCTGCAGACATGCCAGAAAAGTTTAGAATGAGAGTTCCTAGCCATATCAGCCTAAAAAAACTTTTATTTTCTGTCTAAGTTCACAATTTAACTACAGAAGGGTGAAGTTTTAAATAGGAAAATTATCGTTTTTTTATTCATTTGATCCTTTTTTAGTAATTTGGTCATTATTGAGCTAATGGTCTAATGCGATTCAATGATATATGCTAAGCTAAGCTAAAAGTGTTCCAACTAGACCCAGAGATCCAACGCTATCTCAGGTCAATTCGAAACTTTTTGATTTAGTGGCTAATTCGAATTAGTACGATCTCATTCGTACAATTTAGTACAATTTGCTCATCCCCCAATGATGGTTGGGTTAAGGGGTGGGGTTGGGTGCCACGCCTCCTTTTTTAAATTGTACATTTTAGTACGACTGAACTCATACCATTCTTACGAATTAGCCACTAAACTGACAAAACATAAAATACTATAAGTAAATACGATCGTAATTTAGTCAATTCTCCCATCCCCCAATGATGGTTGGATTAGGGGGTATGGTTGTATGCCACGCCTCCTTTTTAAAATCAAACATTTGCATACAACTGACCAGAACCAGGAAATCAGAGCACATCACACCAGTTCTCAGGTGTTTACACTGGCTCCCAGTTACAGTCAAAATAGATTTCAGTATTATTACTTGTCTATAAATCACTAAATGGTCTAGGAGCTCAATACATTACAGATGCTCACTGAATACAAACCTAACAGATCACTCAGAACTTTAGGATCAAATAAACTAGAAATTCCAAGAGTTCAGTCAAAGCAGGGTGAATCCGCTTTCAGCTACTACGCCCCTCGCTGCTGGAATCAGCTTCCAGAAATGATCAGATGTGCTCCAACATTAGGCACATTCAAATCGAGACTGAAAACACATCTGTTTAGCTGTGCCTTTACTGAATGAGCACTGTGCTACGTTCGACAGATCACACTATTATTTTTTCTCTTCTTTTTCATTCTTTTATAACCTGTTTTAACACATTTTTATCAGTTTTTTTATTATTTGTTTTTATTTTTCTTATACTTGTCTCTTTTATTAGGGGGTGGGGTTGGGTGCCACGCCTCCTTTTTAAAATCATACATTTTTGCACAACTGAACCCATATGAATTCGTATGAATTAACCTCTAAACTGACAAAACGTAAAATATTACAAGTAAATACGATTGTACAATTTAGTACAATTTGCTCATCCCCCAATGACGGTTGGGTTTAGGGGTGGGGTTGGGTGCCATGCCTCCCTTTTAAAATCGTACATTTTCGTGCAACTGAACTCATACGAATTCCTACGATTTAGCCACTAAACTGACAATACGCAAAATACTATAAGTAAATATGATCGTTCAATTTAGTATGATTTGCTCATCCTCCAATGACGGTTGAGTTTAGGGGTGGGGTTGGGTGCCATGCCTCCTTTTTAAAATCGTACATTTTTGTACGATTGAACTCATACAACTTTGTACGAATTAGCCATTAAACTGACAAAACGTAAAATACTATAAGCAAATACGATCATACAATTAGTACAATTTGTTCATCCCCCAATGATGGTTGGGTTTAAGGGCGGGGTTGGGTGCCATGCCTCCTTTTTAAAATCATACATTTTCGTACAACTGAATTTATACGCATTCGTATGAATTAGCCACTAAACTAACAAGACATAAAATACTATAAGTAAATACAATCATGCAATTTAGTACGATTTGCTCATCCCCCAATGATGGTTGGGTTAAGGGGTGGGGTTGGGTACCACGCCACCTTTTTAAAATCGTACATTTTTGTACGATTGAACTCATACGACTTTGTACGAATTAGCCATTAAACTGACAAAACGTAAAATACTCACGTTTTCTTGTGAGATCAGGCTGGGAGTTAAGCTGAATAGGTAAAAAAAAAAAAAAAAGTTAAACTCAACTGTTTTGAAAACAAAAATGGAGAGTTCCTTTAAAAGTGGAGTGTTCCTTTAAGACATTCACAGTGCATTAAAGATCTACTATTAACAAGCACAACTTTAGATCTTAATAACGCATTCATTGATTAATTAACTATGATTTATGAATGTTCAACTGTTCATTATTAGTAAATATGAACTAATGTAACCTCATTGTAAAGTCTGATGCATAAAAATGATATTGCTGATGGATGTGATGTTGCCAAATGCAGCACAAATACACAATTCCTGAGCATCTACTCTAGTGTATCGTTGCAAACATAAAATTGACACTTTCCCACTAACTACTGTAAAAAGTACCAGACTTCACAACACAAGCAAAGTTGTTCTTGTCTCAAGCAAACATGCAGATATTTTAAAGCTGGTTTTGTTTTGTTTTGTTGAAATCTACCGTTACAAAGAAACATATTGCTTTCGCTTTATGCTTCTAATCTTTCCCAGACAAATGAGACAGAGGTCTTAAAAACACTGCGTCTGTTTTTATGCAGATAGAGAGGAAGGATGGGCATGTATAAAAAACACACACACACACACCTAGTCATCACCACCGTCCTGTTGTGCATTAATTATTTCAACCTCCTTATAAAGGCAAAACATTTCTCTAAATCACCTTTCTCCACTCCTCGGGTCAGCCTTCGATTCATGTCGTAAATGGGAATCTGTAGCTTTTTGAGGGGAAGGGGGCCATTCAAAATTGTAATAAATGTTTTGCATATTCGTGGCCGCATGTTAACGTGCATGAAATTGGGTGGAACTGGAGCGAAGAGAGCGGCCTCGTACCTTGACTGTTTTTCATGGTGACCTGAGAAACCCTGTCTGAAGGCAATCCGCGTCAGTCTCTGTCTGACTCTCACACTCACACAGCCCTGGAAACTTGCTCATCTTAGACAACTGATCATTAAACTGTTTCTCTTGTTCTCTACAAATCCCCTGCATGTCAGCCAGCCGGGAACCAGAGACAGCTGTAATTTAAGCAACAGCGCCATCAAGTGGTCCTGGTGTAGCAGTTTTACAGGACAGTTTTTGTCTCGGCATTATCAATTGAGCATTACTTGCATTTGTTGAAATCCAAAAAAATAAGGAAATTAATTTGTTTTGGGGTGGTGGTGTCTCATTAGCGGAGATACACAATTGTGTCAACAGCTTACATTGGTTTGTTTATAAAAAAGCAGATAGATGGATGGATGATTTTTTTTTGTTTATAAAAGAACAAATAGATGACTGATGGATGATTTTTTATTTATAAAAGAACAGATGGATGGATGAATTTGTTTATAAAAAAATGGTTGATGGACGGATGGATTTTTGCTTTTAAAAAACAAAAATAAAAATAAGATAAATGAATGAACCGACGAAGAGACAGACAGATGGATAGATTGTTTTTTGATGAATGAATGGATGAATGAATGGATGACTTTTTGTTTATAAAAGAACAGACGGATGGATGAAATGGGTTTATAAAAATGGATGGATGATAGATGGATAAAAAACTAATAGATGGAAAAACTGTTGGACGGATGAAAGGATGAATTTTTTGTTTATAAAAAAACTTATGGATGGATTTGTGTTTATTTAAAAAAAAGTTGGATACATTTTATTTTTAAAAACAGATTGATTCATTTTTGTTTATAAAAAAAAAGGTGGATAGATGGACCGACGGACTGACAGACAGTTGGGCGGATGGTTTATTTTGTGTTCATAAAAGAACAGATAGATAGATGAATGAATAAATGAATGAATTAATTAATTAATTCATTCATTGATTTTTTGTTTAAAAAATAACAGATGGATGGATGAAATTGGTTTATAATAACGGATGGATGGATGGATGGATGGATGGATGGATGGATGAATGGATGTTTGTTTATAAAAAAGGCTGGATAGATGGAAGGATGAATTTTTGTTTATAAAAAAGGATGGATGGATGAAAGGATGAATTTTTGTTTATAAAAAAGGCTGAATAGATGGAAGGATGAATTTTTGTTTATAAAAAAGGATGGATGGATGGTGCGACGGATGGTTGTTTTTTGTTTATAAAACAACAGATGGATGGATGAATAAATGAATGAATGATGTTTTGTTCATAAAAAACAGATGGATGGATGAATTTTGAATTTTTGAATTTTGAAAAAACGGATGGACTAATAATTGTTTATAAAAAAGCTGGATGGATGAAAGGATGAATTTTTGTTTATAAAAAACAGATGGATTTTTGTTCATAAAATACAGATGAATGAATTTTGTTTAAAAAAACAGATGGATGCTTTTTGTTTATAGAAAAACAGATGGATGTAGTTTTGTTAATAAAAATGGATGGATGAATTTGTTTATAAAGAAAACTGATATATGGATAAATGGATGGATGTTTCGTTTATAAAATAACAGATGGATGGATGAATTTGTTTATAAAAAAACAGATGGATGGATAAATGGATGGATGTTTCGTATATAAAACAACAGATGGATTGATAAATGAATGAATGAATAGATTTTTTTTGTTTATAAAAGAATGAACGAATGACTGAATGAATGAATGAATGAATGAATGAATGAATGAATGAATGAATGAATGAATGAATTAATTAATTAATTAATTAATTAATTAATTAATTAATATAAAAAAGATGGATGGAAGGATGTATGTACAGACGATCTTTTTTGTTTATAAAAGAAATAAATGAATAGATGGATGGATGGATGATTTTTTGATTATAAAAGAACAAATGAATGAATGGATCGATGATTTTGTTGCTTATAAAAGAACAGATGAATGGATGGATGAATAGATGGATGTTTTTTTTTTTTATAAATAACAGATGGATGGTTGGATGATTTTTTGTTTGTAAAAACAGATGGATTGATGGATGAATGTTTTGTTTATAAAATGATGGATGGATTATTGTTTTGTTTATAAAACAACAGATGGATGGATTAGTTTAACCAACTCATTGGAACTTGTTTAAGTACACTTTGAATAGAAGAAACATCTTAGCCTTGAGCTGTATACTGATCTGATTAAAAAACACAGTAAACCAAATATTTAAAAATGAGCACATAATCTGCTGAAAAGCAAATTAAACAAACACAAGTGTGGTAAATTAGTAAGGTTGGTGTTTAAACTGAGCCAAGTGTACTCTATAAAGTCTGACCTGTCGCTGCAGGAGCTCCTCAGAGATGTTTTCACCCTGAACGAGCGGCTTGAGCACACCTAGAATTATGAGCAGACGACTCAAACCTGCGGCTGCAGAGAACTGCATCATCTGCAGAGACGGGACGAGCTGAGAGTACCTGCAAACACACACAAACAGAGGACACAATTATCACACCTATATTGTTATTATTCAGATGAGACACTGTCATACACATTTCTACTACTAAAATTCACTTTTCCAAGACTTTTCCAGAACTTTCAAGTACATTTTCATGATGAAATGTTTCATGTAATGTCTACATACATGGTAAATAATAAGAAAAACAATGACGTTCAAATTTATTACAGCATATCATAGAACACGCAACAATCTATTTTGTTTAAACTTGTTTTTATATCCAAGTAAAATTGATTTTGATAATGCTTACACAGCACTAACAATGTGAGAGCAGGTTTTTAGCCAAGGACAGAAAACAAGTAAGACAACTAACCTAATTCAAGTTAGGGCTGCACAATATATCATTTCAGCAACGATATTGCAAAGTGTGCACCCGCATTAGTCACAACGCAGGATATGCAATGTTGGGGATTATAGTTTAATATAGAATTGAATCACAATGGATTAAAAGTTTATCATCTGCATGCATTTTTAAAGAGATAGTTCACCCAAAAATTACTTACCATTTTCATTACACCCTTTCATTAAATAAACAACAAAAAAAAGAATATGATTTAATAGCTCCTATAGTATTGAAACAAGTAAAGTGTGAGTTAACAGTGAGTACATTTTAATCTTTGAGTAAACTGTCCCTTTAAGGCCTGTGACTGTCAACATTTCAATATTTCAAATTTTAAAACATCCAGCCACAAGAATTTTTTTTTTAATTTTAATAAAGATGAAATAATATACAATGAAGACTATGCAGTGTTGATTATTCAATATCTGTACCTGAATAGTGAAGAACTATAATTCACTTTTATCTTTACTATATTTTATTTATCTATGCTTATAATTTATTTGTTATATGTTATTTGAGATTCACTCCTCTACAAAATCCCCCCAATTCATCCAAATAAACCTGTTAAATCATCTGATGAAACTGTATTCACATCGCAATAAACATCACAGAAATACAAAATATTGTAATGTCAGATTTTTCAATATCGTGCAGTCCGAATTCAAGTATACAGATATTTGTTAAACTAATTTCCATGACTTTTCCAAAACTTTGTGAGTTTTTCTGTTTTTCCAAAACTTTTCCAGGTCTGGAAAATGCCATGTCAAAATTCCATGACTTTTCCAGGTTTCCCATGACTGTATGAACCCTGCACTGTAGGCAAAAACAGAGATTTCTGTAATTAAAACTGTACATTTTGAGATTTTGAGATTTTTGGCATTTCAGATATTTTTTTTTTTTTGCATCCAAAAACATCCAAAATGTACCTTCAAATGTTTCATTTGTTGCATTTTAGCCATTTGCATGTGTAGATTTTAATTACGATATAATTTTTTGTAAAGGGCATTTTCTCAAAATAATTTTTTTCTCCTGCACTTGGTCATGAATTTCCAGTTACGTAGCACTTCCATTGATCAAACTTACAATTCTATTCATATCTACATTATGCAGATTTTTACAGCGAGATATGAGAGATTGTGATTTTTATATTGTTTTATTTTCTGAGTTATGCCTTTAATTCATTCATTCATTCATTCATTTTCTTTTCGGCTTAGTCCCTTTATTAATCCGGGGTGGCCACCATACCTGCCAACACTCCCGTTTTTCACGGGAGTCTTCCGTATTTCAGACCAATCTCCCGCAACCCTCCCGTTTTGTTTTACCTCCCGTAACCCCCAGACCGTATTTTTTTTTTTTTTTTTTTTTGGTGCAGTCTGTAACACCCCGGGTCACCAACTTTGGTACAGTATCCGATCGCAGCCGCTGCCCAAAACCCGGTGCATAATACAGTTACTAACACCACAGTACAGTTACTTTCCTATCCCGGTTCTCAACATGGTTATTCAGAGACCTCACCCTATCTCCCAGATTTTCTGAGACAAATGTTGGCAGGTATGTGGCCACAGTGGAATGAACCGCCAACTTATCCAGCATGTTTTACGCAGTGGATGCCCTTCCAGCTGCAACCAATCACCCATACACTCATTCACACACATACACTATAGACAATTTTAGCTTACCCAATTCACCTATACCACATGTCTTTGGACTTGTGGGGAAAACCGGAGTACCCTGAGGAAACCCACGCAAACTCAGGGAGAACATGCAAACTCCACACAGAAATGCCAACTGACCCAGCCGATGCTCAAACCAGCAACCTTCTTGCTGTGAGGCGGCAGCACTACCTACTGCGCCACCGCGTCGCCCTATGCCTTTAATTTCATTATCAATTTCATTAAATCAATAAAAAACATTTAACTGTAAAATGAAAAAAAAAAAAAAAAAAACAATTAAATAGGAATTTTGAATCTAACTTGAACTCCAATGTTCAGATTTGTGTGCTATAAATATATGGAGATAAGAGCATATTTCATTAAATGACACCTAATTTGCATATGTAAACATTATAGAAAACTTGTAATACAATTTGTAATTCTTAATGTAATAAACCAACATGGGAAGTACGTGATTTGTAGTGATTTACCCTATTCAAGTGTTTTGCTTAATACACTAACCGGCCATTTGTTAGGTACAACTGCTCGTTAACGCAAATTTCTAATTAGCCAATCACATGCAAAACACAACTCAATGCATTTAGGCATGTAGACATGGTCAAGACAATCTGCTGCAGTTCAAAGGTATGCAGATGAGCATTTCTGATTGCACAACACGTCTAACCTTGAGGCGGATGGGCTACAGCAGCAGAAGACCACACCGGGTGCCACTCCTGTCAGCTAAGAACAGGAAACTGAGGCTACAATTCACACAGGCTCACCAAAATTGTACAATAGAAGATTGGAAAAACGTTGCCTGGTCTGATGAGTCTCGATTTCTGCTGCCACATTAAGATGGTCGGGTCAGAATTTGGCGTCAACAACATGAAAGCATAAATCCATTCTCCCATATTTCAATGGTTCAGGCTGGTGGTGGTGGTGTAATGGTGTGGGAGATAATTTCTTGCCACACTTTGGGCCCATTAGTACCAATTGAGCATCGTGTCAATGCCACAGCCTACCTGAGTATTGTTGCTGACCATGTCCATCCCTTTATGACCACAGTGTACCCATCTTCTGATGGCTACTTTCAGCAGGATAACACTCCATTTCATAAAGCGTGAATCATCTCAGACTGGATTCTTGAACATGACAATGAGTTCACTGTACTCAAATAGCCTACACAGTCACCAGAGCTCAATCCAATAGAGCACCTTTAGGATGTGGTGGAAGGGGAGATTCGCATCATGGTTGTGCAGCCGACAAATCTGCAGCAACTGCGTGATGCTATCATGTCAATATGAACCAAAATCTCTGAGGAACATTTCCAGTACCTTGTTGAATCTATGCCATGAAGGATTAAGGCAAAAAGGGGTCCAACATGGTACTAGTAAGGTGTACCTAACAAAATGGCTGGTGAGTGTATGTACTTAATAATGTGTAATAAAAAAAATGACGATAAGTTAAATGGTACAGGGGTAGGACCACTAATAGCAAACCACAACCATCCAATCAATTCTGTATTAACTGAAATTAAGTCCCGTCTACACCTTTTCTTCTTCTTCACACAACCATTTGTTTTAGATATATGCCAAAATAGAAAAGAAGACACACTCTGAACTTCTGTTTCAAGCTGACTTTAAAGTGCAGAGCTGTGTTGTATGCCTCAGTGACAGGCGTCTCCAGTGATGAACTGCATTAATTGAGTGGTCATTACCAGCGCATGAAGGACTAAATGACTCCTCGCTGCGCAGTCTAATGCTTCACAATGACAGCTCATTTATAAAGAATGAATCAATGACAGAAACACAGATCAACACACTTGTGAGGAATATGCAGACGTGTTAACAAAAATATACTTCAGCCACGTCAGCACACACTTATGATGACGCTCTGGAGGCTGCTAATGAATTGTCGTCTGGTTGCTGGGGTAGTGCTGTTCTGGATGGGTGCTGATTGGTGCAGCCTGTAATCTGGTCTCTTTATGGGGCTTAGTTAATGGGGGTTATTCAATCTACTGTACACTACAATAATAACAACAAAAATACATAATAGACAAAAAAGAAAATAATATGCAAATGCAAACCACAGTAAGAACTTCATAAACTTTAAAAAATAATAAAAATAGTTAAGACTAATAACAAATATGGTACCTAAATATGTAAAAGGAAAAAGTAACAATTAATTAGGATATATTCTGAAGATATTTCAGAATAAATAATGAAGTAATAATAAATAAATAAATAAACAAACATCAAAAGAAAGCAAATCATTTATCAAACTGAACTTAAAAAGCTCACTTTACTTAAACCTCTAGTTTCCCTGAGGACATTTTGAAAAAAAAAAAAACAATAAAAAAATTTTATATATACAGTTGAAGTCAGAATTATTAGCCCCCCTTTGAATTTTTATTTCTTTTTTAAATAAATCAGAAGAATTGGTGTAACTGAGTCAGATATGTAGGCTGTCTTGCTCGCACAAGCTTTTTTAACTCTGCCCACAAATTTTCTACAGGATTGAGCTCAGGACTTTGTGATGGCCACTCCAAAACATTAACTCTGTTGTCCTTAAAGCACATTTTAACTAATTTGGCAGTATGCTTAGGGTCATGGTCTGTTCGGAAGACCCATTTGTGGCCAAGTTTTAATTTCCTGGCTGATGTCTTGAGATGTTGCTTCAGTATTTCTACATAATGTTCTTTCTTCATGCCATCTATGCTGTGAAGTGGACAAGTCCCAGCCCCAATTGTAATCTGGCTTTTTTTTTTTTTTTTTTTTAGTTTTCTGGCTTGTTGGTTTTCCCATGTTGTCACACAAGGAAGCAGTGTGTTTGAGGTTTTCCTTAAATACTATTCTACGGTTGTGCCTCCAATTAACTCAACTGTTTCCAATTAGCCAATCAGAAACCTCCAAAAACCTTGACACCACCATCTGAGCTTTTTCAGAGGCAAAATAATCTCTCTCTCATTATTCTGCTATTAAGCATAACAGAAACAAATTTGTTGATCCTAACTTACCTAAAAGAGAAAAAGTTTAGTCACATTAACATCTGACTTTTTTTTAAATGGTTACGTGCCTTCTTATACAGTGTATGTAAACTTCTGGTTTCAACTGTATAATATATATATATATATATATATATATATATATATATATATATATATATATATATATATATATATGTATATATATATATATATATATATATATATATATATATATATATATATATATATGTATATATATATATATATATATATATATATATGTATATATATATATATATATATATATATATATATAGTATATGTATATATATATATATATATATATATATATATATATATATATATATATATATATATATATATATATATATGTATATATATATATATATATGTATATATATATATGTATATATATATATATATATGTATATATATCTATATACGTATATATATCTATATACGTATATATATATATACATATATATATATATACGTATATATATATATACATATATATATATATATATATATATATATATACACATATATATATATATATATATATATATATATATATATATATATATATATATATATATATTTTTTTTTTTTTTTTTTTTTTTTTTTTTTTAATTGTTACCTTAATCTGATTTGCGACGGATTGGAAACGCAAGCTTGTGCGACAAGTTTCGCAGTTCACTGCGAAATCACATCACGAGACTGTGTGAGACCAATAGTAGATCAAAACATGACCTCTCTGGACAGAAATTTAAAATATGGAGCTATTGAATGCCTTTTTTAATGTTTAATCATCTTGCTTAATCCAGCCCCTTTTCGCAGTCCCGGACAACAGAATTTCGCATGCTCAAACTCAAGAGTGACTGCGGCATTAGTTCCAACCCTAATTAAACACACCTAATCAAACTAATTGAGTCCTTTAGGCTTGTTTGAAACATACAGGTAAGTGTGTTGGAACAGGGTTGGAACTAAACTGTCCAGGGCAGCCGCCCTTCAGGAACTGAGTTTGACACCCCTGCCTTAATCTGAGCAGTTCAAAACTTGGCTACTTTTTCCCTAGGTCTCCCATCTGAACACACACAGAAAAGTATAACTTGATTCAACAATTTTAAATGATTAAGAAAAAAAAAAAAAAAGGAAATAGATTTTTAAATGAATGAATAAAATAAACGTTTAATACTAAAATTCAAAGCATTTTTTATTTGTCCATTAAAAATCAATAAATCCAACACAATGTCGATCAATCATAAATTAAGGTCTGACTCTACTGTATACAGCAAGCTTAATGCGTCAAGCGCTCAGAGTCAAACACACACACAGAGACACAAATAGCCCACGGCCCCTTACTACCATCAAAAATTATTTGAAATTCTGTTTTTTTTTTTTTTTTTTATGCCATAATTAGTCACAAAATGTCACCAAAGTCCCCACATTTTTAGGTTTTGGTTGATCTGAACTAACTGTAGTGATATTTTTGCTGAATTAAAAAAATATATATTACAAAATATTACCTATAACTTAAAAACTAAAAAATTGGATTTCTCAAATAACTCTTTTATCTGAGTGGTTCAAGACAAGACAGATTTTACAAAGTTAAGTCCTCTCCAAATCCAACTCCATAATTTGTCCCATAGGAAATGAATAGGGTATAATAAAATAATAACAAATTATTGACATATATAAATACATATATTAAAAAAATACATACTGCAAGATATAAATGAATATATGAGTGAGTGAGTGAGTGAGTGAGTGAATGAATGAATGAATGAATGAATGAATGAATGAATGAATGAATGAATGAATGAATGAATGAATGAATGAATGAATGAATGAATGAATGAATGAATGAATGAATGAATGAATGAATGAATGTTCATATTATACATCTCAAAGCCATTTGGCACCTAAATGTTTACAATACATTTACTTGGCAGGTTAGCAAATTGCGAGGTTAATAATGATATTTATTATTCTTTTTCCTTAGAAATCACCACTACAAATATCCAGATAAAATAATCAATGGTAACACTTTAAAATAAGGTTGTATTTGTATATTGTTACTTAATGTATTTACTACCATGAACAAACAACAAAAAAAATCATTATTACGGCATTTGTTTATGTTAGTTAATGAAAATAGTTGTTCATTGTTAGTTATGGTGCATTAACTAATGTTAACAAGCACAAATTTGGAATTTAATAATGAATCAGTACATGTTGAACTATGATTAATAAATGCTGTACAAGTGTTGTTCATTATTAGTTCATGTTAGTAAATACATGAACTAACATTAACTAATAAAACCTTATTAAATTATAAGAAAAGATCCACGAGCTGCTGAACAGTTCACAGAAAAAATACACATCCAAAAGCTCTATTTTCCATCAAAAGTTCAACATGGAAAGTTAAAGACTGAAAGTTGGAGCTCATCTTTTTTAACATTCTTTCCGTGTCATTTTCCCCCCTTTTCTTCGAACCGCTCTTCCCTGACACCTTTTCATCTGTCAGCATTTCCCCCAAAACACGGCCTGTATCGAGCCTGACAATTTGATTCGGAGTCAAATCAGTCCGTTCGCCCTGACATTTTATTTCCACCTGTCCTATTCTCTCCATTTCCTCATTCTATCAATTCCTCCGCTAGCTGCTAATTCTGCCCAGTAGGTCTGGATTATGCGCAGGAAGGCATGCGTGTCAAAGGGAAATTTAGCGAGGGTAAAGACAGCCCAGATAGGAGGATGAATTAAACAGATAACGGCAGGCAGACGGAGGGAAGAAGTCGTGTCAAGCAAAACGCCTCACCAACGCTGGTCATTTTCCCTTGCCTTCTCTCTCTCCCTCCTTAAGCATGACAGAAAACTATCTAAATGAATAAAAAAAGTGATGAAATGACTTTGGTGCCGTGGACTTTCTGCTCTTTGACTTCCCATCTGGATTAGTGCAGGCTGAATGGAGTCTGTTTCTTTTGTAAGAACCAACACATGGAGTCTGTCTGAATGTTTCTCTCATTTTGGAACACACACACACACGCACACACGCACGCACACATTCAGGGCTTGATAAGAGTCCATGTGAATTTGCATAGCAAATTATGTCCTGTATGACCACTAGAGCTGCCCAGATGGACTGCTCAACACAAAGAAGAGACGATGTTATTACAAACAGACTATTTACAGCGGTTGGTTTAAACAGATTTGACAAATTGTAAAGGTTCTTTATTGTCTGGTGGTTGATGATTCCGCAAAGAAGCTTTAACTACCATAGAACCTTGCATGAAATGTTCTCTACAACCAATTCTTCAGATTTTTTTAATATTCTTTACACCAAGGTAAAAAAGAATTCAGGAACTGATAAGTGAAAGTTTTTTTATTAGTTTTAGTATTTCTTCTGTAGTATCACCCTTTGGTTTACTTCTATATTTATTTGGTTTATATAGTGCATCCGGAAAGTATTCAAAGCGCTTCACTTTTTCCAGATTTTTTTTGTTACAGCCTTATTCCAAAATGGATTAAATTAATTTATTTCCTCAAAATTCTACACACAATACCCATAATGACAATGTGAAAAAAAGAGTTTTTTAAACTGTTGCAAAGTTATTAAAAATAAAAAAACCTGAAAACATAAATATTGTCGTGAAGCTCTAAATTGAGCAGAGGTACATTTTGTTTCCACTGATCATTCTTCAGATGTTTCAGCAGCTTACAGCATACACCTGTCTATATAAGGTCCCAGGGTTGACAGTGCATGTCAAAGCACAAACCAAGCATGAAGACAAAGAAATTGTCTGTAGACCTCTGAGACAGGATTGTCTCGAGGCACAAGGCTGGGGAAGGTTACAGAAAAATTTCTACTGTTCTGAAAGTTCCAATGAGCACAGTGGCCTCCATCATCCATAAGTGGAAGAACCACCAGGACTCTTCCTAGAGCTGACCGGCCATATAAGCTGAGTGATTGGGGAAGAAGGGCCTTAGTCAGGGAGATGATCAATCAACCGATGGTTACTCTGTCTGAGCTCCAGCGTTCTTCTGTGGAGAGAGGAGAACCTTTCAGAAGGACAACCGTCTGTGCAGCAATCCACCAATCAGGACTGTATGGTAGAGTGGCCAGACGGAAGCCACTCCACGCCTGGAATTTGCCAAAAGGCATCTGAAGGACTCCCAGACCATAAGAAACAAAATTCTCTGGTCTGATGAGACTAAAATTGAACTCTCTGAAGTGAATGCCAGGCGTTACGTTTGGAGAAAACCAGGCACTGCTCATCACCAGGCTAATACCATACCTACAGTGAAGCATGGTGGTTCAGCAGCAGGGGCTGGAAAACTAGTCAGGATAGAGGGAAAGATGAATACAGCAATGTACAGAGACATCATGAATGAAAACCTGCTTTAGAGTGCTCTTGACCTCAGACTGGGGCGAGGGTTCATCTTCCAGCAGGACAATAACCCAAAGCACACTGCCAAAATATCAATGGAGTGGCTTAGCAACAACTCGGTAAATGTCCTTGAGTGGCCCAGCAAGAGCCCAGACCTATCTCCTATTGAACATCTCTAGAGAGATCTGAAAATAGCTGTACACTGTCACTTCCCATCCAACCTGATACAGCTTGAGAGGTACTGCAAAGAGGAATATGCAAAAATTCCCAAAGACAGGTGTGCCAAGCTTGTGGCATCATATTCAAAAAGACTTGAGGCTGTAATGGCTGCCAAAGGTGCATCAACAAAATATTGAGCAAAGGCTGTGAATACTTCTGTACATGTGATTTTTCAGGTTTATTTTTAATAAATTTGCAACAATTTCAAAAAATCTTTTTTTCACATTGTCATTATGAGGTATTGTGTGTAGAATTTTGAGAAAATGAATGAATTTAATCCATTTTGAAATAAGGCTGTGACATAAAAAAAAATGTGGAAATAGTGATGCTATGAATACTTTCTAGATGCCCTGTACAACCTTTATTTATTTTAGAGGAACACTGCACTTTTTTGCAAATAGGCTGATTTTACAACCCCCCTATAGTTAAACAGTTGACAGTTTTACCAGTGTTTAATTCATTCAGCCAATCCCTGAGTCTAGCAGGTGCACTTTTAGCTTAGCTTAACATAAACAATTGAATCAGATAAGACCATTAGCATCTTGTTAAAAAAAAAAAAAAAAAAAAGTTGCAAATATATTTCCTATTTAATTAAAACTCGACTCTGCTGTAGATATTGTGTACTAAGACCATTGGAAAATGAAGTTGTAATTTTTATAGGTTGATATGACTGGGAACTGCACTCTCATTTAAGAGTAATAATTAGGGGATTTTGCTGCCAAACCATGTCCGCAGCAGGCACAATGATATTATTTAATATTTCATTTTCCCTCTGTCTTAGTACACAATTTAGTTAAATTAAATAAAAAATATTTTTACATTTTTTTTGAGGAAGATGCTAATGGTCTAATCTGATTCAATGATCTATGCTAAGCTAAGTTAAAAGTGCTCCCACCAGACCCAGATATCGACTGTATGGAGGGTACAATGAGCCTGTATGGATGTAAAATAAGCCTGGAACTGAAAAAAAGAAAGGATATTTATTGCTATTGATGGTTCAATATAGAACCCTTTAACATACAAAGAACTTTTCAATTACAAAAATAATGTTATTTGATGAGTAAAAAAAAGTTTTAGAGTATAATATTTTTCCCAAATTCAACTTAATTTTTTAAAAGCAATCTTTTATTTTTTCTTTAAAGTGTAGTGTGATGGCCTAATAATAAAAATGTATGTATTAGACATCTTTTAAATTTTAAGGCTGTGCAACTTATACAATAATACAACAATGAAAATCTATAACTGCCAAAAGCAAAACGTAAAATTTCATCAAGCATCCCCAAACAAATTCGCAATTATAAAAAAATGCATTTTGCAAGTGTTTAGGCAAATAATGAACATAATGCAAAAAACGTTGTACAGTATGTATCTTGGTGGCATTTCCATGGCTTAAATATATATTACATAGTAAAAAAAAAATTGATAAAAAAAAAGATAAATTTGTCTCTGTAAACTACAAACATTTTATTTATTTATTATTACTATTTTAATAGTGATATTATTTGCATGTACGTTATTGTTTTCCTCTCTATATAGGCATGATGAGTGAATACATGACAACAAAAACAACTGTTCAGTGACAGAAGTGCATGTGTGTCACAAAGTGGCATCACCAACTACCGGCATGACATGCAGAATACAACATCTTTATTCAAATTCATTCATTCATTTATTTTCTTTTCAGCTTAGTTCCATTATTAATCACGCAGCGAAGACCTTTCCAGCTGCAACCCATCACTGGGAAACACCCACACACTCCCATTCACACACATACACTACGGACAATTTAGCCTACCCAATTCACCTATAGCGCATGTCTATGGACTGGGGGAGAAACTGGAGCACCCAGAGGAAACCCACGGAAACAAGAGGAGAACATGCAAACTCCACACAGAAACTGACCCAGCTCGAACCAGCGACCTTCATGCTGTGAGGCGATCGTGCTACCCACTGCGCCACCATGACACCCTTTATTCAAATTAATGATAAATAAAAACAATTTCAAAAAATCTTCTTTTGTGTTCAACAAAATAATGAAACTCATAAATGTTTGAAACCCCTTGAGGGTGAGTAAATATACATTTTTGGGTGAACTATGCCTTTAATGCCAACTCTCACTGTATAAGATGCCCAACATAGGGCCCGCAGGGCCAGAGTTGGCTCATTGTAACCTTTGATTTGGCCTGCCATCCCATCTGAGAGGAGAGTGAGTATGATGGAGATTGTTGGTGGTAAATGCCTTTAACACCGAGATCATCGCTTCTAATTTGACTTAACATTTTTTGTATTTTATTGCAGAGCAACAAAAAAAGCAAACTGAAACTAAATGTTTTAATTAAATGTTGTAAATGAATCAGATTAAAACAAAATGTAAATACTGTCACTCGATGGATAGAGGACTATGTAGAAGACATCAGCAAGCAAATCAAAGCAAAAACTAGTGTAATTCTGTTATAAATAAAATTGTTTTGTTTTTCCTGTAATAAGTTCAGGGCTTAATTTGTGCCGGAACAAGCCGGATCCGAATCCGGCACCTCATTTTACTGATCCCCCACCCCCCCCTCCCCTCCTCTTCACTTTCATCCATGACACTCCCTCGCCACTTTTCACTTTTGTACGCGACAACTTCCACCACCCACCCCTACCTCTTCATTTACGTCCGTGACACCTCTCCCTCCTCTGGTAACATGCCGGATCCGTTACCCCAATCTGTTCCGAGACCTCGCAATTTACAAATTAAGCACTGAATAAGTTCATTATAAAATGTAAAACAAATACTGTATTAGTTAATGTAAAGCAATGTTTTATAGTCACTTTGTAAACATTATTAAAAAAAAAAATTAGCCATGGCAACTATGCTTGACATGCCTTAATCAAGTTTGGTTTTTGGCCCTTCATAAGAAAAAGTTTGGGCACCCCTAGAATAAAGCCATGAATATAAACACTGCCACAGCTAATTCTCAAAGCAGGCAGCAGAGGGCAGTCATGCTTCACTGTAATTCCGTGTAAACACTAACAGCTAAGCTAATATAACCTCATTTCATTGCTGATGACTGACAGCAATAGAATCTCTCATTAATTAATCATTAATAGTCAGACCCATGTCATTCCAGCAGGATCTCTAATTCTGCAGAAGAAAAAGGTACAAAAATGTTCCAGACAAGGACAGCCATTCTCAAACTCTCTCATATGTATATGTTATAAAGGCACTAGACGACTGGATTGATTTCTTCTATTGACTCTAGTCTTTTAGAGGCATCTGTGAGAGAAATATCATGGCGGGCTGTGACAGATGTGTCTGACTGTGAAGATTTCATCGATCATCTTCTCGCACCTCAGTGGCCTGTTCAGCTCAGCAGGGTCTCGCTTCACTTTAGACCCAATAAAAGGTACATTCACACTCAGCTTTATCACTGGAGACTGACGAACCGCTGTGATGTTGGATGCTAGTAAAGCATTACCCCTAGATTAAACAGTTCAGCACTAGCAGAAGATGAAATAAAGGCTCACTCCGGGTTAATTAAAGTTTCCCTTAAATCACTAAAATGGTTGAGTTCCTTAATTCAACCAATCCATTTTAAAGGAATTAAAAATAATAATTACTGTAAACGCTTTCTCTAAATCTCACTAATACTAGCCCTAATACTAACATCATATAAATAATACAATATAAATGTATATAAATATCAACAGTTACATCCTTGCAGAAATCATGCAGCCCAAGTATACAGAGTAAATGTAAATAAACAGTATATTATAAATATTTATATAAAGGTGCTATATTTAAAGGTGCAGTAGGTGATCTGCCTAAATGCTAACCGCTTAGCATAATACGTTTAAAACACAATCCCTCCCCTGCAGCCCAAAGCCACGCCTCCTGAAATCATGAACGTGCACATTAAAGGGCCATGAAACCCACCTCTTTCGATTCAAGTCTACCTCAGAATTTTTTCAAAAAGTGCATCATGCGAGGAGAGGGTGGAGTGGGCGTGGCCAGCAGAGCAGGGGAGAAAGAGGGGAGCGAACAACTGTTGTCAGTTGGCTCACAAAATGAGACACAAACCGTGAGGAGACCCATGATTTCATAGTTTACAAGGTTAAAATGTAAAGAAATAAACAGTAATTGAATGCCCGACTACATTTGTTATTCATAATTACATAAACATTTAACCACAATTTTTATCATTATAAAGATAATTGTATTTATATTAACACTATAAATGAGGACTTCTCTCCTCCTCAAACTCCGGGTCTGAATGCAGACTTAGTGCAGCAGGTCTCTTGCCCTAGTTCAACCATTAGCCCTGCTGGTAATCTGGAGGATTTTAAACATACTGTATAGGCCAGACATGTCCAAAGTACGGCCCGCGGGCCATCTGCGGCCCGCAATCAGTTTTGTGGCGGCCCGCGAGGCTTTTAATAAACATTAATAGAATCTGGCCCGCTATACAAAGATGAACGTAATTCAATGAATAACCACCGGGTGTCGCTATTACATGCATTCAATTAGGCAGCCTTTCCTGTTATGACGTAAAACCAACCGGCCAAAACTGAAGGAAACATTATTGATAACCACGTTTTGGCGAGCCATGGCACAACCAAGAAAAAGGAAAATCAACAGTGAGTGCAGGAAATTTCAGTCACGTTGGGGCAAAGAATATTTCTTCACAGAGGTCAGCGGGAAATGTGTCTGTTTAATTTGCCAGGAATCAGTTGCAGTAATGAAGGAATATAATATTAAATGTAGGGATGCAACGATTATAGAATTTGGTTGTACGATTATAGTCTGAGAAATAATCACGGATATCACGATTATTATGAATTCATTAATTTCAAACACCACTAGTTTAGAAAATAAGATGAAAACTCCCTAAATTTTACAGTGTTATTTATTGCTGCTCAGTAACCAATTAACACAGCACATAATAATATTAGAAACAAACAATAGTCCATTTCTTTGTGCTTAAAAATAAGTGAATTTTTTTGACATTTAAACAAATAATTTTACACTGTAAATAAATGACAGAACAATTAATAAATAAATTAAAAAACATTATTTGTCTAATGCAGAGCTTGAAATAAACTTGTTCACCTGGTAGCACCAGTGCTCCCAACTTAAGAAAATGTCGCAGAACCAGAAAGAAATTAGGAGCACTAAAAATGAATGAGCACCACTGCAAATTGTATATTAAGGGATTTATTGTATTTGAAAACAACATCAATTAGGACTAACAAAAACCAGAAACAAGTAACTAATTCTGTGATGACTTATTGATATTTGTGCAATAATTCCAAAATGAATGTCTAATAATTATAAAATATTTATGATGACGAAGATGACAATAATACTAACAAAGAATAACATTTCTCATTACCATTCTGCCTTGAATGTGGTTGAATGTTATCTGCTATAAAAAGTCCTACTGTTACATTATGAAAAATAAATTTATGGTTTGCATCAAACAAAAATGAAGCATTGCAATAAGAAAAATTTATTTTGCACTATTGTTTTATATGCATGACAATTTAATAAACAGAAATAATGGACAAAAGAAAGGAAGAAAAGTCTCACTTCTGCACCCTTCACCGAAGGAAAATTTATAAAGGAGTGTCTGATGAGTGTTGCAAATATAATTTGCCCAGAGAAGATTCAAGATTTTAAAAACGTAGGTCTTTCTAGAAACACAGTTGGACGACGAATTGAAGACTTGTCAGCAAATCTAATATATATATATATATATATATATATATATATATATATATATATATATATATATATATATATATATATATATATATATATATACATACATACGTGTGTGTGTGTGTGTGTGTGTGTGTGTGTGTGTGTGTGTGTGTGTGTGTGTGTGTGTGTGTGTGTGTGTGTGTAAATATATATGTTTCTGTGTGATGCATGTAAAATTTGGCCCGGGACAACGTTTTTTTTTTGTATCTGGCCCTCGGCCCAAAAAGTTTGGACACCCCTGGTTTATATGCACTGAAGTGTTGTTCAGCCACTGAAATCTTCTGGCGAAAGACTGATGTGACTATTTTCAATTTCATAAGGTCCTTTTACAGCATCGATAATGTAGATTTTTATTTAGTTCAACAACAAAACATCAGTAAACAGCTCATAGTAGATCCGCCTAGCCTGCTTAACTGAGGTGAAGTTGGTTTTGTATTCACATCGATTCATTTTTGAACAATGACAACCTGTGACGCGCTCCCTATATCGTTTACCGCTACTCTGAATATTCGGTCTGAAATAGCATGCAAGTATGGCTTAGTATTAAGTGTAACTCCTGCACCCCGCCGGCCAACCACTAAGCTTACAGTAGTCACTTTAGAACAGTGTGTGAGAGAGTGAGACCAGCGATCCTTGCATAATGAAATATTGCACATTATGACAAGTTTAGCTTGCTAACTGCACGACTGAAAACGTGCTGGATAATACAGTTTTTTTTATTCAGAATTGTAGTATTATAAAGTACTGTAAAGTTTTCTAACTGGCGAATAACATGATCTAGTGCAGGGGTGTCCAAACTTTTTGGGCCGAGGGCCAGATACAAAAAAAAAACGTTGTCCCGGGCCAAATTTTACATGCATCACACAGAAACATATATATTTACACACACACACACACACACACACACACACACACACACACACACACACACACACACACACACACACACGTATGTATGTATATATATATATATATATATATATATATATATATATATATATATATATATATATATATATATATATATATATATATATATATATATATTAGATTTGCTGACAAGTCTTCAATTCGTCGTCCAACTGTGTTTCTAGAAAGACCTACGTTTTTAAAATCTTGAATCTTCTCTGGGCAAATTATATTTGCAACACTCATCAGACACTCCTTTATAAATTTTCCTTCGGTGAAGGGTGCAGAAGTGAGACTTTTCTTCCTTTCTTTTGTCCATTATTTCTGTTTATTAAATTGTCATGCATATAAAACAATAGTGCAAAATAAATTTTTCTTATTGCAATGCTTCATTTTTGTTTGATGCAAACCATAAATTTATTTTTCATAATGTAACAGTAGGACTTTTTATAGCAGATAACATTCAACCACATTCAAGGCAGAATGGTAATGAGAAATGTTATTCTTTGTTAGTATTATTGTCATCTTCGTCATCATAAATATTTTATAATTATTAGACATTCATTTTGGAATTATTGCACAAATATCAATAAGTCATCACAGAATTAGTTACTTGTTTCTGGTTTTTGTTAGTCCTAATTGATGTTGTTTTCAAATACAATAAATCCCTTAATATACAATTTGCAGTGGTGCTCATTCATTTTTAGTGCTCCTAATTTCTTTCTGGTTCTGCGACATTTTCTTAAGTTGGGAGCACTGGTGCTACCAGGTGAACAAGTTTATTTCAAGCTCTGCATTAGACAAATAATGTTTTTTAATTTATTTATTAATTGTTCTGTCATTTATTTACAGTGTAAAATTATTTGTTTAAATGTCAAAAAAATTCACTTATTTTTAAGCACAAAGAAATGGACTATTGTTTGTTTCTAATATTATTATGTGCTGTGTTAATTGGTTACTGAGCAGCAATAAATAACACTGTAAAATTTAGGGAGTTTTCATCTTATTTTCTAACTAGTGGTGTTTGAAATTAATGAATTCATAATAATCGTGATATCCGTGATTATTTCTCAGACTATAATCGTACAACCAAATTCTATAATCGTTGCATCCCTACATTTAATATTATATTCCTTCATTACTGCAACTGATTCCTGGCAAATTAAACAGACACATTTCCCGCTGACCTCTGTGAAGAAATATTCTTTGCCCCAACGTGACTGAAATTTCCTGCACTCACTGTTGATTTTCCTTTTTCTTGGTTGTGCCATGGCTCGCCAAAACGTGGTTATCAATAATGTTTCCTTCAGTTTTGGCCGGTTGGTTTTACGTCATAACAGGAAAGGCTGCCTAATTGAATGCATGTAATAGCGACACCCGGTGGTTATTCATTGAATTACGTTCATCTTTGTATAGCGGGCCAGATTCTATTAATGTTTATTAAAAGCCTCGCGGGCCGCCACAAAACTGATTGCGGGCCGCAGATGGCCCGCGGGCCGTACTTTGGACATGTCTGATATAAACCATTCATACCAACAAAATCTGCATCAGCTTTGCGTGACTAAAATAGTTTTAAAACAGAACATTAGCTGTCTAAAAGAAATACTTCAGCCATGGTGTCATCCTTCCTCCAGCGTGCAAAACTAACTCCAATATTGATTCAAGATTTTAAAAAGTTTTTATTCAGCATTTGTTTTTACCGCTGTCACTCGTGTCCACGTGACCGCGTCGCGCGTGCAAACAGCGGATCTCCATGAACAGAGGTGCGAAGTTGTACAAATCTACATTTGTTGACAGGCAGTTTGGGCTACTTATCAGAATATGGGAATTATCGGCCTGACAATATTTAATTGGATGCACAAACAGAGAAGACTTTATCTTGGGGAAATCCCTCTCAAGAGAGAGAGAGAGAGAGAGAGACTTTGAAAGTTGACAATCCTGACATGTTTATGTGTAAATGCCAGCATGGGGTTTCTGACAGTTGCTTCTGTTCTTTCAAAAGCAAAAACACGGTCTGTACTGTGAAAACCTCGTAGGAACTGATTTCAGCTCTTTTTGTCACCACAAAAAAAAAATAATAATAAAAAAAAGACCATCTGTTTGCAAGTTATCCTACCTGATAACATGAAAACACAGTAATGGTAGCTGGTTTGTTACTGGTTCACTATGTTCTGCAAGCTGGTATATCTATTAGTTGGCCACCTAACTAATATTATGCTTCTTCAAATATTATAATGCTGTATTTCATGCTAATGTTTGTTACTAAAAGGTCAGCAGAGTTTTAAAAATCAAATTGCACAACAAATAAAGTAACTTTCTTCTGAAGGAAATCATTTATTCAGAATAATCAAAACAATTGGATGAATTGACCCTTCGCTAAGCCCCACCCTCCTTAGTTACTGTTGCTACGCCTGTCAAGCTTTCGTGCCTGCCACGTCTATCACAATGTGTAAGAGCCAGTGTCAGACATTGCAAGGGATATAAATTATTCATTTTTGGCAAACATGTGAAATATCAGAGAAAGCCAGACAAAAAAGGACTGCAGTATGCATTGCAGGGGTATATTCACGACATAATAGGCAACTGATTAGAAAATAATTGAATCAAAATTGAAGCTAGATTAGCCTAGCCGCCTCATAGGCTGACCATTCAACAGCTTAGTTCATCCACAGCAGGAGAGGTGAAACTTAAAAATAATCTAACAATAACAATTAAACCGAGATTTCTCTATTTTAGCCAAAAAGCCTGATAGATTAATTGTTGTGCAATGAAATACAACGTTACTAACCCACGAGGAAACATGGGGTTTCCTCCACCCAGGACAGTGAAAACAATGTACAGTACCTATTACAGTCTGTATGTTTGTGTGCTCTTTATACCATTTCTATTCTAATTTGCAGTTAAGTGTAAAAAAATAAATAATTGAAATGCAAATCAAAGTATAAATAGCAGAAGTGAACAAATAGATTTTCCCTACCAGCAAATATTAATGTGACACCAAATATAAAAGCAGACACTAACCCGCTATAACGTCGTCACCAATGACTAAATCTCTAAAAGACAGACGAAAACATCAGTGATTTGTAGCTCTGACATGGGGACAAAGCTTATAAATTACTCAAAAACAGCTGCGGATGAAGCATATTGATCGCAAGTGCTCAGTTTGTGATCACATCTCTGTTTTGTTCTGTTGATATGTAACGTTAATTTCAAACACTCGTAGCTTAAAAAAAACAGATGGAAATATGATCGCTATTAGTATGACTATTATGGTGAGGGCTTAAACGGAGCAGTGCTCCTAATATCGAGCGAAAAAACGAAAAAGACAGCTGTGAAACAGCACCTGCTTTGTATTCTTGTAGGAAACACAGTTTAGATCTTGTTAGGGTAAGAGATGTGTGAGTTATTGCCGTCTATCACTGAATGTGTCAGGAATATCGAAACAAAACCAACTTAACTCCATTTTTTTGCGCCCCTCACACAGCTTGATCCACGCTGGCATTTCTCTCCTTGGGTTTTAGGTTTTGAAAAGGGAAAAAAAAAATTCCACCATCCCGTCCAAACTTTTAGGATACCGGGTATCAGATTTGCACAATCCATATGCACAACGCTTTGGCCTGTTTCCCTTGTTCGAAAGCTTGACAGAGCTCCTGTGCGTAGCTACGGTTACTAAGCCACAATTGGTGGATGGCGGTTTTTGGGTGTGGCTTAGCGAAGGGTCAATTATCACTTTAAACTATTTTTGGACCTTGGATACAAGTTGATGCAAATCCTCAAAACAAAACAAGGAACCTTTAAAAGAGATTAATAGGGCACTTAAAATGATTTTCCAGGATGAATGGATTAAACTTTATGGGCTCTATTATAACAATCTAAGTGCATGGTCTAAAGTGCAAAGTGCAAGTTAAATTTGGCCATGTTCGAATCTGGTTTTCCGTTTTAAGGATAGGTAAAAAGGTCAGCGTACCCAGCACATGGTCTAAAGCAGGGATGGGCAAACTCGGTCCTGGAGGGCCGGTGTCCTGCATAGTTTAGCTCCAACTCTAATCAAACACACCTGAACATGCTAATCAGTGTCTCCAAGATCACTAATTATCTATAAGCAGGTGTGTTTGATTAGAGTTGGAGCTAAACTGTACAGGACACCGGCCCTCCAGGACCGAGTTTGCCCATCCCTGGTCTAAAGGGATTGCCCTCTTGAGTTGTGGGTGTGTTTTGGGCATAACATACATTAAACCAGTCAGAGTCTCATCTTCCATTTCCTTTAAGAGTGAATTGTTGTCACGTCGGATCCACTATTTACATGCCTGAGTTTGTAAGCAGAAAAAGTGAACGATTCACTTGTTAATCTCGTTAATTTTTTATATTTAAAGATATTTCTGTGCTGCTGTGCATCCCAATTTGTGTAATAAGCATCTTGTATGTGCATTTGTATGCGCCCATCACAAACACACATTTTAAAATGCAACAACAAAAAAGCTGTGCCATTGACTTTAGAGCAGCTTTTAGTTGGTCAGTGGCACAGTCTATTTCAGTTGCCTCAAAATAGCAACACGCAACAATGCACCTTACCACACCTCCTTTTAAACCAGCACACCCATGTGTGTAAATGCATTTACTACTTAAACAACATGCCACATTATGTGAAAATGATACCTGTGCCAGACTGAGACTAGCAAAAAAACACATCCATCGCACATGGCCCTACTGTATATGATCAGGCCCTATAAGGCACCTCTAAAGTGCTTTGAGAGTGCTTTCACACCTAGACTTTTGTTCCGGAACCTGGCGCGTTTGCCCAGTTAGCGCGGTTCGTTTGGCATATGTGAACAGGGCAATCGCGCTCGGAATCGCGCCAAAGCAATCGCTCCGAGACCGCCTGAATGAGGTGGTCTCGGCTCGATTGAAACGAACCCTGGAGCGGATCGATTGTAGTGAGAAAGCGATACGATCCGAGCCTGCCTATATCACAGTGTTTTATGGATATGTAATAGGCATACGGCTATATGAAGAGAGAATTATGAGTAGATTACGAGTCATTCCAGACATCCCAAGTCTCCCGGAAGTTCCGGGAGTCTCCCGCAAATGCACAGAGACTCCAGGATGCCCGCAAACGAGTGATAATCTCCCGGAAATCGCGCGTCTTCCTCCCGGTCCTCAAAATATGCGCGCACCCTTCTCATCACCCCTCCCCACCGCATCCCTCCTCGCTCTTCAGACATGTCGCGCGCACGCTGTCAAACACCACCAAACCACCCCCGACAGCTGAGCGGGACTCTGCAAAATAAACCGTGAAACTCTGACCAATGTGAGGAGAGTTTACTCACACGTGACTTGTTTTAGCTCTTTTGGTCCGTTTAGAAACTTTGCCGTGTGAAAGCGAACCGCGCTAACAACAAAGAGCAACAATGTAACAATTTTAATCCCTGTTTCGGAACAACTGAATCGATTCACAGGTGTGAAAGCACCCTAAGTTTTTTGTGATCTGACCATTTCTGAGCATTTGCAGCTGTCTCTGCATTTTTAAGCAAGAGACCATCTACGGAACAAACCAGATTCCACTTAAGCCCCCTGAGATAAAAAAAAATAAGGTGTGGGAAGAGGTAGCAGTTTTTATGTCTATGTACACAATGATAATCTTTTACATTTTAATCCTTGAATTTTTTTATATTTAAATATATTTCTGTGCTGCTGTGCATCCCTGTTTGTGTAATAAGAAACATGTATGTGTGTTTTGGACTCTCCCATCACTAACACACTTTAAATTACAACAACAATAAAAAAGCTGCCCCACTGACTTTAGAGCGGCTTTTAGTTGGTCAGTGGCACAGTCATGAAATCAGTTTCCTCAAAATAGCAACATGACAACAATACGTCTTAACACACCTCTTCTTCAGCACCACCATTTACTATTTAAACAACATGGCACATGATATAAAAATGATACCTGCGCCAAACTGAAACTAGCAAAAAAAAAAAAAACACATGCGTCGCACATGGCCCTATATGCCAAGGCCCTAAAAGTCACCTCTAAAGTGCTATAATATTTCTGTGATCTGACCATTTCTGAGCATTTGAATGTGTCCCTGAGTTAAGTGAGAACACCATCTACAGAACGAGCCAGATTCCACTTAAGCCCCCTGAGGTAAAAAAGGTGTGGAAAGAGGAAGAAGTTTATATATTTATTTAGACAATAATAATTTTATTCCTTTAATTGTTTATATTTAAAAATATTTCTGTGCTGCTGTGAATCCCTGTTTGTGTACTAAGCAACTTGTATGTATGTTTTGGACTCACCCATCACTAACACACACTTTAAATCATCTTTGTTTACAAATCTATATTGGGTTTACTCTCAACAAACTCCAGAATTACAATTGTAAAAAACCTGTCCTTAGCTATGGCCTTTAGTCACAGGATATTTATTTACTGTGTGTTCCTAAAGTGCGGACTGAGATAGGAAAAAGGGCTTTTAAATACGCAGCACCTTTTACATGGAATAATCTACAAACAGTTTAAATAATTGATTTCATAAATGACATTTATAAATGATTTAGAAGTTGAAACACAGGCTTGTAGATGTTTTGAATAGTTTGGTTGTCAATGTGCGATTCATGTTAACTGTTAATTGTTTTTGTTTGTTGTCTGTTAGACCCATGTGACATGTATACTGCCTAATCTTTGCCAGGACACTCTTGTAAAAGAGATTTTAATCTCAATGTGTCTTTCCTGGTAAAATAAAGGTTATAATAATAATAATAATAATAATAATAATAATAATGAAACAACAACAAAAAAGCTGCACCATTGACTTTAGAGCGGCTTTAAGTTGGTCGTGAAATCAATTTCCTCAAAATAGCAACATGACAACAATACGCCTTAACACACCTCCTTTACAGCACCACCATTTGCTAATTAAAGAAAATGGGGCTTGATGTGAAAATGATACCTGCGCCAGACTGAAACTAGCAAAAAAAAAAAAAAAACACATGCGTTGAAAATGGCCCTATGTGATGAGGCCCTATAAGTCACCTCTAAAGTGCTAAAAGATTTTTGTGATCTGACCATTTCTGAGCTTTTGCATGTGTCCCTGAGTTTAAGCGAGAACACCATCTACAGAACGAGCCAGATTTCACTAAAGCCACTTAAAGTAAAAAAGGTATGGGAAAAGGTAGAATTTTTTATATTTATGTAGACAATAATAATCTTTTACATTTTAATCCTTTACGTTTTTAAATTTAAAGATATTCCTGTGCTGCTGTGCATCCCTGTTTGTGTAACAAGCAACTTGTTTGTGCATTTTGGACTTTCCCATCACTAACACATACTTTAAATTACAACAACAACAAAAAAACTGCACCATTGACTGTAGAGCAGCTATTAGTTGGTCAGTTGCACAGTAGTAAGATCAGTTTGACAACAATACGCCTTAACACACCTCCTTTTCGGCAACGCAGTGGCGCAGTAGGTAGTGCTGTTGCCTCACAGCAAGAACGTCGCTGGGTCGCAGGTTCGAACCTCGGCTGGGCTGGGTCAGTTGGCGTTTCTGTGTGGAGTTTGCATGTTCTCCCTGCGTTCACGTGGGTTTTCCTCCGGGTGCTCCGGTTTCCCCCACAGTCCAAAGACATGCAGTACAGGTGAATTGGATAAGCTAAATTGTCCATAGTGTATGAGAATGTGTGTGTGGAAGTTCCCAGAGATGGGTTGCGGCTGGAAGGGCATCCGCTGCGTAAAATCGTGCTGGATAAGTTGGCGGTTTATTCCGCTGTGGCGACCCCGCAAGGGACAAAGCCGACAAGAAAATGAATGAATGAATGACACCTCCTTTTCAGCAGCAGCATTTGCCATTTAAACCTTATGGCGCTTGATGTGAAAATGAAAACTGTGCCAGACTGAAACTAGCAAAAAAAACACATGCCTCGCACATGGCCCTAAATGATGAGGCTCTATAAATCTCCACTAAAGTGCTATAAGACTTTTGTGATCTGACCATTTCTGAGCATTTGCATGTGTCTCTGCATTTTTAAGCGAGAGACCATCTGCAGAACGAGCCAGATTCCACCTAAGCCCCTTGAGGTAAAAAAGGTGTGGAAAGAGGTAGAAGTTTTTATATTTATGTAGACAATAATAATCTTATACATTAATAATTAATTTTTTATATTTAAAAATATTTCTGTGCTGCTGAGCATCCTTGTTTCCATAACAAGCAACTTGTATGTGCATTTTGGACTCGCCCATCACTAACACACACTTTAAATTACAACAACAACCAAAGAGTTTTTAGTTGGTCAATGCCATGGTCTATTTCAGTTGTCTCAAAATAGCAACACAGCAACAACACCCTCACCACCCTTAACACACCTCCTTTTCAGACCAACACACCCAAAAGCATTTGCTACTTAAACAATGTTACGAATGTGGCCGATCAGACACATAATTATTTTTGTTTTATTAAACAAATAATACGCAATCAACCTCTCCTACCCAGAAAAGACTGGATGGTCAGTGTGTAATACGATTCCAAATGTATTTACTACCGAAAAGGAATGTCTGCTCGGAAATGGACAGAAATATGGTCAAGCTCCTATACACTCCTATACAACTTGCTTTGATGTCCCTGGAGAGCTAATAGGGTGTACTGAACGATCGTTTACTTTTTATGTTAATATGTGTGCAACATATTAACATTTTAAGAAACTTTAAACACTCTTCATCAGCGGTCATCCAGGATGCATATGCAAATCACCAAGCTTCCCAACAAAGGCCCATAAAACTTCCTATGGAAAGTAGGGATGTCCCGATACAACATTTTAACTTCCGATACGATACCGATATTGCAGCTTTCAGTACTAACCTATACCGATACAAATCCGATATAATAATCAGCACAAATCATGAATACTTTACTTTTACCAATTTCGTTGAGAGTAATGTATGAACGGCTAGATTATACATTAGATTTTTTTTAAGAAGATAAGCATTTCTAGGGTTTGACGCTAACTTTTTTCAGGAGGAGGACATGCGCTCCTAAGTGGAAAAATTTAGGAGCACATTAAAGAATTTTAGGAGCACAGTGAAAATGTATAAAATAAATAGTGTTTTTGCCTAATAAATGTACAAGAGGAGATCTGTAAACAAAGCAGTGTCATTCATTTGAATACAATAGGTACACTAGGTTTTATTTTACTGCAACAACAGCTTAAGTAGTGTTTAATAATTATAATTTAAGCTGTATGGAGTTTAGCTAGCGGTCCACAGCAGGTCTGGGATCATATTGCTCAAATGAAGGCCTCTCTAAACTGATCTGAATCAAGTCTTCAGTTGTGGACATGCCTAGGCAGCTTCTTGATGAATTTTTCAATCCAGTTTCGAGCTGAAAAATCTCTTTCACACTGGGCAGCAGAAATAAGTAGTTATAGTTAGAAGTTATTGTTAAGTTAATAAAAATGTGCAGTATGGTTAGTGCAAACATTTACATGATCAGATCTATTTAATCTGTGTTTGTATCATAAGATGAGTATGGCTGTATCAATGCTCCCAAACAAAACATTATTTATTTTATAATAATATATATTGTACATATTATCTTTAACATAGATATACTTTTCTCCACATCACATAAAATAATGTGACTTTTAAAATTTATTTTATTTGCATAATATATTGCACAGATTCCACCCTACTTCCCACATGGGAAAAGTATGACAATGTAAAAAAAGACTCATGTGCAAAGCTGACACTGTTTATCTGAGCACTTTATCTTTCTGGGCTTTTAAAAGACGAGTTAAATATGGGAATACCTTACTTTCTTTTAAACTGTAATGGCCCTCAGCAACAGAATGATTTCTTATTCTTATTTAACAGACAATTAAAAACAAAAATGTTTATCATTTAACACCTTTTACATGACACGGTTTCTTTTCAGTGAGTTCAAGTAAAAAAAAAAATTAATAAAAATAAAGAAATCCACTATTTGACTCCTACGATCCATGTGCACCACTGACAGGTCAAATCTGCTCTCTCTCTCTCTCTCTCTCTCTCTCTCTCTCTCTCTCCCTCTCTCTCTTTCGCGCGCATATAAAGTAATGCAAAAACGCAGCTATAGAAAGCGAAAGCACAGTATTTAATGAGCTGGATCAGTCTATTTAGTTAAAGGTTTTGTGAACAGGTTGCGTCTCTGTGGGTCTGCAGCAGCAGAGCATGCGAGTCTGTGGCAGTGTTCGTTTCTCACGCACACAGAACCGGGCCGCTGAGGTAAAGTCTTTTGTGTCGGAAGCGCAGGTGTTGAATCGGGTATCAATCACACTGGATGCACCATGATATGCCATGACCGAATTGTAAACGTTTTCTATGAGGCTCGCATGATGTGCGATACGCCGCCATTCGGTGCCTTGTGTTTCTTAGCAGCGTATACAAAACAATGTAAAGATCGCTTGACATGAAGTAAATAAACCAGTATAGATGTGCCGTTGTTGATAGCGTTAGCGTGTGCTACTGTCACAATAGATTTCTATCGTAATACACCATAACTTAGCGTGAAGAGCATGCTAAATCTTTAAGAGACTTTGCCAGCAAGCAGTGTTGTGATCACGTGGGCTTTGCACGCTGGCTCTGGACGCTGCTGGATAAAATAGCTGTAACTGAGTTTAGAGCGGAACAGACTGCTTATATCGGAGATTTTTAACGCAGTCCGATAAAGTTTGTTTGGACTGATATCGGACCGATTTCCGATATCAATATCGGATCGGGACATCCCTAATGGGAAGATAACTTTCTTGTTGGTCAACTCAGCTCCTGAGGGTGTTACAAGACCAACCTTATAAAAGCTGGTGACTAATGCTGGCCCCTAGAGAACACTGGAGAACTCCAGAACAAGAACAGAGCAAAGAGAGTGACCCCAAGAGAGAGAGAGTTGTTTCGTTCCAGCTCATGACAGCTTCTCTTCAGGTCCAGTGAACAAACTTGAACCCTGGCAAAAATTGGGTTAACTGCACAGCTTATACATTCCCATTTCCAATACCTTTCTTTCTTTTCTTTCCGTCGAGAGTCTAGTTAAGTTTAGTGCGCCATGAAACCAGAAGTCAACACGACTAGTCCTTTTTTCCGCCTCTAAACTTAAAATGACAGACCACCAGCTAACCACATTGGAACCAAGCTCAATGGAGGGACACATCACACAAGGAACACAAGTAACTCCTCCAGATTATCACTTAACTGGTGTAAATTAAATGTAACCCTAAAGAGACCATAGAAGGATTAAAATGATTATTTTTGGTTCGCTTGGTTTGGTCTTACAAAATCTGAGGTTTTTACATAATTACACTCTCTAAAACCCTTATTTTCCCTCATTTACTCTTTTCAGTATGAATGCGTGTTTGTGTTAGGTGTTAGTTTCTGTTAGATTAGTCAATAAAGTTTCATTTGGTATAAAGAAAGGTGCCTGTGCATGTTTATGAATCTAATGTCTTAAATTTCGATCTTGTTACCCTGCTTAAACATAAATGGGTTTTTATTTTTGATAGCAATAGCTATAGTTGAAGTCAACTGTCTGTTCGAACGATCGCTGGACGATTCTTTTAAAAGCCCTTTCAAACTAATCTTCAATTCACATTGAGCTAATTCGCTACAACAACATGCCACATTATGTGAAAATGATAACTGTGCCAGACTGAAACTAGCAAAAAAACATATACATCGCACATGGCCCTATATGATGAGGCCCGGTAAAGTCACCTCTAAAGTGCTAGAAGATTTCTGTGATGATCTGAGCATTTGCATGTGTCCCAGAGTTCAGATCCGATGAGAGCAGGACACTCAGCTTCTCCATTCTGTTCTCCTGCAACGGGGAGTGACTCATTTTGTCAGATATAACAGAACTCATTTCAGAGTGAGGCCACGTTAATGAGACGCCCTTTTGATGTGGAAATCCGGCTGGCATTGGCAAGACGCTGATACCGTCTCTACTGTCATCTTCACGTGCATAGACTCTCCCTATTGGATACTGGCAGTTTATCTCTTAGTCGCCACACGGGGCTTCTTGAAAGGAGGAGACGGCAATTACACAGACTTGTGACCCAATTAAAAGCATTCAAAAGAACAGGAACCACTCCAGTCAGCAAAACAAAAGAGGCCATTATAAGAGGTGTAAACTTAAACCAAATAGACTCTCATCGCTCAAAGAATTACTGCCCGTTTTTGACACACAGTAGAGACACTTGGAGACATTAATCAAATCAGTGCACAGGGAAAGGAGCTGGATAGTTATGTTGGTCAAAAAAATTTATATGTACAGGATTCTGGATTTATAATCAAAATGCGGAACCTATTGTAAAAAATCATGATAGAAGCAAATAATAAGAAATTAAATTAAAATAGATACAGAATACATTATTAGAATGTTAGATAATCTGCTAGTTTTAATACTATTAAATAAGAGGTTTTAAATCCTAAAAGTGTGGATAATTAATATAATAATATTAATGCATAATATAATATAATATAATGTAATGTAATGTAATGTAATGTAATGTAATGTAATATAATATAGGGCAGCACAGTGGCGCAGTGGGTAGCGCTCTCGCCTCATAGCAAGAAGTTGCTAGTTCGAAGTTAGTTCGAACCTCGGCTGGGTCAGTTGGCATTTTTGTGTGGAGTTTGCATGTTCTCCCCGTGTTCACGTGGGTTTCCTCTGGGTGCTCCGGTTTCCTCCACAAGTCCAAAGACATGCACTATATGTGAATTGGGTAAGCTAAATTGTCCGTAGTGTATGTGTGTGAATGAGTGTGTATGGGTGTTTCCCAGTGATGGGTTGCAGCTGGAAAAGCATCCGCTACGTAAAACATATGCTGGATAAGTTGGCAGTTCATTTCGCTGTGGCGACCCCTGATTAATAAAGGGAGTAAGAAAACTTCTGAAAAGAAATTGATTGAATATATAATATAATATAATATAATATAATATAATATAATACAATATAATATAATATAATATAATATAATATAATATAATATAATATAATATAATTATAGGTGGGCATAGATAAATTTTTTAAATCTAGATTAATCTTGGAATTAATCTAGATTAAAATGGCTCATTTGAATTCTGCCGAAGGCATTCAGAATATGTGTGCTACCCAAATAATAAAGTCTTTGAGAACGGGTTTCTCAAGACTGGTGGCGCATTAGACCAGCGGCTCCTCTCCTGTTTCCAAAATGCATCACAAACTGCTTGAGAAACTGTTCTACTATGATAATTGGTGATGAAAATAAATGATGTTCAATAAGATGTACTTGTGTTTACTAACTGTTTATTCAGTTAAACATAAATGTTGAACTGTAGGCCTACATAAGCTCCAAACAGCGATTTTTGATTACCTTTTATGCGACTAGAGTCATAACTGAACTAAACAGAAATGGAATTAAGACGTGGAGTATACAGATATTATTGGCATTATTGAAGTAAACACCGCAGTCTTTAGGACCTTTCGCCATATTTTCCGACAAGATCCACATGCGGCTGTCAGTAAAGGACTGCACACACACACATACACAAACATTGTGAAATGCGGAACTATTTTTCTTTCCATTTGGCGTGCATTATTAAATTCCATAACACTCTCACCAGTCCTTACTCCTTGTTTGCGTCTAATACCCCAGTTTGTCACGATGGCATGAATGAAATTTTCGTGAGTTAAAGTGAAACTGCGCGATAAGAGTCTCGCGTTAACGCAGCACGTTAACGCCGACAACGGCCCAACACTAAATATAACGTAGTATAATATAATATAATATAATATAATATAATATAATATAATATAATATAATATAATATAATATAATATAATATAATATAATATAATATAATATAATATTTTTATATAAACAGACAATTCTGTGGAAACTATGGTGATTTTGTCATAATTAATGATAAAAAACTGTATTTATTAGTCTACTTATCTTGCTTTAAGACTATCGGCCCTATCATACACATGGCGTAATAAGGCACAAGACGTGTATGGCCTGATTTGTTGCTATTTTCAGACCAGCGCAACCCTAATTTTCACATTTTGCGCCATGTTGTTTAACTCATGGGTGTGCTGGTCTAAAAAGGAGGTGTGTTAAGGCGCATAGTTGGCGTTTTGCTTTTTTGAGGAACTGAAAAAGACTGGAGAATTAACCAACTAAAAGCTGGTCTAAAGTCCAGCACAGAGCGCGTTATGCGCCTAATATGCGGGTCCAAATGCTTACACATTGCTTAATGCGCACAGGATGTACAGCAATACACAAATTTCTTTACATATGAAAAATAAACTAAGGATTAAAATGTTACAAAATTATTATTTTCTACATAAAAACCACTGCCTCCATACTTTCACCTAGGGAGGCTTTTTCAGTTTATTCATGACAATTTGCATTTGTATAATGTTATTATTATTATCAGTATTACTTATTATATGCATATTTATATTTGTTTTAATAAAAACAAGTTTAGATTTGTCCACCTGTCGGGTTTTGGAGACGTCTGCATCACCATATGGGGCATAAGAACAGGACGTGTGTTTGCAGAACTCAGTTTTTTGAGCACACTTCATTATTATTGTTCATTTATTCGTTTGTTGGAAATTAGAACTGAATTTAGAAATAGTTTTGAAACAAATCTTTGCGCTTAACAAAATTAAATATGTAAGCTAATGGATGTGTTCAGTGGAGTGTGTACAACACAGTTTCCTTATCCACGAAAATTAAGGAGTAAAGTAAAGAGTAAAAGTAAAGTAAAGAGAAAATAAAGAGGCTGAATGGAGGAGGCTTGTTCTTTTTTCCTCACTCTACAGATGCTCTGTTTAACTGTTTCTCGCTAGTGAAGCGTTCAGTTTTTCCACTTACAAATTCCGCCATGTAAATAGCAAATACGCCATGGCGCAATGCAATTGACTCTTAAAGGGAATGGGAAATGAGACTCTAATTAGTTTAATGCACATTATGCTCAAAACACACCCATAACTCATGAAGAGAATAAGCACAACCCTGCTAGATGATGCGCCGGGCGCAAACCATATTTTTCCATTCTTAAAATAGCAAAAGTGGATTTGGACACGCCCTTAATACTTTTGCGCCATGGGCTTTAGACTAAGCGCCTAGATCGTTAAAATAGAGCTCTATTAGTTAAAGGAGCTATAACAGTTTAGTAATCTTGATAAATGCCCAAAGATGTTTAAGAATGTTTGTATATAATATAATATAATATAAAATATTTCCCAGAGATAGGTTGCGGCTGGAAGGGCATCCGCTGCGTAAAAATGTGCTGGATAAGTTGGCGGTTCATTCCGCTGTGGCGTCTCCAGATTAATAAAGGGACTAAGCCAACAAAAAAATGAATGAATGAATGATATAATAATATAATATAATATAATATAATATAATATAATATAATATAATATAATACAATACAATATAACACAATATAATATAATAAAATATAACACAATAAAATATAATATAATACAACAGAATGTAATATAATATAATATAATAACACTATATAATATAATACTATATAATATATATATAATACTATATAATATATATATATATATATATATATATATATATATATATATATATATATATATATATATATATATATATATATATATATATATATATATATATATATTAGTAGTGGGCCGTTATCGGCGTTAACGTGCTACGTTAACCCGAGACTCTTATCGCGCGATAAAAAAAATATCGCCGTTAATCTATTCTCAAAATTGGGTGAGAGCTAGGTCTATTCTACGCAAGCTATGATGACTTTCACCTTGATAGTTTAGCGCGGATGTATACCTGACCGGTGAGCCGTCTGGGAAAGAAGTGCCCTTCTGAATCAAATCAGCAGGATGCCTGACTCTAACTGCAGTTCAGCAGTTTCACTTTAACTCACGAACATTTAATTCCTGCCTTCATGACAAACTGGGGTATTAGACGCAAATAAATGAGTAAGGACAGGTGAGAGTGTTATGGAATTTAATAACGCACGCCAAATGAGAAGAAAAAAAACTTCCGCATTTCGCGATGTGTGTGTGTGTGTGTGTGTGCGTCTGTGTGGTCCTTTACTGACAGCCGCCTGTGTGGATCTTGTCGGAAAATATGGTGAAAAGTCCTACATGACGTGAATAGTTTGTCAGTAATGCCACTAATATTTGCATACTCCACGTCTCAATTCCATTTCTGTTTAGTTCAGTTATGACTTTAGTCGCATTAAAGTAATCAAAAATCGCTGTTCACATGGTAGACTCTTAATCAGAGTATTGTTTTAATCATATTAAAATCGTATTAAAGTATTGTTGCCCATGTAAACATACTCAATGTTTGACACCGTCAGGGCTCTGTGAACTTGCCTTTGCGAAGCAGCATTTTCTGTATGTACGTACATCAAAAACAAGTATAAAATCGCTGTTTGGAGCTTATGTAGGCCTACAGTTCAACATTCATGTTTACCTGAATAAACAGTTAGTAAACACAAGTACATCTTATGGAACATCATGTATTTTCATCACCAATTATCATAGTAGAACAGTTTCTCAAGCAGTTTGTGATGCATTTTGGAAACAGGAGATGAGCCCCTGGTCTAATGCGCCACCTGGCTTGAGAAACCCGTTCTCAAAGACTTATTATTTGGGTAGCACACATATTCTGAATGACTTCGGCAGAATTCAAATGAGCCATTTTAATCTAGATTAAAAAAATTAATCTATGCCCACCTAAAAATATAATATAATATAATGTAATATGATATAATATAATATAATATAATATAATATAATATAATATAATATAATATAATATAATATAATATAATATAATATAATATAATATAATATAACACAATATCATATAACATAATATAACACAATATAATATAATATAATATAATATAATATAATATAATATAATATAATATAATATAATATAATATAATATAATATAATATAATATAATACAATACAATATAATATAATATAATATAATATAATATAATATAATATAATATAACAATATAATATAACACAATATCATATAACATAATATAACACAGTATAATATAATATAATATAATATAATATAATATAATACAATACAATACAATACAATATAATATAATATAATATAATATAATATAATATAATATAAAACACAATATAATATAATATAATACAATACAATACAATACAATACAATACAATACAATATAATATAATATAATATAATATAATATAATATAATATAATATAACACAATATAATATAATATAATATAATATAATATAATATAATATAATATAATATAATATAATATAATATAATATAACACAATATAATATAACACAATATAATATAACACAATATAATATAATATAATATAACATAACACAATATAATATAATATAATATAATGTAATATAATATAATATAATATAATATAATATAATATAATATAATATAATATAATATAATATAATATAATATAATATAATATAATATAATATAATATAATATAATACAATACAATACAATACAATACAATATGATATAATATAATATCACAATATAATATAATATAATATATTTATAAATATTTATTCCCCCGGTTTCACAGACAAGGCTTAAGCCTAGTCCTAGGCTTAAATGTAAGTCTGAGCTGTTTCAACTGAAATAAAATTGCACTGATTGATTTTTTAAATATATCAGTGCCTTTGTTTTGTCTCAAGATGTTTTTTTCTAAGCATGTTTATAAAAATTACTTAAATGTCCTAATTGAACTATGGCCTAATCCTGGCTAGTCTAAGCCCTGTCTGTGAAACCGGGCCATTATGTAATAATAGCATTTTTATTAAAAATTTGTATGATTCTTTGATAGTTCAAGAAAGCTCAAAAGAACAGCATTTTTTTAATGTTAGATATTATATATTAAAGAGCTTTGCTGTGTTCTGACAAAAACAATAAATCCCATTAGGATCAGTTCAAAACAACAATACAAGTTCCGATAATAAAAGCAGATTTAAGGATTATTCCAGCCTGCTAGAGAAATCCTAACACAGCAGTTCCCTAAAGACTTTTTCATTTTACATAGCACGGCTATCACATAATCGCAGAAGTGTTTAATATGTCCTCTGCATCTTTAATTTAAACCGGCAGCTCTTATGATTTAAGTGAGATCAGCAATAAAACTCATGCGATACGGATGTCAGCTTAAGCTCCGAGTTAATATCCACAACATTTATTTTACCATGTCTAGAGTAATGGGATTGCATGTACATCCAGTGGAACGAGCATCTATTAATCAAAGCATAATTGCGCACATTTCCCAGATAAACGGTGCTACTTCACGTCCAGTCGAGTACAAATGAGTCAATCCAGGGACATTCATTTCTTATCAAGCTGAACTCATTGGAATCATATTATGGCAAGAAATAATAGAGGTAGGAGTTTATGAAACAAGGATATTCTATAAGATGGAAAAAAGAGCCTTTAGAAAGTCTAGAGGGATCTCTAAGGAATTGCAATCTTGTCTCTGCTAAATGACTCCAATAGCAGGTGGAATGAGGTCAAGAAATGCGGCTCTATTTCTTATTGACTTGCACTGAAATTGAATAGCTTCAGCATGCTTAACTATGGCCATAAACTGCAACTAGCTGTAAATACCCATGTAATTGGAGCGGTACGTGGTGGTGTAAATATTTAATGAGTGCTTATGTGACTTGTGTTGTATATTAGTTTGAGTGGGCTGCTCAGGTTTTTGTTTTGTTTTTTCTCAGAGAAATGTGTTTTTAGAATTGCTGTATGCACAGTGCTCAGTATATACGAGTACACCCCTTACAAATCTCTCATATAAATGAATACTTTACAGAGGATGCTTTACAACAGGGCTATTCAATTGGCGGCTCGCAGGCCGAATTCGGCCCCCGATGCAATTTGTTCCGGCCCTCCAAATAGTGTGACCAAGACATCAAAAATAAATTTAGTTCAGTCGAAAAACGGCCGCTATAGTGATGAAGTGATGTGCACCTGTTCAATACAGCATGAGCTGCAAGCTGCGCAAAGCGTGAGTCACCTGACATTCAGGGAGTGGCGCGGGCAGCCAAAAATATTTTGATATGTTTGTAGAAAAGGCCTTTTGTACTATGCACAGATATCGTCAATAGGGATGCAACGATTAGCCGATTTCACTATTAACTGCACTTTAATTCGTCACAATTAATCGTAAAGGCTTCTCTAAGCCGCATTTCTGTTGCACGGAACAAAACGAAAATGCTGCAGCTAAACAAAGTAATGTAATGTATTTTTTTATTTATTGCCATGTCAGCAACCAAGGCTATTTTCATGGCAAGAACTTTTCAATAATAAATAAACAATTAAGAACAACAAACAAATGAATACAAAAGTTAAATAAGATTTTTAGAGTTAATACTTGATAAGAATTCTAAAATTTTTCCTGGTGTCACTTTGTTAAAAATGTCCTTAAGAGAGTTCATTTCATAAAAACGTCTCCTGGAATCATTAAAAGCAGGACAGTCCAGTAAAATGTGTTTTACTGTAAGGGGAATTGTGCAGTACAAACATTGTGTGGGGTCTTCATCTTTAAGTAAAAAGGCATGGGTTAGTCTGGTATGTCCAATACGACATCTAGTAAAAATCACTTGATCAAATCTAGTCTTAAAATGTCCTAAAATTCTGTGTGAGATTTCAGGTTGTATTTCATGTAATTTATTATTTTCCAATGCATCCCACTCCTCTTGCCACTTATTTAAAATGTAAACATTGATAAAAGGTCTCATCTCTGAAGGAGGAATTTGACATTTGTTAACCACTTGCTTCAAACCGTCTTTAGCAGCTGCATCAGCTCGGTCATTTCCTGAAAGTCCGACATGTCCTGGAATCCAGCAAAAAATGATATGATAAAACTGGTTTTGTAGTTGGTGAACTTTGGTTAAAATACTGCAGCTAAACAAAGTTATGCCAAGTTGCCAACTGTGCCCTAGTTTAAAGTTCCAAGTATGTACACTGAGGCTAATACGCCCGCACACCCGATTAACGTAGCGGCCATTCCCATATCACGTCTTTTCAACATGCAAGTTTGTTGTTTCTAATGTAAGAATATATGACAATATGCACGCACAAGCGGAGCAACGTGCTTGCGTCTTTGCGGGGGCGCACGCAGTTGAAAACATCTCACTTTGAGAGTTCTGCATGGCTTTCAGTGCAGTGTAAACAAAAGATATGTTAGATGAATTAATATTAAGATGATTATGTATGCATGAACGCAGATGGCAACAACAGTTCATCTAAATAGCTCACCTAATATAAAGCTTGAATTTACATTAGACATGATAACCGTCAAACCATGATTATTCTTCAGACTATATAATCACACAACCAAAATCTATAATTGTTGCATCCCTAATTGTTATGCAGTTCAAAAAATAACATATGAATGTGTCTGAATGTAGAAGAAGCCTACTTCAGCAATGCACTGCATTTGTTGTGCTCTGAAATACAACATTTGAATGTAAAAGAAAAATAAAAAATTGTCTATTGTACAATGCAGTGATGTTATGTGGTTTCAAAATACAATATATTAACATTTTAATGTAGAAAAAGCCAACGTGGGTGTCTTAAGGAGCAAAAATACAACATATGGGTTCTTATATTGATGTTGTGTTATAACTCATATAGCAAGTCATATCTCTCCGGCCCTTCATTTGGGATGCTTTTCATGAACCGGCCCCCATGACAAACTAAATAAATAGCCCTGCTTTACAATAATGTATTTGTATATACACTCACCGGCCACTATATTAGGTACACCTTACTAGTACCAGGTTGGACCTTAATAAAAAAAGAAAACAACTAATAAATAATAATAAATATTGCAATATTAAGCTAAAACAAACAATGGATTTCATTATGTCTGGCTAGTCTGTTTTGTTACAGCTCTATGGTCTGCATACCAATTGGAGAAATCGGATTCAGAATGGACTGCTTAAATTAGGGAAAAAATACTGTAACATCGTTTTAAAAAGGACACACTTTCGAGCATTCGGATGGAGCTGGAATTTGACGAATGACTCTTACTTTCTTTCCCTTTCTCGATCTGTCTGTCTCTGAGCTGATGACTCACCAGAACTGCTGCCACTTCTGCTCCTCAAAGACGTCCTCGGGGATTGGATCGATCAGCACCAGGTCAGACACTTGCCTGAAGAGACAGCGAAAGAGAGAGACGGTGAAAAGAGCTCAGATCAGACCTCACACACACACACACTAAACCAGCTCTTCCTGCAACCGGGGACAAATGAACAGCAACCATCGAGTGAGATGAATGGGCTCAGAGCCGCAGCGAAGACAATATTTTCAGTCCTTGGGCGCTACAGGGCTGAATTTACGGCTCTTAAAGCGGCACATCAGAGCTGATGAAACGTTAAATCTGTCAGATGGAGGGTGGAGGCTTCGGTGAGTGTGTGCTGAGAGGTCGCTCGGTCCCATGATGCTCAAATTCATGTCTTGGTTATGGATGGTATAAATGAAGCAATTATTTGTGTAATGGAAATCTTGCTGGGGTGCGTTTTCCAAAACCATCGTTAGCCAACTAAGGTCGCAAGTTCCGTCGTTACAAACATAGTTCGTTGATTTGCTGTTTCACAAATCCATCGCTCCAACGAACATTCACAAACTGCGTCGCAAACTTGAGCACTTGAAACGACACCTCTGGAGCTGTAGTTAAAAGCATAGTTCCTGGCTGTGTTCTATTCCCACTTATCTCCCCTATGCCCTATTCATTTAGAACATTCTAACATTCAAAGTTGGAATTATTAAAAATAAAAAAGCATTAAGTTAATCTCTCTTAGGTGTAATTTGCTTTCAAAGTATTTTTACAGTTCAGTTTAAGCGATCTTCATGTTTACAATTGTGCTCCCTTCGCAGTGCACTTTGAAAACATTGATATCATTTTGACCACAGCCTCATGGCGAAAGCTATAGCTATATTTAAAAGCGGAAATTATGTTACAGTACATCTCCAAAGCTTGTGAAAATAAAAAACATAGCATACGTTAATTATTTTATTTTATAGTGGGTTATTTATTAAGTTTCTCTGCTGTATATGACATGGGCCTGTTGGTTACAACTTTCTGTTGTGGTTTGCATGTGTCAAATTGTGTTTTTTTTAAAATAAATAAACAATATCCTAAATAATAATGATAATAATAACAATAATAATAATCATCATTAATATTATTATTAAAGTAAATATATTTATAATAAATCGCCTCATTATTTATTTATTTATTTATTTATTTATTTATTTATATGATTTATATATGACATTAGATTAGTGTTAGCTTTTGTAAGTGATTTTATGTTTTAGAATAGAATATGTAATGTTCAACTTCTCAATAATATTAGTAAAGCAAACATTGGCCCTATATTTGCCATTCACTTATATTTTAAATAATATAGAAAGCGAGTGCATGTTTTTACCAAAACTAATATTGGATTTTATTTTAAATGCGTGTGCGTGTAAAACAATATAATTTGCACAAAGAAATGATGGGGTTGTTCTCTAAAGAAGTTACTCCACCCCGTTTAGAGCATCATTATGGGCGTTTTACATTATAACTAACGTGGTTCAAGCGATGGATCTGTGACAGAGAAACTACGAGTTTTGGGAAACACTCGTCACTACATCGTTTTTTTGCTAAACGATGCATCACACTATGAGAGTTCAGCCGCGAGTTACATCGTTGTTTGGGAAACGCACCCCTGGCTAGTTAACTGGGCAAACAAACCCCTCAGACGAAAGGCAAAAAGCCTATAAATTATCCATTTTAATTAATCTGTTGAATTGCCTGATTCCTGCTAAAGTGTAGGTCACTTATACACTGTAAAAAAATGCTGGGATCCACACAATTGATTTGTGGTGGGACAACATGAAGAAATTAAGTTAACTTGTACACTTTTACAAATATAATCAGAAAAAAATATTTTCCTCCAAATATAACTCTAGAATTGTGTTGTTTTTAAGCTTATTTTAAATAAGCAGTTTGAACAAACAGCAAACGTCATTTCTCTGGAGTGTATATTGTGCATGAAATGTGCATGCCTTGTAGAGGCAGCTGTAACACGGCACGGGACCCAACCAGGGGTGCGTTTCCCAAACAACGACATAACTTCCGGCTGAACTATCATAGTACCATGCATCGTTTGGGAAAAGAATGATGTAGTGACGAGTGTTTCCCATAACCGTAGTTTCTCTGTCGCAGATCCATTGTTTAAACCATGTTAGTTATAACGTAAAACGCCCATAATGATGCTCTAAACTGGGTGGTAACAACTTCTTTAGAGAAGAACCCTATAATTTCTTTGGGAAAATTATTTCACACACACACACACACACACACACACACACACACACACACACACACACACACACACACACACACACACACACACACACACACACACACACACACACACACACACACACACACACACACACACACACACACACAAAAAAAATCTAATATTAGTTTTGGTAAAAACATGCACTCGTTTTCCATATTAACTGAAATATATGGAAATGGCACATATACTGTAGGGCTTGTGTTCCTTTACAAATATTGTAGAGAATACTCCACATTCTATTCTAAATTAACATAAAATCACTTACAAAAGCTAACAGGTATTCTAATATCATATAAATCATATAAATAAATAAATAAATAATAATGGGGCTATTTATTAAGAAATGAAATTTATTATTTATTACAGGGTTTCTGCAGATATCATAATGTCAAATTTAAGACTTTTTAAGACCTTTTTAAGACCATTAAGTATTAAATTTAATACCTATATCACAATATCAAAAACACGCGAGAGAAAATGCTAAATCACAAAAATTGTGGTAAAATAAATTTATTTAAATTGAACTGAACTAAAGACAGGTTAGATGGACCACTGAACTACAAAAAAAAAAAAAAAAACATCTTAAGGCTGATTTATACTTTCGCTGGCGCCACATCGCGCACCTCCGCTGACTGCGCGCGCACCTCACGAAATGGACGAGGCTTTTATACTTGACACGTTCGCTGTTCTGATATTCTTTAAAACGACAGGGGGCGGTCAAAAGAAACCAACCGTAAAGTCAGACGGATAAACAGAGATGTAGTACGTTTCCGGAACTACGTCATATCATTAATATAGTTCATGATTTTAAAATTAATTATTTTTATATTATTATTTTATTTTTATAATTAATTATAATGATTATAAACTTTTTTATAACCATTCAAGATTTTTTTTAAATCAAACTTTGTTGCATCACTTGCTTTAGTTCAAATCTCGGACAGTTCTACCTATTAAAGTTAAATATCAATAACAAGAGAAAATAGGTTGCTCTACTATTATATTTTTTATTATAGGAAGAATAAAAGCAAAAAAACTTACTAAAAATAGAGATGTTTTTTTTATTTTGCCCACTCAACAATTCACACATTACTGTCTGGCTAGTTTCTGTCCTATAAAGGCTAAAAGGCAATAATCGTCCAACAGAATTAGCCCAGAATTTGGGCATCAGTATATTGTAAACTGATAGGTTCATATATTCTTTTCCAGCTATCAAAGACATAATTAATTTTAGTTTGTAGCTATTAACCACACGGGTCTCCACATTTGCCATGGCTTTTTTTTTTGTTTTAACAAACTTATCCCTCAGGTTTTTCCAAACTTTTACAAAAACTTTCCTCCTTTTCCACAGCTGTTGCAATTTCTAGCCAAGAATTAGTGGTCATCTGGTTATCTCTATGATGATCACGCATGGACGGATCATTAAAATATGTGTACAGTCGTACCTGTTTCAGACAAAATCTCTTCAAAGTGTTTCATATTCAACTCAAAGCAAACTGTTCACCTGAAGTCTGTTCACGCTGCCAGCCGAAATCATGTTGCACGTACCGAAAGCGAACCTCCCCAAACACAGCGATGACGTCACATTCGCCGCGCGCACCGGGCCCAATAACAGAAAGCTGATTGGCTATTGCATGCTGGTCTCATTTGTAGTTGTAATACCGCAAATTACATTAGGACTAGTGAAGTTAAGGACTACAACACCACAAAAACCAAGCAACAACAACAAAAAGAATTTAAATGAGCATTAGATGTAGCATTACATGGACATCGAAAAAATAAGACCTGTGCAAAAATATTTAAGACCTAGAACAGCGAATGTAAGACTTTTTAAGGCCTTAAATTTTGATTTTTAAATTTTAGACTTTTTAAGACTTTAAGACCCCGCAGAAACCCTGTATTAGGAAATGAAAAAATCCTACTTTAATAATAATATTAATAATATTAATGATGATGATGATGATGATTATTATTATTATTATTATTATTATTAAGTAGGATATTGTTTATATATTTTTTATTTTTTGAAAAGTCTACTTTTACAATTTGATGCATGCAAACCACTGCAGAAATACAATAACAAACAGGCCCCTGTCACATACAGTACAGATACTTAATAAATAACCTACTATAAATTAAAAGGATTAACGTATGCTTTGTTTTTTGTTTTCACCATCTTTGGAGGCGTAACATAAATTCCGCTTTTAAATAACAGGTCACCTATAGCTTTCGTCATGAGCCATGTTCGTGTTCAAAACGACATCAATGTTTTCAAAGTGCACTGCGAAGGGTGCACAATTGTAAACAAGAAGGTCGCTAAAACTGAACTGTAAAAACACTTTGAAAGCAAATTACACTTAAGCTTTATTGCTTTTTTTTTTTTTTTTTTTTTAAATCATTCCAAGTTTAAATGTTAGAATGTTCTAAACGAATAGGGCATAGGAGGGATAACTGGGAATAGAACACAGCCAGAAACTATGTTTCTAACTACAGCTCCAGAGGTGTAGTTGCAAGCGCAGAAGTTTGCGACGCAGTTTGCGAATGTTCGTTAAAAACGATGGACTTGAGAATCGCCAAATCAACAAACTATGTTTGTAATGACAGAACTTGCAACCTTAGTTGGCTAACTATGGCTTTTGGAAATGCACCCCAGATTTCTTGCGGTGTGGGAATAAATTTCCGAATAAAACGTGGTAGCGGTCAGTAACTCTGGTGTAATTTGAACGAGGTGGGTGGTCTAACAATAGCAGACTTTATTTCATAACAGCATATCTGTAATTACCTCATTTTTATTGAGCACCGTTACAGTCAGTGCTCACAACTGTTACACATGATGAAAGCATGCATGCATCAACTACATAACGGTCTTTAGAGTGGGTTTTACCAACATGGGAGAGCAAAGTGAAGATGCACTGTCCTTCAGCTTGCATTAGAAATTGGTCAGTTTACTGTGACTGTGCATTCACATCGAAGGCGGTGAGAGCGTCAAAGGTCACTCTGGCCCCCCTGGCAACAACGCTGTCTGCCTTCAGCTCCAGCGGCGAGAGTGTCAAAATTCACTACATTGATCTCGTATTTAAAGGAGCTGTTGCCGCATATGAGCAAATCAGTTACATTCCCGCATAAAACATGCTTCCTAGCGTGAAAATGTGAAAACTTTTTATCAAATTCATTTAACTATGGAAGATCAAGTTGCATGTGGTGTGGCTTTGCTCCACTTAATTATCCAATGTGTCCATATGTCTGAAATATTCTAAAGTAGCAATACTGTTTTGTATTGTCGCATGAGATTCCCGCTCTTTTAAAGAAAAAAAAATATATATAACAGACGACGCAGTGACGCAGTAGGTAGTGCTGTCGCCTCACAGCAAGAAGGTTGCTGGTTCGAGCCTTGGCTGGGTCAGTAACTCGCCAGTAACTTTTTTAATTTATGTTGCTGTAAGAAAACATTGCAAATAACTGGAAATTCGGGGACCGCAATAATCAAACCCTTGGGAACAACTGTGGTCGGAACAAAAGTTCACGGTGACTGTGTTCTCTGGACTCATCTCAAGCGGTGGACTTCTACATTCTGATTGCTTGCCGCCGAACCGTGTCATAGCTCATTACCATAAAGTTGACTTGATTTCAACTCTCCTTGATGCCCAAACTGGCGAAGAAGTGCCGTGCAGCTCCTCGCTGCTTATCGCCACCGGCTCCCATTGAAAATGAATGACTTCCGGCTACTTTGACGCTCTCGCAGCTTTCGGTGTGAACGTAGAGTTAGGAAACCCGCATCAGGCAAGTCTGATATATGGGAGTCTTTTTCATACATCATAGATGCAAATAGAAAAAAATTACCCTTTGCACGATGTGATAATACCTCAAAGTTTTACCCTTTAGCAGGCACAAGACTGGAACCTCAGGTTTAGGGCGGCACTCATGTCTCATCACGAAGGGGCAAACAAAACAGACATTTAGCTTACAATCCTTGCACAACCTACAGTTTTATCTAGCAGGAACGGTCGGGTCAGGTAGAACATTATTCTAAGCGGGCAGCGTGTGAACAAAGGCTGAATATACGGTGGAAGCTGTCGGGTGTGGAATAAAACCTTGCGGGAGCGGAACTGAAAAATTTGTCCCACGCAGACCTCTAAAGCCTTGCATTATGATGAACATTATCATTGCATTATATTATCATTATAATATTAACTTTCACTGTAAAAAATGCTGGGTTCCACACAATCGATTTGTGTTCGGACAACATGAAGGAATTAAGTTGACTTATTAGTTTTTACAAATTTAGGTAGATTGAACATAAAACAGTTAAGTGGTCCCAACAAAATCTCAAGAATTGTGTTGTTTCAGCTCATTTTAAATAAGCAGTTTGAACAAGCAACAAAAAAAAATATATTTTTTGTGTATATTTGTTAAAAATTAGCTGGATCAAACAGACAGTTTGGTTTTCACTAAGAAGTACAGCACAAGCCAAATCCCCAATTATGAACAGAATTGTATATCCAAGTTAAAATGCTAACTTGAGCATAAAAAAATGAAAATAAAATAAATTAAATTAAAGGAGTTGAATTATCAGCATCTAGGAGTGGAAATTAACAAACAGAAAATACCTGTGAATCACAAAATACTGTACGGGTATAGGCCCAAACCCTAAAATCTGTTATACTTATTTTTACTTAAAATATTTTTATTCAGTTTTTACATTAATTTCAGCAATATTAATGTTCATCATTTAATTACAGTATAGTCTGTAAAGTAATATGTTCTGTCTTTTAGTAGATATGTTATATGAGAGATCTAATTGAATTTGCATTGTAAACCTTTATAAAAGTTATTTTTTTTATAACGTTTTTAAAAATAAATTTTTTTTAAAAACTACGATTTTTCTTTTATTAAAAAATAATTTTTTACTATCCTCTTAAAATCACTCTGCATAAATGAAATAGCAAAAAAATATTCACAGATTCTGTCTGGCTTTTTTAGTTAATATGATATAGATATAGATATACTTCAAACTGAGTTTGTTTTAGCCGTTCCAAACAGGTGACCAAAGTGAACTTTTTGGGAAAACTAGTTTTAGCTACTAAACACCTTTGAGCTACCATTGGTCAAGTGAAGAGAGAGAGAGAACATACTTTTCAGAATCACAAATTTCAAAACAAAGGCAGCGTCTGCTCTCTAGAATGTCTTACGTGTCATGGATGTGGCTGTAGAACCTGCCGTTGAGCGTTCCTAGCTCAGAGCCAATCAGAATGAAGGGTGTGGCTAAATCTGCAGCCTTGACCAATCGGTGAAGGTCATCCACCATCCTAAAGGATTAAACAAGAGAGATACAGATCAGAATTATGAGTGTAAGTTTGGGGCGAGCGACGTCTAGACGTGACTCATCTGGCAGTTCATTAATCACTGAAACACATTACGGCACAGATGTCGGTTCACCTCCAGACGAGGCGCCCACTGTCCCAGACTCCTAGATTTTAAAGCGGTCAGTGAAGTTACATGAAGGACAAACTGACCTCGAACCAGATGCTGACACACTAAACTAATAAGCACTGTGTACCATCAGACAGTAATGGGTTTAGGTTTGACATCCTCATTAACTAAAAGGTTATGAAGATTCAGTGGGCACTGAGTGATTTACTGCCGTGTACATTTAAGATGTGCAGGTGGGCAATAAATCAGTCAAGAAAAACTAAACTGAATGGCATTGCTTTTTCAGACTGACAGTAGTACATATTCTTTATTTTATTACCACTTGATGTTATAATAATTCCTATATATTATATAGCAATTTGTGCTATCTAAATGTTGACCAATTAGTTTTTTATTTACTTATTGCCAAAGAACATAGTTGTCTGGTAGTCATTGGTGTGCTCAGACACAAGCACATCTGTATATACAAACATAAACACATAAATTGTTAGAATAATTATAAATAATTAAATATGTTTAGGCTAAGTTTAGTCATTATTCACACATTTATAGTTTTCAAACAGAGCTGAAAAGTGTGAACAATTACCAAATGGTGACATAAATAAAATATAAAAGTTTCAAGTCACATCTAAAAACACATATACACATACATGTTAAATGAAAGTAAACTGTCCAAAGAAAGAGCGAAAGAAAGACTGAAAGGAAGATCCAACGAAAGAAAAAGAAAGAAAGAGTGAAAGAGCGAAAGAAAGAAAGAAAGAAAGAGCGAAAGAAAGAAAAAAAGAGCAAAAAAAGAGTGAACAAGAGCAAAAGAAAGAGTGAGCAAAAGAAAGAGCAAAAGAAAGGAAGAGCAAAAGAAAGAATGAGCAAAGGAGCGAATGAGCAAAAAAAGCTAAAGAAAAAAAAAGAGCAAAAGAAACAAACAAAAAGAAAGAAAGAAAGAAAGAAAGAAAGAAAGTAAGAAGAGAGAACAAAAGAAAAAAATGAAAGAAAGAACGAGCGAGCAAACAAAAAAAGAAAAAAGTGAAAGAGCAAAAGAAATAAGAGCAAAAAACTAACAGAGAAAGAAAGAAAGAAAGAAAGAAAGAAAGAAAGAAAGAAAGAAAGAAAGAAAGAAAGAAAGAAAGAAAGAGAACAAGAGCAAAAGAAAGGGTGAGCGAAAGAAAGAGCAAAAGAAAGAAAGAAAAAGCAAAAGAAAGAAAAAAAGCGAAAGAAAGAGTGAATGAAAGAAAGAGCAAAAGAAAGAGTGAATGAAAGAAAGAAAAAGCAAAAGAAAGAGTGAGCAAAAGAAAGAGCAAAAGAAAGAAAGAGCAAAAGAAAGAATGAGCAAAGGAGCGAATGAGCAAAAAAAGCTAAAGAAAAAAAAGAGCAAAAGAAACAAACAAAAAGAAAGAAAGAAAGAAAGAAAGAAAGAAAGTAAGAAGAGAGAACAAAAGAAAAAAATGAAAGAAAGAACGAGCGAGCAAACGAAAAAAGAAAAAAGTGAAAGAGCAAAAGAAATAAAGAGCAAAAAACTAACAAACAGAGAAAGAAAGAAAGAAAGAAAGAAAGAAAGAAAGAGAACAAGAGCAAAAGAAAGGGTGAGCGAAAGAAAGAGCAAAAGAAAGAAAGAAAAAGCAAAGAAAGAAAAAAAGCGAAAGAAAGAGTGAATGAAGAAAGAGCAAAAGAAGAGTGAATGAAAGAAAGAAAAAGCAAAAGAAAGAAAGAGCAAAAGAAAGAGTGAATGAAAGAAAGAGTGAATGAAAGAAAGAAAGAAAGAAAGAAAGAGCAAAAGAAAGAAAGAGCAAAAGAAAGAGCAAAGAAAGGAAGAGCAAAAGAAAGAATGAGCAAAGGAGCGAATGAGCAAAAAAAGCTAAAGAAAAAAAAAGAGCAAAAGAAACAAACAAAAAGAAAGAAAGAAAGAAAGAAAGAAAGAAAGAAAGTAAGAAGAGAGAACAAAAGAAAAAAATGAAAGAAAGAACGAGCGAGCAAACAAAAAAAGAAAAGTGAAAGCAAAAAATAAATACAAAACTAACAAACATATAAATAAAAAGAAAAGAAATAAAGAAGAAAGAAAAAAGAAGAAAGAAAGCAAATCAAAACAAGTGATGCTAAAGAAATCAAAAGAAAAAATAAAAAGCAAAGAAAAAAAAGCTAAAAAAGTTATTAAAGAAAGCAAAAGAAGAGTGAATTAAAGAAAGAAAAAAGAAAAAAATGACAAAAAAATTGAATGAAAAAATTGAATTAATAAAGAAAGAAGAAAGAAATACAAAAAGAAAAATAGCAAAAAAAAGTGAATGAAAGAAAGAAAGAGCAAAAGAAAGAGTGAATGAAAGAAAGAAAGAGCAAAAGAAAGAAAGCAAAAAAAGTGAACGAAAAAAAGAGAAAAAAAGAAAGCAAAAAGTAGATGAATAATAAATAAAATCAAAAGAAAAGAGCAAAATAAAGATGATGAAAGAAAGAAAGATAAAAGAAGATTGACAAAAAAGAAAGAGCAAAAGAAGATGAAAGAAATAGTTAACGAGCAACAAAAATAAAGATGCAAAAGAAAGACAAAATAAAGGAAGACAAAGAAAGAATAGCAAAGGAGCGAATGATCAAAAAAGCTAAAGAAAAAAAAAGAGCAAAAGAACAAACAAAAGAAAGAAAGAAAGAATAAAGAAGAACAAAAGAAAAAATGAAAGAAAGAACGAGCTAGCAACAAAAAAAGAAAAATTAAAGATCAAATAAATAATAAATAAAAGCAAAAAACTACAAACAGAGAAAGAAAGAAAGAAATAAAGAAAGAAAGAAAGAAGAAAGAAATAGAAAAAAAAGAAATAAAGAAAGAAAGAAAGAAAGAAATAATATAACAAGCAAAGAAGGTGAGCGAAAGAAAGCAAAAAAAAAAAAAAGCAAAAAAAAAAAATGCTAAAGAAATAGTTGAATTAAAGAAGAGCAAAAATTAATGAATATAAAAAGCAAAATAAAAAGAAAGCAAAATAAGAGTAATGAAATAAATAGTTAATTAAAAAGAAAGAAAGAAATATCAAAAGAAAAAGACAATAAATAGTGAATGAAAGAAAAAGAAGAAAGAAATAGCAAAAGAAAGAGTAATGAAAGAAAGAAAGACAAATAGAAAAGAGCAATAAAAAGAGTTAACTAAGAAAGAGAAAAAAATAGCAAAAGAAGAGTTAATGAAAGAAAGAAATATCAAAAAAAGCAAAGAAAGAGTGAATGAAAGAAAGAAAGAGCAAAAGAAAGAGTGAACAAAAGAAAGAGCAAAAGAAAGAGGGAAAGAAAGAGTGAACGAGCAAACAAAAGAAAGAAAGAGCAAAAGAAAGAAAAAGCAAAAGAAAGAGTGAACGAAAGAAAGAAAGAGCAAAAGAAAGAAAGGGCAAAAGAAAGAGTGAACGAGAGAAAGAGCGAAAGAAAGAGTGAACGAGCAAACAAAAGAAAGAAAAAGCAAAAGAAAGTGAACAAAAAAAAGAAAGAGCAAAAGAAAGAGCGAAAGAAAGAGTGAACGAGCAAACAAAAGAAAGAAAGATCAAAAGATAGAGTGAACGAAAGAAAGAAAGATCAAAAGAAAGAGTGAACGAAGGAAAGAAAGAGCAAAACAAAGAAAGAGCAAAAGAAAGTGAACGAAAGAAAGAAAGAGCAAAAGAAAGAAAGAGCAAAAGAAAGAGTGAATGAAAGAAAAGAAAGAGCAAAAGAAAGAGTGAACGAAAGAAAGAAAGAGCAAAAGAAAGAAAGGGCAAAAGAAAGAGTGAACGAAAGAAAGAAAGAGCAAAAGAAAGAAAGGGCAAAAGAAAGAGTGAACGAAGGAAAGAAAGAGCAAAACAAAGAAAGAGCAAAAGAAAGTGAACGAAAGAAAGAAAGAGCAAAACAAAGAAAGAGCAAAAGAAAGAGCGAACGAAAGAAAGAAAGAGCAAAAGAAGAGCAAAAAAGAGTGAACGAAAGAGCAAAAGAAAGAGCAAAAGAAAGAGCAAAAAATAGAGCAAAGAAAAAGCAAAAGAAACAAACAAACAAAAAAGGCAAGAAAGCAAGAAAAGAAAGAAAGAAGATGAAAAGAAAAGATAAAGAATGAATGAGCCAGCAAACGAACGAGCAAGCGAAAAAAAAACGAATAAAAAAAAGAAACAAACAGAGAAAGAAAGAAAAAGAAAAAAGAACGAGCAAACGAAAGTACTAATGAACAAACGAATGAACGAGCAAACAAACGACCAAATGAATGAATGAACAAACGAACTATGAAAGCAAAAAAAAAGAGCAAAAGAAAGAAATAGAGCAAAAGAAAAGAGCAAACGAAAGAAAGAAAGAGCAAAAGAAAGAAAAGAGCAAAAGAAAGACCAGAAGAAAGAGCGAAAGAAAAGAGCAAAGGAAAAGGCAAAACAAACAAAAAAAAGAAAAAAAAAAAGAAAAGTACGAGCGAGCAAACGAATGAATGAGCGAACGAGTGTACTAATGAACGAACGAATGAACAAACGAGCATACGAACAAACAAGTGTGTACGGACAAATTAATGTATGAACAAACAAGCGAACGAACAAACGAACAAATTATGAGCAAGAGCGAAAGAAAAACCAGAAGAGCAAAAGAAAAGAGTGAAAGAAAGAGTAAAGGAAAAGGCAGAAAAAAAAGAAAGAAAAAAAGAATGAGCGAGCAAAGAACGAGCGAGCAAACGAATGAACGAGCCTACGAATGAATGAATGAACAAGCGGACTAACGAACAAACAAACAAATGAGCAAGTGAGCATACGAATAAACAAGTGAGGGTACGAACGAACCAATTATGAAAGCAAAAGAAAGAGCAAGAGCGAAAGAAAGACCAGAAGAGCAAAAGAAGGAGCAAAACAAACAAACAAACAAACAAACAGACAGACAGACAGACAGACAGACAGACAGACAGAAAGAAAGAAAGAAAGAAAGAAAGAAAGAAGGAAAGAAAGAAAGAAAGAAAGAAAGAAAGAAAGAAAGAAAGAAAGAAAGAAAGAAAGAAAGAAAGATCGTTGATCATCATTCAGTGTAACAGATATTAGTGTAGAAAATGATGAAGGATTGTGGCTGCATTGTCATCCTAAAATTGAGTCTTTTAACATGACAATGACTCCTGTGTTAAATATTTTTGATACATCAATTGTTGTTGCACTTTGCTGCACACCTGCTTTTCTTGAGGAAAATTTTGATCTAGCCATCCTTGTCTTAAAAGTGCCAGACAGAAGAGAAATGGCTTGGCTTGGCTACGCATGGCTTTAATGTCAACAGTAACAAGATAAGAGTGACTCCACGTGAAGAATGAAAAGTTTCAGAGGACAAAGACAAAGACATGCCTTTCCAGCAGCAGCCATGATTAAATAGTAGATCAGGTCAATGTCACAGGCAGAGACGTGCAGATATCGGTGTCAGAGTTTACATTTTTTTTAATTGATCACATCACATAACCATTAAATATTTACACCGCCATTCAGAGGTCTGGGGTCTGTAGGGTTTCATTTTATGCCACATTTCAATAAACTGATCATATAAAATGTATTATTCACAAAAGAGTTCTGTCAAATAAATGCTTTTCTTTTTAACTCGATTCCTCAAAGAATCCTGGGAAAAATATAACATTTTTCACAAAAATAGTAGAAACAGAATTGCTTTCAAAGTAATAATAAAAAGAAATTGAGTTTCTTGTGCATTGATTGAGCAAATTGGAAAGATTTCTAAAGGATCAGATGATGAAGACTGGACAAAAACACTGCATTACTGACCCTTTGTGTAACCAAACAAGTAAACTGAGACTGCTGAAAAGATTAGTCTCTGACTCTGCCCACTTCCAAACAAACTCTTGTGCATTTTGACTGAAATATGAACACAATGTACACTTACCGGCCACTTTATTAGGTACACCTTACTAGTACCAGGTTGGACCCCCTTTTGCCTTCAGAACTGATTTAATCCTTCATGGCATAAATTCAACAAAGTACTGGAAATATTCCTCTGAGATTTTGGTCCATATAGACATGATAGCATCACGCAGTTGCTGCAGATTTGTTGGCTGCACATCCATGAGGTGAATCTCCCATTCCACCACATGCCAAAGGTGCTCTATTGGCAGGATGGATCCATGCTTTCAAGTTGTTGATGCCAAATTCTGACCGACCATCCGAATGTCGCAGCAGAAACTGAGACTCATCAGACCAGGCAATGTTTTTCCAATCTTCTATTGTCTACTTTTTGTGAGCTTGTCTGAATTGTGGCCTCAGTTTCCTGTTCTTAGCTGACAGATGTGGCACCAGGTGTGGTCTTCTGCTGCTGTAGCCCATCTGCCTCAAGGTTGGATGTGTTGTGCGTTCAGAGATGCTCTTCTGCATACCTCAGTTGTAACGAGTGGTTATTTGAGTTACTGTTGCCTTTAGGGGTGGACTGGCCATAGGGAGCACCAGGATATTTCCCGGTGGCCTGACGGTCATCTGGCCTGCTGCCCCCCCCCCACCCAAACCCCAGTATATCAGCGGTTTTTGAAATTCTCAGACCAGCCCGTGTGGCACCATGCCACGTTCAAAGTCACTTAATTCCCTTTTCTTCCCTATTCTGATGCTCGGTTTGAACTGTAGCAGATCGTCTTGACCATATCTACATCCCTAAATGAATTGAGTTGCTGCCATGTGATTGGCTGATTAGAAATTTGCATTAACGAGCAGTTGGACAGGTGTACCTAATAAAGTGGCTGGTGAATGTAGACAAAAGGCATACAAATAAACCAAAAACAAAACAGGATTTTTATAAAATGCAACCATATTATTTTTGATTCTTGACCAAATGAAGCAAGAGAACCAAACTACATGTGTGAACATGCTAAAACATTTTCATACCTGCCCGTGGTTGAAAATCCCCAGACCTTCTCTGTGCCTGTAGTTTCATTCTGCAGGGCTCTTCGGCTAAAACCCAGACCAGCTCTGTCGTAAGTGCACACCTGACAAACAACAGATGAAATGACAACAGGAGAATCATCAACTAACCCTCCAAAAAAATAAAAAAAATTAAAAAAAACATACATTTTTTTTTAGGATATTCAGTTCGCAGATGTAATGTCACTTTATTTAAAACTGTAAACAACACCTTAATTTATTTTATATTATATTTAGAGAAACATGCATATATTGTCATAATTACCATAATTTTGACATGAAACTCAAACGTGTTCACGTCATAGGACCTTAAGATTTTCATTGCTATTAACACCTAAATAAATCTTAAATGGCCAGTTTAAATCATTACACAATCCTCCAAACTACTAGGTTTTACCATTTGTCAAAAAAATTTAATCATTTCATGTTTTGTATGACAAATTATTATTTTATGTTTAAAAACAATTTTAATTATTAAACTGATTATTTGTATCTTATGTGCATTCCATGCATACAATATAAAATCACTTCTGTAAATAATATAATGCGATGCAGACACTAACATGGAACATATTGTCCTTCACATATTTATATGAATATACATCCAGTCCTCATGCTAGCAGGCTGTTTGAACTGACCTTTGTTGAAAATGAAAGACTCTCCTGCACATGAAACCAAATATCTGAAGACATCCCTGCTGGAGCATCAAGAATAACTAAAACAAAAACAAAAAAATCACTTTCACCGTGCACAACATCAAGATTAGATTTGTCAGTTTTGGATGAAACATTGTTTTGTCCTACCAACTGGTTGCCCATGTCCTTTGCAGAGTAAATGGATCTTTTGTCCGAGGCCGATATCAATCAGATGAGCATCTACAAAAAAGAGAAATATAAAACCAAAAAACTCAAGTTATTGTGAAGTTTTGCTGAAGATATGATGAGCTAGGACTGTGCAATATCACAAATTACTCAGTGCTCAGAATAAATGAGTACAACCCATTTGAAAATGAATCTTTTTATCCATTTCTCAGTGAATATAGGTCATATATTTTGGTGTATTTTCACAAAACACATTTATTAAACAGATATATTTATTAAAAAAATAATTTATTCACCGCATATCTTTAGAAATAGAAAGATAAAACATTTAAATGCATGCAAAGTACTGCAAAAACAATTCTAAACTACAAAATTTCAACAAAATGTTATATATTTTTGTTCCGTTTGAATTTTTATGCTCTTTTTTTTTTTACATTTTCATTACACTTTGTTCTCTAACATATACATTTGGGCAACACATGTTTAGTTTAATGTCTGTTCTGCTTGGCACAGAAATTAAATTGGTCTTTAACACTGGTAGCATACATGCAACAATCACCTAATAGCAACACTCATCAAGACAACCACATGAATCAAAAACACATTAGCGCCATACATATTACTGCAGATCATTCTTAACAACCGCACCATTCACATTAAACAGTGATCCAATTTAATACAACAACTGCAATTGGGATAAATCACTCCAGAAATTTTAAGCCTGCATCCTGATGGTAACATTTCAAAAACTGAGTGAAGGACCATTGTCCTAAAATATTTTGTTAGATTATTTTTCAGATTTGGCTTCAGTACTGACTAATTTAATGTACATGCACGAATATAATATCGTAAAGCTTCCTATAGAAAATATTCATTTAAATGAGTGATTTGTGAAGGGTGTTGTCATGTATGCTAAGCACTGGATACCATATTGGTAAAACAAAATGTCTATTGTTTCATGTTGTGCTATATCGTATATTTTGTGGTGTCACAAAACATATTGTTTACGGTAATATTTTTCATAATTTGGATGCAGACAGAAACATGGTTTGTGGGAAAAAAGTTGCAAGCTTGAAAGTACAATGTTTACATTTTGCATTTTATTTATCAATCTTTTATGTTGGGCCTGCAATAATTAGTTTTAAAAGTTTAATATTTACGATATGAGATGACTTATCCCCTCATTTTTTGAACCCTGCACTCAAAAAATGATTTTTGAGCTTGTTCAAACAACTTATTTAAAATGTGCGGAATCAACACAATTCTTGAGTTTGTTTTGGGACAACTTAATTGTTTCATGTTCAATCCACTTAAATTTGTAAAAACAATTCCGTTAATGATATGATGAGGTAGGGCTGTGCAATATGACAATATACAATGCTCAGCATAAATGAGTACAACCCTTTTTGAAAATGAATCTTTTTATCCATTTCTCAGTGAATATATAGGTCATATTTATTAAACGGATATATTTATTTAAATAACATTTTATTCACCAAATATCTTTAGAAATAGAAAGATAATACATTTAAATGCAAAAACAAAATTACAAACTACAAAATTTCAACAAAATTTTATATATTTTTGTTTCTCTTGATTTTTTGCTCTTTTGTATAAAATTTTATTCTCTAACATTAATTAGGGGCTACAAATCACTGGACTGTTATCATAAATTATTTTGTTAGATTAGCTCCAGATTTGGCATCAGTACAGACTAATCTAATGTATATGCACAAATAAATTTTTGTGAAGCTTCCTATAGAAAATATTAATTTAAATAAGTGAATTGTCATGAGGTGTTCTCATATATAAAAAGTTTATTGTTTCATATTGTGCTATATCGTATATTTTGAGGTGTCGCAAAATATATTGTTTATGATAATAATTTTAATTATTTGGATGACCAATCTGGATGCAGGCAAAAATGTGGTCCACGGGGAAAAAGTTGCAAGCTTGAAAATACATTCATTCATTCATTTTCCTTCGGCTTAGTCCCTTTATTCATCAGGTAGAGAGAGAATTTTGAGTTTATTGCCATATCAGCTTCTTTGGCTGTCATAGCAAAAAAACAGATCAAGTTTACCACATTTTATAAATACCACTTTTCTATAATTATAAAAATATTCTAACATTTAAAAGTCATCAACAGCAATAAAAAATACACAAGGTAAAATACATAAATAATAATAATGATGATATATAAGATAAAAACCTAAAACAGTGTCATGTGAAATTTTCATCCATTAGCATTTTTCTCAGGCTCCCATGTCTTGATTAAGTAATTTCACTTTTATGGCAAAGACTAGGTTATTTTCATCGCTTGTAACATGAAATAACTGAACATAAACATAAGAGGCTGAGAAAAATGCTCATTGTAGAAGAAAATTACAGATGGCACTTAGAGGTTTTTGCATCTGAACTCTTCAATTGTACAATTTTAGAAGGATTCACTTTTAAAAATATTTCATTTAAAGGCTCTCCAGATAAAAATCTGATAATATTAAAAATAAGGCATTCTACAAGTACTGTATATGTTTAATAGTTTGGTTTCTGTTGCAATAATGACATTTTGGGAGTCTCGGGTGCCTAATGGGCATCTTCTATAAACAATCTCATCATGTTTTGAGTTAAAAAATAAATGAGATTTTCTTCTTATTTCTGGCTGAATTTCAAAAAGTTTATTTTCTGAGCACTGATCCCATTCTGTTTGCCATTTGTTAAAAATACAGCCTTTTATTAGTGGCTTTAAATCTGAAGGTGGGATTTTGCACTCCTTTATCTTTCCTGTAAGAGCTGTTTTGGCGCCTTGTTCATTTCCAAATAGTCCAGCATGTTCTGGGATCCAACAGAAAACTTATTATAAAAAATATTATAAAACTTTCTCTGTAGTTCGTTCTTATTCATCAGGGGTCGCCACAGTGGAATGAGCCGCCAACTATTCCAGCATATGTTTTACACAGCGGATGCCCTTCCAGCTGCAACCCAGTACTGGGAAACATCCATACACACTCATTCACACACATACTCTACAGACAATTTAGTATATTCAATTCACCTATACCGCATGTCTTTTGTCTGTGGGGGGGGAACCGAAACACCCGGAGGAAACCCATGCGAACATGGAGAGAACATGCAAACTCCACACAGAAATGCCTACTGACCCAGCCAATAGTTTTAAAAGTTTAATAGTTCATTCATATTTATTTAATATTTGTACTTTCTTAATCAAACATTTGCTCAGAAGTTCTATATAACATGAGAAAAATAATCACATATGAATGACAAATATTTGAGCATATACTTAAAAATGTGGTACTTTCCATTTGGTAAATATTAACTCATTGAATATATCATGATATATAACATTATCAGGATATGAGATGACCTATCCCATGATATGAGATTTTTGTCATATCGCCAAGCCCTACACTCAATACCTGATTTTTGTAGCTTGTTTCAATGACTTAATTAAAATGAGTGGAATCAACACAACACAAAAAAAGAGAGAATAATTGACACTTTTCTGAAATGACCAACCCATGATAACATATATTGTGCATATCCATTACAAAAATGTATAATATCATTGAATACCAGCAAAGAACAAAATAATACCTGTCCTATCTAGAATAAGTATGTTACTTTATTTTTACATCCAGTGCTTAACATATACGAGTGCACCCCTCACAAATCTCTCAATTAAATGAATATTTTCTATAGGAAGCTTTATAATATTATATTTGTGCATATACATTAGATTAGTACGTACTGAAGCCAAATCTGGAGCTAATCAAAGCAATTTTTGCATTTTATTTATCAATATTTTATGTTGGGCTTGCAATAATTAGTTTTAAAAGTTTAATATTTCATTCATATTTACTTAATATTTGTACTTTCTTAATCAAACATTTGCTAAGCTCTATATAAAATGAGAAAAATAATCACATATGAATAACAACATATTTGAGCATATACTTAAAAATGTGGTACTTTCCATGTGGTAAACATTAACTAATTGATTATATCATGATATATAACATTATCAGGATATGAAATGACTTATGCCACGTAGGCATGGGCCGGTATAAGATTCTGACGGTGTGATAACCTTGGACAAAAATATCACGGTTTCACGATATCACAGTATTGTGATCACTGCTCCAAAATAAGTTCTTTTTAAATAAACTAAATAAAACAACTTTTCCCCCATTGAACACATTTTATTTCAACAAACATTTAAAATATTTTGGGCTAGTAAGTTTTGATGCAGAGATTCATTTTCTGCTGGAGGTACTGTTGCCCTAAAAAAAACTAAAAAAAATAGTTGTAAAAAACATGTTAAAAAAAAATCAAACAAGCTAACATATATACCTTAGAAACGGTATAACAGAAAACTTTGGTGGTGTTAAAACCTTGACTTTTCCAAACCGCGGTAAACCTTGAAACCGGTTATTGTCCCATGCCTAATACCATGATATGAGATTTTTGTCATATCACAGACCCCTACACTCAAAACCTGATTTTTGCAGCTTGTTCAAATGACTTATTTGAAATGAACGAAATCAACACAATTATTAAGTTTGTTTTGGGACAAACAAACAATTAAGTAAAACAATTAAGCTAATTTAATCAATTTGTGTGGAACCCAGAATTTTTTAGTGTATGTTGAGGTCTTACCTGTGGGTGACAGCACCTGTCCTTCTCTCTGCAGGGAGGCATAGTTCAGAAAAGCTGGAGTGAAGATGATGAAGAGCAAAACCTTCATCCAGAAGGACACGACAGCCCAGCAGCTCCTCTGAGAGACAGTCGAACCAGTAACACCACAGTCCTCTGGGGTCTGTATGTAGGCAGATGACGTGACAAGCAGTGACAACAATGTCCAGTGATAGTGTAACTAAAAATAAATCTGTGAATAATATAATATAATATATTATAATAAGAGTATCATAGCTATATGCAGTTAAGATGATTAACAAAATATATCACCATTCATCAGATAGTCTTCCTGTCAGTTTTCATATTCATCTTTATTTAATATTTCAAATATGTAACCATGGTTTAATATTTATTAGTTTTATTTGCTTTATATTAATATTATTATTGATATATCTGCTTTTTAACGTGATCTGAATCACCATCAAATATCAAATAACCTTTTTATCAGCTTTCATATTAATTTTTAAGACTGCAAATATGTAACCTCAGCTATTTTATTATCTTTATAATAACATTATTGTTAATATATCTGAATGTTTTGATTATCTGCATCACCATATACAGTAACCAACAGATAACCTGTCTGGCAGTTTTCATATTGATTTTTATTTTGCAAACATGTCACCACGTTTTTTATTATTATTAGTTTTATTTTCTTTGTTTGAACATTGTTAGCCATAGTTATAATATTGTTGATGCATTCGTGTACAGTTATTTATTTATTTATTACAATTAAATATGTCAGTTACGCAGTGTAAAGCATTTAATGGTCAAAGTGAGCATCCTTTATTGATGTGCAGATAAAATAACATTTACAAACATAATTGTATATAAAAGGAGAGCATATTAAACGCAAGGTATTTTTTTCAAATGTAGAAATATAAAAAATAAATACTTTAAATGACTTAAAAGACTTTAAATTACTTTTTAAAAGATAAAATTTGAGCTGCAATGTGATCTTTAAATAGAGGGATGTTTATGTCATCAAATCTAAAATATGCATAGTTTTTGTATTTGAGCTACTGCTCCACCAATTTACATTTTAGTAGGTATGTTATGTAAATCGTGGTAAAAATGTATGTTTGTCATTTTGGCTCAGGTACAATGAGATTGTTAGATCTAATTTCACCTCTTCCTCACCTTCTTTCTCTCAGGCTTACTGCCAATGTCCGCATCTTGTCGTCCGTTTGTCCTTTTGCGCAACATATTCTTGTAGTTTTGAGTGCACTTCACACACAGGACAGAAAACACATGCTATCACATATGTTTGAATGAATGTCCAGTACAGCAAAGAGACACTTCCGCATTGACGGAATCCTACGAGGAACAAAAGCGAATGTTTTTAATTATTCGCGTTACAGACTGAGGGCGTCTTGCCGAAGCTGTGATTTAAAGGTAATAAAGTTATATATTTATATATATTTATTTATTTATTTATTTAATTTTATTTGTTTTTTTTTATTATTATTATTAGCATTGCGTTTTTTTCAGTTTATATAGCTTTAGACATATAGCTTCATAAGAGCAATCATTAGAATTAATTTGCCTGTATTTGGTAATGTTATCTGTATATTTTTTGTGTTTAATGTTCTATAGAATAACAAAAGTCAACCATGTGAACCATTGCTTTAAGAAAATAAATGAACTATATATATTAATTCTAAGCGTAATATACACTCACCGGCCACTTTATTAGGTACATCTTACTAGTACCGGGTTCGACCCCCTTTTGCCTTCAGAACTGCTTTAATCCTTTGTGGCATAAATTCAACAAGGTACTGGAAATATTCCTTAGAGATTTTGGTCCATATTGACATGATAGCATCACGCAGTTGCAGCAGATTTGTCGGCTGCACAACCATGATGCGAATCTCCCATTCCACCACATCCCAAAGGTGCTCTATTGGATTGAGCTCTGGTGACTGTGGAGGCCATTTCAGTACAATGAACTCATTGTCATGTTCAAGAAACCAGTCTGAGATGATTTGCGCTTTATGACATGGCGCGTTATCATGCTGGAAGTAGCCATCAGAAGATGGGTATACTGTGGTCATAAAGGGATGGACATGGTCAGCTATAATACTCAGGTAGGCTGTGGCATTGACACAATGCTCAGTTGGTACTTATGGGCCCAAAGTGTGCCAAGAAAATATCCCCCACACCATTACACCACAACCACCAGCCTGAAACATTGATACAAGGCAGGATGCATCCATGCTTTCATGTTGTTGATGGTAAATTCTGAGCCTACCATCTGAATGTCGCAGCAGAAATTGAGACTCATCAGACCAGGCAACATTTTTCCAATCTTCTATTGTCCAATTTTGGTGAGCCAGTGTGAATTGTAGACTCAGTTTCCTGTTCTTAGCTGACAGGAGTGGCACCCGGTGTGGTCTTCTGTTGCTGTAGCCCATCCGCCTCAAGGTTTGACATGTTGTGCGTTCAGAGATGCTCTTCTGCATACCTCGGTTGTAGCGAGTGGTTATTTGAGTTACTGTTGCCTTTCTATCAGCTCGAACCAGTCTGGCCATTCTCCTCTGACCTCTGGCATCAACAAGGCATTTGCGCTCACAGAACTGCTGCTCACTGGATATTTTCTCTTTTTCGGATCATTCTCTGTTAACCCTAGAGATGGTTGTGGTGAAAATCCCAGTAGATCATCAGTTTTTGAAATACTCAGACCAGCGTGTCTGGCACTAACAACCATGCCACGTCAATCACCTTTCTTCCCCATTCTGATGCTCGGTTTGAACTGCAGCAGTTTGTCTGAACCATGTCTACATGCCTAAATGCATTGATTATTGGCTGATTAGAAATTTGCGTTAACGAGCAGTTAGACAGGTGTACCTAATAAAGTGGCCGGCGAGTGTATTATTACGTTGACAAGATTACAATATGCCTTACATCATATTATTAGTGACTAAACCGTGCACTCATTTGCCAAACTACAAAAATATGCAATAAAATATACAATATTTTAATAAACTGCAACACAATATACAAAGTAACTATAAAGCAAAAAAAATACTTGTAAAAAATGAGATATAAAAAGCGTAGATTTAGTGTGACCTTCGTTATAAATAAACCATAACCCCCTTCAACGCTATTCATTTAAATGGGAAAATAGAAGGATTTCAGATTATTATTGTTATAATTTTTTATTTAATTTTTTTAATGAGGCGGTTCATTCCGCTGTGACGACCCCAGATTAATAAAGGGACTAAGCCGAAAAGAAAATGAATGAATTTTTAAATGAAAGCCTTTAAAACTCTTGCAATACACCCTCTGTCCTGTTAGAGGCGCTGTGGGACATTATCTGACCGTCTATTCAATCATTTGCACAACCATCTTAAATAAATCACATTTTATGTCACACCAGCAGCAGGACACCCAACATCAGCGTCCGAGCTTCTCTACAAGAGTATATGTAGTGTGACAGCGGAAAGAAAGGTCATTTATAAAGGTCACCTCCAGCACTGCAAGCTTATTCATGAGTGTGAGTAAATTCAGCACACGCCACAGGACACTGACCCGTTTTAGGTCCCGTATAGGTCCAGTTCAGAGTTTAATTATGTATACAGTGCTCACAGTCACTCTGAGGGTAATGCTTCTTTCGCTGATGTATGTAAATTATGGTTTTTATGCATCCTTGCTCTCACCACACAGTATTACGTCGTTGATCCAACAGAGTCTGAATATAGGACTAGTTTAGCACCCAGATATAGTGCATTTATTTTGTCATTGTCTTTACTCTAAGTTGTTATGGAAAGACTTTTCATTAGTTGTTCTTGAGAATAGTGCTAAAAATGATTCCTTACCTTGCTTGCAGTGTGTCTGTCTGTCTGCTTGTGGATTTGTTAATTGGAAAAAGATGCATTTAAAGAAACAGGGTTTCTGCGGGGTCTTAAAAAGTTTCAAATTTAAAAATCTAAATTTAAGGCCTTAAAAAGTCTTAAATTTGCTCTTCTAGGTCTTAAATATTTTTGCACAGGTCTTATTTTTCCGATGTCCATGTAACGCTACATCTAATGCTCATTTAAATTCTTTTTGGTTGTTGCTGCTTGGTTTTTTTGGTGTTGTAGTTCTTTATTTCACTAGTCCAATTGTAATTTGCTGTATTACAACTACAAACGGGACCAACATGCAATAGCCAATCAGCTTTGTTGTTATTGAACTCAGTGCGGCTTTATTGGTGATAATGGTCATGTTGGACCATTATTGCCTTTTTAGCTTATAAGCAGGGCCAGACGGAATCTGCGGACGTTTTTTGCTATTTCTGCGGAGATTTTTGGTAAAAATCTGCGGATTTCTGCGGAATTATTTTGGGAGTATCATAACTAAAACCTTAATATGTGAAATAAAAAATAATATCTTTTCAACTTGTATTTAATGTTTAAAATGCAAATCCAATTAGATTAACTGTAAATGGTTAACTTTAAAAAAATAAACAGAATTAATGTTGGGCTAAAAATCTGCGGAAATCTGCGGAAAATCTGTGGAAAATCTGCGGAATTCTGCGCGCGCAGATTCCGTGTGGGCCTACTTATAAGTAGAGGACCGAAACTAGCCAGACAGTAATGTGTGAATTGTTGAGTGGGCAAAATAAAAAAAAACATCTGTATTTTTAGTGAGTGTATTTTTTGTTTTTATTCTTGCCATAATAAAAAATATAATTGTGGAGCAACCCATGTTCTGTTGCCATTAATATTTAACTTTAATAGGTAGAACTGTCCGAGATATGAGCAAAAGCAAGTGATGCATCAATGTTTGATTAAAAAAATCTTGAAATGGTTATAAAAATCTTTATAATCATTATAATAAATAATAATAAAAGACACCTAGTTTAAAAATCTTCAATGATATTAATGATATGACCTAGTTCCGGAAACTTTCTACTTCTCTGTTTATCCATCTGATTTTACTGTCTGTTTCTTTTGGTGCATCTAACCTGTCTTTAGTACTGTTCAAATTAAGTACATTTATTTTGTCATTAATTTTGTGATTTTCCATTTTCTCTTTATGTGAATGCGTGTTTTTGATATTGTGATATTGGTCTTAAATTTATTACTTAATGGTCTTAAAAGGTCTTTAAAAGTCTTAAATTTGACATTATGATATCTGCAGAAACCCTGAAGAAAAAACAAACTAAATTTAGCCCTGCTTAATAGGCCTAGTCCTATATCTTCTTGACGAAGATTTTTATATTTTATATTAGGCTGCACGATATTTCCGATTATTTTAATTTATTTTCTGTGATTTATATTGCGATATTTGAATGTTCAATTAATCAAGATTTTGGTTTTAGGCCAAATCGCCCAGCCCTAGTCTAACAGTATTCAGGTAGAGAAATAAAATAATCAAACGAACAATAGTCTTCATTACATACATTATTAAATAAAATACATTTTTGTTAAAACTACAAAATGCAATAATTCCTTGTGCCCAAATGCTTTAAACTCATTTAAAATGCTTACATAGGCCGTAAACACACACACAACTAATTAACTTTCATGTATTTATGGTTAAACTAAAATGACTCCATTGTACCTGCTCAACTATAATCCTGTCTCCACACTGCAGATCATGCGATGTAAATATTGCTCATTCACACATATATGCAATATCGATGCTAAAACGATATCAATGCTATTTTGTTTCGCTTGCTGAAACACAAGATCATTTTGGGACTGTTTCTGGTGTAATATGAAGGCTTTAAGAAGATTTGACATTTGATAATTGTTCTATCATTTTCATGAAATGTGAAATGTTTTGTATGTTCATTTACCACTGTCTTATAATATGTTTTGCATTTTGTTTTATATTTTTGTAGATTATGTCAGGTCAGAAACCTCTTTTTTATTATTTGCTTTCTGAAATACATTACTTTGGGACCATGTAATAAGGCTTTAATTTATTATTTTATTTTATTATTTTATATAAATTTGGATAATATTTTATATACATTTGTATATTAGCCTACATGTATATTCATATTTACTCTTTTTTTTATTTTATTTTATTTTATTTTATGCCTTAGGTCGGCACAGTGGCTCAGTGGTTGTCTCACAGCAAGAATGTCGCTGGTTCGAGTCCCAGCTGGGCCAGTTGGCATTTCTGTGTGGAGTTTGCATGTTCTCCCAGTGTTCATGTGGGTTACCTCCAGGTGCTCAGGTTTCCCCCACAAGTCCAAAGACATGCACTATAGATAAACTGTGTATGCTAAATTGTCCATAGTGTATGTGTGTGAATGAGTATGTGTGTATGGGTGTTTCCCAGTAATGGGTTGCAGATGGAAGGGCATCTGCTGTGTAAAACATATACTGGATAAGTTGGTGGTTCATTCCACTGTGGCGACCCCTGATGAATAAAGGGACTAAGCCGAAGGAAAATGAATGAACTTTTGTATATCTCAAGTCAGATAACTTTTAATGTCTTGCTTTTTTGTTGAAACACTACATTTCTTCGGGGCTACTAACTTATATAGTAAAGTATTTAAATCGTTTATAAATGATATATAAAATTATATATCTGTTGACAACGTTATCAATTTCAGAAAAAAACAAATCTGAATTGTTCATACTAACCTCGGTTTGTTTCTTTTTAGAAGAGGCAGGCCACTTTAAACTGAACAAATAATGTAGATGTTCAAGGCTCTTCTCTGCAGAAAAAAAAACCCTGAGGAAAATAAAACAACAACAACATCAAGTGTCAGGAAATGGAAGGCTTCACGCTGAGCTTCAGACAGCAGGTGCGCGGCCACGTGATCAGGAGCGCGCCTCTTTCTCTGTCATTCACGGCAATCACTGAGCGACAGAATCGCCAAACTGCAGAAGGACGAGGCTTTTTTCTCTCTTTTTTTCCTCGCAGTGTCAATCATCACGATCTGTTCAAACATGTCTCTGTCACAGGCAAACCGGCAGTCATGCCTGAAGTGTCATGCATGTTCAAATTGAGGGGGCGCATGTGATTTTAAATTCAATTAAAAAAAAAGAAAGAAAAACATTCTTTTATGTTTGAAATTGAATTTCATCTTCATACTACGAGAAAGTAGTGCATGACATACGTACCTATTTTACATTACATACAAATCAGGAAAATTGCAGATCAGGAAAATGTATTTTTGATTGCATGATTTATTTTTCTGTATCAGTCAGAAGTTTGATTTGTAAAATGTTTTAAATTAGTAAGGAAGTTTTTTATATTGTTAAATAACATCATTATAAAATGGTTTAATTTGAAATGTTTTCTATATTTGTTATTATAAAGAGATTCATCTTTATTTCTATAGCTCTTTTACAATGTAGATTGTGTCAAAGCAGCTTAACATAGAAGTTCTAGTAAACTGAAACAGTGTCAGTCCAGTTTTCAGAGTTGAAGTTCAGTTTAGTTCAGTTCAGTGTGGTTTAATTTTCACTGCTGAAAGTCCAAACACTGAAGAGTAAATCCATCGATGCGCAGCTTCACAAGTCCTAAACCAAGCAAGCCAGTGGCGGGAACAAAACTTTACCAATTGACGAAAGTGAAGGAAAAAACCTTGAGAGAAACCAGGCTCAGCTGGGCACGACCATTTCTCCTCTGCCCAAACTGGTGTGACCTGTGGTCTAGGTGTCAGAGGCTGGAAAACGCTGGACATCCATCACCACAGCATCTGCTCAGGATACGGCCTGGTCCAGGATTATGGAGACCTTGGGATAAGTAAAAACAGACTAACATAAGCGTAGATGCAGTTCAAATTATAATGTCTTTTGGAAAGTGTTCCCACGTCCGGTTGCCCTAATTAATACAGCTTAACCATACTTTAGAGCAGCGGTTCACAGCATGGGGGTCCCAGCCCACAAGGAGGCCTCAGCGAGCTCTGTGGGGGGTCGCGTAATATTCAAAAAAAAAATTAGCAGTAGACAATTAGGAGAACAATCATGTTGCCTCAAAAAATTTACAAATTTGTAATTCATCCTCCACAAAAAAGAGACTCACTGATTTGGCTTCAGCAGCTATACTGGACCCAGGTGAGGAAGCTCCAAACATTTTGGGTCGCAGTGCTAACAATACTGAAAACAGGAAATGCAGGAAATACCAATGTAACTCTCTTCACAACAACACAGACACAGGTTGTTTCTCCAGAACAAGAGTTTATTTTAAGGTCATCCATAATGTGCTGTGCGCCTTTGAAGCCGTGAGAACTGTATTAGTAAATGAACACAGTACAAACGTAAAAGAAATTATACAAACCACGATTATCTAATACATTAAATAAGCAAAACAAATACCTCGTTGGTCGCTTGTCATGAAAAGAGGGTCCTTGGATTAATAAAGTCTTCTTCACTGTCCCTTTTGACTTATGACAGAAATAACTTTAGGCTTTTTAAACACATGTAACTTTACACAGCATTGACATGCGTCTATCCGGTAAGTCACTCACATTACACGTCATTTCCTTAAAGTGACATGTTTCCATATTAAATGTCTTTAACATATGAAACTATAACACATTTAAACCTTCCAAGACATTTACTTTTGTAAATACACTTCAGCTAAATTAATACAAAATATTATGACAATAAATCACTAAAGAATGAAATATGAAACAAATATGTAAAATAAATGTGCGATTATGCAAAAAAAAAATGCTTGATAACAGCGCTTACAACCAAGATAGTATTTTACAGACGACTCATCCCTAATACAGCAAGGTGTGCCCAATACAAATGGCCTACTGATGTGTACCCAATACAAATGGCCTACTGCTTTTATATTTCACATTAGGCTATTATTTGTGCATAAACATATCTAGATATAGTAATAAACATACCGTTTTTTTGAAAACAACATTTATTTGTCATACCTACTGCAAACTTATATGAGCGATAATATAATTAAATGTGGAGGAGGCCTTACAATATTTTCTAGGGAAAAAGGGGGTCTCAGGCAAGAAAAAGGTTGGGAACCACTGCTTTAGAGCATTTGGATTTCAAAAACATTTGTGTTTTATGTGTTTTTAGTTCATCTAAAAGTTCTAACTTACTAATATCTAACAGCTCTAATAATTTGCTCTGCCTGAAGTGGTTCCAGACCTTTATGAGTTTCTTTATTCTGTTGAACATTAAAGAAGATACTTTGAAGAATGCTGAAAACCTGTAACCTGATTAGGAAAAACAAATACTATAAAGGTCAATGATTACAGGTTTCCAGCTTTCTTCAGAATATCTTCTTTTGCGTTCAACACAAAGAAAGAAAGACAAACAGGTTTGGAAATGGTAAAGGGTGAGTAAATAATGATAAAATTTTAATTTTTGGCTGAATTATCCCTTTAAGGAATTAATAAAATGTATACACATTGGATATGGTTATTCTAAAGAAAATGTAAAGGAATATTACAGATTTTTCTGAATTTCTACAATAGATCAAGTAAGTTTAAAAACAAAATTACAAACTTAGAAAAATCACTTACACCTGTAATATTTGTATGTCAAATTTTAATTATATTTTGGCCCAATATTTCATTCATTCATTTTCCTTTAGCTTAGTTTCTTTATTAATCAGGGGTCACCACAGCGGAATGAACTGCCAACTTATCCAGCACATGTTTTACCCAGCGGATACCCTTCCAGCTCCAACCCAGTACTGGGAAACATCCATACACACTCATTCACACACATACACTATGGCCCATTTATTCATTCATTTATTTATTTTTTTGGCTTAGACCCTTCATTCATCTCGGGTCGCCACAGCGGAATGAACCGGCAACTTATCCAGCATATGTTTTACGCAGTGGATGCTCTTTGAGCTGCAACCCATCACTGGGAAACACCCATACATACTCATTCACACACATACACTACAGAAAATTTAGCTTACCCAATTCACCTGTACCGCATGTCTTTGGACTTGTGGGAGAAACTGGAGCACCCGGAGGAAACCCACGCCAACATGGGGAGAACATGCAAACTCCACACAGAAATGCTAACTGACCCATCTGGGACTCAAAACAGTGACCTTCTTGCTATATTTAATGTGATGAATTAAAATAACCGTTTTGTGAGTAGGTTTCTGAATTCTGTGTGTTTTATTATTTAAATGCCAGTTTTTAAAAAATATTTCTGCATGTATCCATTGCCACATGAATCATGATCATGTTAAGATATATTAATCCAAATTTAGGTCTGTACATTTGTATTTATGTATTTGACAAATGCTTTTGTAAATTCAGAAAAACATTGTCCTTTTTTGTAAAAAAAAAAAAAAAAAATGCCTGCACAATATGGTGCTGTATAGTCCACCATTGTTGGTTCAGCTGTGAAATACTCATGCCTTTAGACTGAATATGTATTACAAAATTATGGGTTTGTAGTTTACAACAATAAAGATATAATTTTCAGGCCCTCAAAACCTTGTTATTAAATTAGTAGCCAAGTCTGTAGCTGACAGAAACAACATTGTGCAGTTTTCTGTATCATGATTTCTATTAAAGGGTACCTATTATGCAAAAATCCCTTTTAGAGGCTGGGTTTAAACACTGTTGTTGCAACAGTGTGTGAATATAGTCAGCCTCTAATGGTAAAAATTCAATAATTCTATTTTTTTATAATCACACTTGATAAAAACAGTTTGCATACTTTGATTGACACGCTCCCTTTGTACAGTACATGTCATCAGAGGGGGAAAGCTCCACCCATTATTGACCATCTCTTAAAGTCAACAAAGGCAGGCTGCCGCACACTGGACATCAGCCGGTGCGCAGCACTGGAGAGGCATATGAAGACTCCAGCAGAGAGAGAGAGAGGTGGATGCTCGCAGTGGCAGATCAGGTGAGCTGGTAGTCATCGGGCAGAGCAGCGCACATGTGATTCAACAGGATAAGACTAGACAAACCACAAAAAACTAATGTGATCATTAAACACAGAGAGTAATAATCTGGCACTGAGACAGAGAACACAGAGGTAGAAATAGAGGCGCTAGTCAGCTGCGAGTGAGGGCAGGTGCCACAGCAATAATTGTTAATAGAAAGGATCTACAGCTGAGAGGGGAGAAAAAGCTCCAACAAACAAGATAATTAATGAACTCAAACCTGACCCATGACAAAAGCATTATAAATGTAGAGTTTTAGGATGCACAAATGAACACTGTAGTCTCCATAAACTGCCTTCTTCTGAGCCATTTCCAACCTAGGCTTATTCTGAAAATGTACCCCTATATACATTTCTAAAGAGCCAAATGCGTCCCAGGATCTAGTTTTTTTTTTGCAGGTTTTGTTTTTAAAAATCCACCAGCGGCCACTGTGTATGCTTTTTCAGATCTCAGATTTCTCTCGCGAGTGCTATTCGCGCCTGCTCTCTCGCATAAATCTACCAGAGGCCACTGTCGACTGACCGATCGACTGACTGACTGACTGACTTACTGACTGACTGATCGACTGACCCACTCTCCTCCTTTACTAAACCCAACCAATAGTGTTTTCAAAAGCACAGATTGAACGCTCGATAACGAACAGCGTCATACCGCCCCATAGCATTCATTTTAAAGACGAAATGCAGCCATACGTACTTCTAGCTACATAATTCACGATCTCCAGAAATGTACTGTATATAGGGCTACGTTTTCAGAATGAGCCCATGTTGGCCATTTCTTTTGATATTTTCAGTTTTTCACAGAGATAATGTTAGTCCTCGTTTTGAATTTACTGCTATAATGATGCATAGTCATTTGTAGCTCTGCCCTTTTTTGAAAAGAGCACAATCTCATTTGAATTTAAAGGGTCACGAAACACCAAAACACATTTTTGAGCTGTTGACAGTCATATGTGTGTCCCACGCTGCTATAAACACTATTAGGACACATACATTTCACTAAAAAGTGAAAATTAGTTGTTTTTGCGTTATTTTGAGCAAATTTGTTCTTCCGGTTTGAAAGAATTTTTGAAGCTGTGTCACAGCCATGAGATACTTGTGTGTAAATCCAGTGTGGAGAGTGGCTGTCTGTCCCTGCGAGAACATTGTGACGTCTCTGAGGGTGCGGCATTAATTCATGAGAAAGACTTTGTTCAAACCAATCAGCGCGCTCTATTGTGTATGCGGTGCAACTTCATTAATATGCATGATAGCTTCAGAGACTGTTTTACCTGTTACAGTGTTCAGATGACAGAGAGACGCCACGTTGTGTTGCCAAAACAAGTGAAAGAACTAGAATTTGGAGACACGGGTCGTCAGTGTTGCATTTATTAGTGTGCTGCAACGAAGGTTTTGTTTTCATTTTCCCTCTAGCGCTGCTGGACTCACGTGTGGATTACAGTGCACGCAACATGCGACAGAAGTGCATTTGTAAGGAACATTTTTACCCGAGAGCTTTTCTCATCTGGAAATGATGAAATCCGGATTTGCCGCTCGTCTCCTTTTAATAAAAAGACACAGTTCCAGTGGGATTGTCCTGTCTCGACAGATTTGGTAAGTGTGTGTGATCAATGCCCTTTGTTTAACCCAGATGGCAAAGTTAGTTTGTACCGTCAGCAGTGCTCTTTCAGTTTTTAAAGACATACCATAGTCAAAATGATTTAGTTACTAAGTTTACAGTATGTTAATATCACTGCAATATTATAGTACAATATTAAAGACTGAAAGATCCGCTGTAAATGCTGCTCTCCGAGTGTAAACATGTAAACACAATCAAACTATTTTGTGCAGGATTTTTGCCGCATTTTGTGACAGGATAGTCTATACACACGGCTTTCTAACGCTACCTACCGAGTGCATCTAAGTTCCAGAGAAATGCAGAGGTTTTTTTTTCCCCCATTTGCCGTGCGGTAACAAACATACCATTAAAACTCAACTCTTCCAGCAGTTCCTCGCTTTCAATATCTCGTTTGTCATGAGCAACATGCAGGAAATGTTCCTGAATAAAAAGTTAAAGTGCCAAACTACAGTTAAAGTCGACAAATTAATAATTTGGCAAGTAATTCAATTACTGATGTCCATGTAAACACAGTCATTCTCTTTCTTCCCTGCATCTGCGTGCCCAAGCGGAAACTCCCATATTTGCAAATCCTTCCCTCTTTCCCTCCCCCGACACTCCCACCTAAACAGAGCTGGACACGCCCACTTTCCTGACTTTTTCCAAACCAGAGGTGTGAAAACAAGTTTGATAAAAGCCTAATAGGGGCAGTTTCAAAAAGTTATGACACATTATTTGTGGAGTATTTTGAGCTGAAACTTCACATACCCCCTCTAGGGACATCAGAAACTTATTTCTTATCTGGAAAAAAGTGGCATAATAGGTCACCTTTAATTGTGACTCAACCCCATGACCTTGCCATTTTAAACCCCTGTTCCACCATGAAAAAAAAAATCTTTGACATGTAGGATGCTTTCAAAACCAACCCCTTAAACCGATGAAGAAACTCACAGTAAGAGGATGAAGGAAAGCTGAAACCGCAGCTCTGCATTAGATTCATTGCGGTAATGAAATGAGAGCAGGCAGATATGGATGATAGATGGCAGTTATTGACGGTACTGTCAGGTATGTCGTGGGTGTCAGATATTTTTACACAGCGGCGTTGAGGCCTGTGTTTTCCCGAGCTCAGCCTCCTGCAGCTGCTTCTGTCTGGCCTAATTAAACTCTGCGACGACTGATCTCATTAAAATCAAACTCAATCTGACCATTAATATCCAGAGGCTGGAGTCGTTATGTAATCAGCCGGAAAATGTTATTGTTTGTATTGTGGAAGTTTGGAGAACTCTGTAGAACTCCAATTAATGTAATCAGCACTGGACATGCTGCGGTACAGACAGATGTGTATACAGTACAGGCACAATGTAATCACCATTTTACCAGCAAAGAATGTGAAGTGAATACGGAAAAATTATTGTATTGTTTTCTACATAATTATAGCTTATCAGTCCAATGCATATGAACAAAGTCAGAATTATTATCCCTCTGAATTATTAGCCCCCCTGTTTATTTTTTTCCCCAATTTCTGTTTAACGGAGAGAAGATTTTTTCAACACATTTCTAAACATAATAGTTTTAATAACTCATTTCTAATAACTGATTTATTTTATCTTTGCCATAATGACAGTAAATAATATTTGAGTAGATATTTTTCAAGACACTTCTATACAGCTTAAAGTGACATTTAAAGACTTAACTAGGTTAATTAGGTTAACAATGCAGGTTAGGGTAATTAGGCAAGTTATTGTATAATGATGGTTTGCTCTGTAGACTATCGAAAAAATATATAGTTTAAAGGGGCTAATAATTTTGACCTTAAAATGATTTTTTAAAAATTAAAAACTTTTATTCTAGCCGAATAAAACGAATAAGACTTTCTCCAGAAGAAAAAATATTATCAGACATACTGTGAAAATTTCCTTGCTCTGTTAAACATAATTTGAGAAATATTTAAAAAAGAAAAAACAATTCAAAGGGGGGCTAATAATTCTGATTTCAACTGTATATGTATATATAGATATACACAATATAATCCCACCAGTGACGATATACAGCCATGTGTTTATCGCACTGCTACGAGTGAGATATTGCATTTATAAAATAGTTTGATGGCATAATCGTGCATATAAAAAAGAAAAATCAAACACAGAGCGTCTCAAAAACCCTTTTGTAAGAGGAACTACTTTCTTCCGTCATTGCTTCACATCTGCAGCTGATCTCAGAACAGCAGAAAGCGTTGCTACTTCACAAACGTCACTTTAGAGCTAGTATTTGAATGATTCTCTAGCGTAATATCTAAAGTGATGACAAAACAGGTTATTTTGCTCACAATTTAAGATTATAAGATTGAACGGCATGAAATGCCATCAGTCTAGAGACATTTCCCAGTATTTCTCTATCGCAATTGGGATATCACAATAATTAACCCCGAAAAAGCCAAAGCAAACATTAGCAGATTACTACGGTATAAATACAACACTGCAACATACAAAAGAGAGAGATCAACTTAGAAGTTCACTTACCTGATTTATAATTATTTGTTCAGCTGTAGTTTGAAGCGTACGTTGAAAAAATGCTGTTTTTCTCCCCTAAGGACTTATTATGCGGTCTCTGTCGCCATCTTGTGGCAGAACGTCAACCGTCTTTTCTCTGCTCAGTTTGTCAGGCTGATGGCCGCCAACGCGCTGAATCTCCAAAATTCTGAACATTTAAAATAGCACTATCCTTATAAATAAACTGCATAGCTGCAATCTAAACAACTACATTATCACATTAAAAAAGTCTCAAAAGTACATTATGTTGTCTAACAGCAGCAATGTGTGTCAAACTGTAGTCCACTGCTTGCCAGATATTAGCAAAAAAATTCTAATGATACATTTTTCCTCAACTTAAAATACAGCAGCTTTCAAACAAACTGTCAATCAGTCCAGAGAGAAGAACCGATATCCAGTCTCTTCTACAGAAATCTTACCAGATCTGGGAGGAAGATGATGCAATTTTAATGAACCATTTAAAGGGCATAAACTCTGGAAGGCTAGACACACATCATGTGGATATAAGAGACCGTCTGCATACTGACGGAGCGGTAATATTTCTATAGCCAATACAGCATTTGCATATTCTCATAAATAAAATATTTTAAAGGTCTTGGCTCGTGTAGAGTTGAATTTGCATTAGCATGAGGTTGCAAGTAAATGTCAGACTTTTTGAAACAGCAAACACTCGTCTGAATATTTGCTATTAAATAAAAAAACACACACACACAAAAAATGACATGATACATTTTGTAGGGCAAATTTGATTCTGCACTTTAATTTTTAATTATTAACGGAAATATTTCATTCATTCATTCATTTTCTTTTCGGCTTAGTCCCTTTATTAATCCGGGGTCACCACAGCGGAATAAATCGCCAACTTATCCAGCAGATGTTTTACGCAGCGGATGCCCTTCCAGTCGCAACCCATCTCTGGGAAAACGGATACGAAACGAATATTTCTAATTATTAAATTCTAAACTACAATCAATGACTTTTGTCAGTGGCCACCTGGCAGGCACAGGGTGTCAACATGACGTCAGATTGACTTTGTACATTGTGGGACGTTGTATTTTGTTTAAAAATCAGGTTGACTTCAGAAAATGTCAGGCCGACGTTAATGTCCTACGTTTTGGTTACTTTGCAATGCAACCTAAAAACAACCAAATATCAACATCTAATGATGTTACAGCTTGACGTTGTGTGGACATTACCAATATGACATCCATCAGACATTGGATTTAAGTTGCCATACCTGACGAATGACAGTATTTGATGTCAATATGACATTAAAGTTGCAGTAGGTGATCTGCCACAATTCTAAACGGTTAGCATAATATGTTTGAAACACAGTCCCTCCCCTGCTGTCCAAAGCCACGCCTTCTGAAACATGAACGCACACACCTTAAAGATGACAGCAGACCACCCTTTCTCACGTGCTGTTCTAAAGCGACTCTGCTTAGTATTTGGTCGTCGGCGTGCAGGAATTACACTTATCACTAAGCCACTTACATGCTATTTCAGACCGGAAATTCAGAATAGCATGGTAAACAATATAGGGAGCGCATCACAGGTTGTCATTGTTCTGAAATGAACCAATATAATGTGAATATAAAACGTAAAAGGTCCCTTATGAAACTGAAAATAGTCACATCAATCTTTCACCGGATGATTTCAGTGGCTGAACAACAATTCTGTGCATATAACCCATTCGTAACAAAAAAATCTGCATAAGCTTTGCATGATTAATGTAGTTTTAAAACAATATTACCTGTCTAAAAGAAATACTTCAGCCATGGTGTCATCCTTCCTCCAGCGTGCAAAAGTAACTCCAATATTGCTTCAGGATTTTCACAAGTTTTGATTCAGCATTTTATTTTACCGTTTTCATCTCGTGCATGCGCAAATGGTGAATCTGCGTGAACAGATGTGTCGTTGTACTGTACAAATCTACATTTATTGACAGGCAGTTTGGGCTACTTATCAGAATTATGGGAAATGTCGGCCTGACAATTTTTAATTGGATGTACGTATTTTAGTTTTATGCCTGACCCAGAATATAAAAATACATATAAATACAATTAGATCGTTCACTTTAATCAGTACTATTGGAATGTTAAGAGACTTTCAACCAGCACAACCAAAAATGTTTCTGAAGACAATCACCTACTGCACCTTTAAGATGTTGGCTCAACATTGAATTTTGGTCACTTTCCAACACAACCTAATATTAACCAAATATCAACATCATTTCATGTGAAAATAATAGTCATTAGATGCTGGCGACCCAAATCTAACCTAATATAAACATCTTATGACGTTGTGTGCCTGCTAGGCAATTGCACATTACAGTATGTACGACTGAGTATTATTATAAAACTCATTTTATTGTTTGTCCAGCACGGCTGGTGTGACCGCAGTTCGTCTTTAGTGGTAAAACCCAGGTAGCAAAGAATTCTGGCCCAGATTTGGCACAGCAGGCATTCATCCGGCACTTGCATACAGCATGTGGACCAAACATGTTGCACCGTCTTTAATGTGGCACACAATACTTGGGCAAGATGTAAATTGTAGTATTTGGCCCAGATGTTAATAATTGATATGTGGGCCTTGTAAGTTTGGCCTATCTTGACCCACATTTAAAATACATTTTCATTATTTTCAAATAAAGAAAAAACATTCTACCAATCAGGTCGCTTCGAGAAAAAGCACGCCCATAGTACGTCTAAAACGCAATGATTCATGGGTTTATCAATTTCATTGCAGTCGTGACACACCAACATATCTGGCCCAGTTCAGGCTCAGTTATTGGTTATTAACTTTGCTGAGACATGATATGTTCCATGTTTGGCCCTTGTCTGGAAGCCTTACTTAGTCCAGTCATGTACCGTAATTCACTGTGGCATGTGGGCCAAGCAAAACTGATTGTGTGGGCAAGAGCTGGGCCAGAGATATTTTGCTATGTGGGAAGCATACTCAATTTGATAAATAATATCACTGTATTAGCCAAATATTTTATCCATAAATGTAGATATTTCAAAACTTCTCCACTACTCAATGTCTTTATAATAGAACTAAAAATATTTTCAGATACCCTTGCTAAAATGAGAACTAAAAAGGTTTCATTTAATTGTATTATAGGTGACATGGTGGCTCAGTGGTTAGCACTGTTGTATCACAGCAAAAAGGTCACTGGTTTGAGTCCTAAATGGGGCAGTTATCGTGTCTGTGTGGAGTTTGCATGTTCTCCCCGTGTTGGTGTGGGTTTCCTCCGGGTGCTCCGGGTTCCTCCACAGTCCAAAGACATGCACAATATGTGAATTGGGTAAGCTGAATTGTCTGTAGTGTATGTGTGTGAATGAGTGTGTATGGATGTTTCCCAGTACTGGGTTGCAGTTGGAAGGGCATCCGCTGTGTAATGCACATGCTGCATAAGTTGGTGGTTCATTCCACTGTAGCGACCCCTAATGAATAAAGGGACTAAGCCGAAGGAAATAAATTAGTATTATATAACTTGCCTGTGGGCGATGCAGTGGCGCAGTAGGTAGTGCTGTCGCCTCACAGCAAGAAGGTCGCTGCTTCGAGCCTCTGAAGTTGGCGTTTCTGTGTGGAGTTTGCATGTTCTCCCTGCGTTCATGTGGGTTTCCTCCGGGTGCTCTGGTTTCCCCCACAGTCCAAAGACATGTGGTAAAGGTGAATTGGGTAGGCTAAATTGTCCGTAGTGTATGAGTGTGAATGAGAGTGTGTGGATGTTTCCCAGAGATGGGTTGCGGCTGGAAGGGCATCCGCTGCGTAAAAACGTGCTGGATAAGTTGGCGGTTCATTCCGCTGTGGTGAGCCCAGATTAATAAAGGGACTAAGTCGAAAAGAAAATGAATGAACTTGCCTGTGCTTGTTTTATATTGTTTTTTTTTTTATCTATTTTTATTTTAGTTTGGATGTTTTTTTGTAATTTTACTGTCTTTGTAGCATATTTCTTTTTCTTAATTTTTTTGTTAATTCTTTCTCTGGACCTAATATAATTCCACATTTGATACACAATTTGTGAAGTTTAATGTCATTTTGTTTATTTAGAGTTTGTATTTCCAATTAAACTCTACGATAAGTGGTTTTCCCAGAGCTTCGACTTTGAACGTATCTTATGTCATGTGTCATATGTTGTAGGCTCTATGTCAGTCACGCATAAAAATGTAGGCTATCTTCTTTATATTAAATAAAGTGGTAACACTTTATAATAACAGTACATGAATAATGATGTATTAATATGTAAACTAAACATTACTTTATTATGAATTAATGATGAGTTAATGTATGCACTAATCATGAACTAACTTGAACTACAACATGAGTCACATGAGTTCATGTGTGAATTACGGCTACCTTAATTACTTGTTAGTACATGATTGTTTGTTAGTTAATGTATTAATTACCACATTAGTTTATGCTTAATTTAACCATCATGAACTCATGATATGTTAATATATAATTATGTTGTGACTTTACTTGAAGGGGCACATCATCATTAACCCATTCTTAACTACTCATGATCTCCTTATACACGTCCAACTAGTCAGTTTACACCGAATAACAATAGAAAAGTGTTCTGTCAACATCAGCATGAACAGGAGTTCATGAGTAGTTAAGGATGAGTTAATGATGATGTGCCCCTCCAAGTAAAGTCATGACATAATCATACATTAACAGCTCATGAGTTAATGTTGGTTACATTTAGCTTAAACTTAAATGTTAACTAATACATTAATTAACAACATGTACTAACAAGTAATTAAGGTAGCCGTTATTCACACATGAACTCATGTGACTCATGTTGTAGTTCAAGTTAGTTCATGATTAGTGCATACATTAACTCATCATTAATTCATAATAAAGTAATGTTTAGTTTGCACATTAATACATCATTATTCATGTACTGTTATTGTAAAGTGTTACCAATAAAGTTTTTGTCCGTATCTGCGATACCGACTCACTTTTTTTTTTTAGAAATGCTTTTTAAACATCATGTCCAAAAAGCATAAACTACAATAACAATGATCAACTCAACTGTGGATTATCCTTTATTCAGTGTTAAATGTTACCAGTATGAGATTGTATACCATTTTACATGAAAGCAGAAGCAGATTGTTTACCTCAGATGTTGAAAATAAAATAACCAGCAAACATACAGATGAGCCACTCTGCATGTGTACCATATCCTACAGGTACTTTAAATAATGTTAAAGAGGTTTGATATGTATTAATTAGATATTAAACCTTATCATTTCGTGTGCAGTGATCTATTCTGCACTTCTGTATGGCTCTGGTAGCCTGTATAATTTATTCTGACGTGTAACATCTGTGGTGGACAGCCAAATCGCATGTGACTGGAATTTTGTTGCACCATATGCATATAGAACATGGTGTAAAACTTTTGTGTGCCAATAAACAAAATATGACTGTTTGCTTATATCTTCTCTCCTGGGTCAGGGTGTGCTTTTACTAGAGGCAGTATGACGTATAGGGTCACCAGCACAACACACAATGCCCATATTGTGAGGGAATGATACAAATTCCAGCTATGTTAGTCAGGCTAGCAAATTGAAGTCTAAAACTAAAGGTAGCCTACTTCAGGTATCCATAGTTTCGGCGTCTTTGTGTTGCCTCCTTTGAAAATTCTGGGGGAAAATAATTAGTGTTGTTTTCATTCCACTACACTGACAGTGCTAAATTCACTCTTATAATAGATTGATTACACAAGCTGGATTCACTGTTTAGCACTGTATAGTTATTATGCTTGGTTTTGCACTGATAAAATCCAAGTAAAAAAACATCAAATGGCATATTTGGGGCTCTTGGATGTTCTTGGCTGCTGATGTTCATGTCTGTCATTTGCTGTCAGTTTGCTTGAGTGGGGATCAAAAATGGACACAGATTGTGGATCAGACTCTGAGAAATAGGTCGGAGAGGAAATTCCCACATGCTTTCAGTGGTAAGCAGGACTTATCTCTGATTTCAGATACAACATTCAATGAATACAATAGCTTCTCTCAACTGATTAATTAGAGATATGATGTAATAATACAGGCTACATATAAACATATGTCGGAATAGTTTGCGGTTCATTCTGCTTTGGCGACCCCGGATAAATAAGGGACTATAAGCCAAAGGAAAGTGAATAAATGAATGATTTCAAATGTTTGATGGGTGTATAGTACAGCAGGAGTACTTTTTCTTGGTTGTTATCCACAAATCAGATCAATGAAGATGCTCGTTTCATTCATCAAGCATGTGACCTTTGACTCCTGACAGTAAAACAGGACATCACCTCTGTTAAACCTCAACAGTGGACCATCTTCTTGGCATTTCCACTGTCTTCAGCCGTCAGCTATAATTCTGGGATGTTTTTTCCCTAGTTACTATTCCCAGATACATACAGTATTGTTTCTCAATGCAGGAAGCTCTGCTGTGGTGAATGGATTTCAAACTAATTGTACATTAGTCTTTTTTTCTATTGAACACGAAAGAAGAGATTGTGAAGAATGTTGGAAACCTGTAACCAGTGTTGTGCAAGTTACTTCCAAACTGTAATACATTACAGATTACTTGTTACTGTTATTTAAAAGTAATCCCTTACATTACAATATTACTGTCTCAGAATTGTAATATGTTACATTACTCTTATATTACTTTTTAGTTCATTTATTCATTTTCTTGTCGGCTTTGTCCCTTGCGGGGTTGCCACAGTGGAATGAACCACCAACTTATCCAGCACGATTTTACGCAGCGGATGCCCTTCCAGCCGCAACCCATCTCTGGGAATTTCCACACACACATTCACACTCATACACTACGGACAATTTAGCTTACCCAATTCACCTGTACAGCATGTCTTTGGACTGTGGGGGAAACCGGAGCACCCGGAGGAAACCCACGCGAACGCAAGGAGAACATGCAAACTCCACACAGAAACGCCAACTGACCCAGCCCAGCCGAGGTTCGAACCTGCGACCCAGCGACGTTCTTGCTGTGAGGCAACAGCACTACCTACTGCGCCACTGCGTTGCCTACTTTTTAGTTACTTTCACTAAAATAACTACAGAATTAGAACTTAACTTTCTAAAACAACCAAATGTACTGCAGAGCATTTTACGTCCAGTAGAAAGCAATATGATGTAGCAGAATGACTGTGACCTATCCAGGCTACTAACAATATAGTAGATAACTGGCAACATGAAGGCTCAAGACAATGCAAGAAAGGATGACAGTCAGATCCACAAATGATCTGTTAAAGTATGGTAGAGGTAAAGTGGTTATCTGGCAATATCTGTGAATAGCTTGACTATATTCATATTAGACACAACAGGCCTCTATGTAAACTCCAATGCCATGACAACATGCAGATTTCTTTTCTCTTCTTATTGTCATTATTGTATTCACTTTAAATTCAAGTGGCTCACAACACAAAACTGTCATGCACAAAGTGAGCATGATGAACAGCTTTCTCAATATTATGCTCGTGCACCGATTTCCTCTGTTTGTGGACAAAACTGTTTACGAGCTCTTAAATATACGCTGCTCGCATGCAAATTTTCTCACGTTCTCTCAAATATGCACTGCTCACGCACAAATGTTCTTGCGCGCTCTCAGTACACGGTTCGCTCTGTGAGATTATATGCAGACTCACAATTTGGGCCTTGTGTTCCCTCTTCCTTTTGTGCTTTTTGATATGATTTATATTAGTACACTATTTATTAACAATAACTAAAATGCTAAAATAGACTTATCATTTTTAATCTAATAACCATACCATTTTTGGCTGTATGTTATATGATGAGATATTTCCAGTTTTAAACAATTAAAGACACAGAGAATAGACGTTGGATGTTAAGAATACGTTTTATTTTAAAAACATTTATTAAACATCTAAAAGGTGCACCATATTAATCAAATCAAAAACATTTAAAGTAAAATATAACGAACGCAAGCAGAAATGTAACTAATAGATAATAGGGAAAAACGATAAGGTATTATAGCCTACTGGACTATTCACTCTTCAAATAAATCTCACTATCAATCTCATTTTATCATGGCAACTAAAATAAAGTGAACTAGTCTCTGTTGTCTTCCATATTGTTGATGAGATTGGAGGACATTTTCCTTGTCATCCTCTTCATTTTGAGGAGAAGCTGTTCCACAGGACCCCTGAACACACATATTGACATGTACTGTGTTGAACAGTAGCCTACTACAGTAAAGTACTTCAATTATTCTGTTGTGGTAATACTATAGTTGCTATGGTAACACAACAAGCGTAATATAAACAAATGACCCAGTGCTGCAGTTTTTTTTAACAATATAGGGTATATTATTATTTTACAATTCACCACACTTTACTATTCTTAATACAACAGTATGCTGAAGCATTCATTAACAAGTTGTAAATAATACTAGCCTAAAAAAAGGCAGTACACTGTACCTAACGCTCAAAAACACTAGTATTTATTATAGTATTTATATATTTACCTTAACCTGTAGGTAAATATTGTAGCAACATGTAAACCATATCAACATTCTTGAGATAACAATTTGACAAGAGGATCTCTGGAGAGCAAAAGCACGAAAAGAGGAGAAAACAAGGCACAAATTGTGAGCCTGCATCGTCTGACGGAGCGAGAGCAGATCATCCGCTCGTGAGCAGACTGTTTTGAGTGCACGCGAGGAGTTTTGTCTACGGATAAAGGAATAAAGGAAACCGGAGCGTTCGCTCGCGTACATGAATGCGCTCTCCACGTGTAATACTGCGCTTACGACAGTTGTCAGTGGAATATGAACGTACCTCCATCTCGCAAATGTACTGTCTTCTGCCATTTTCATCTATTTGCCGCTTTTCCGCTGTGCGTTAGAGCGTAACATTACTGCGAACCGGGCTGAGCCAATAGCCCCGGACCTCGAGCTCAGAGGCTGAAATCAATCCGCGCTCAAAGTTAAAAGTTCCAGTAGCCAGAGGGAGATTAATGACAACACACACGTATGTTTAACTCACCACCAACAGGAAATAGAACTGCGGTATTTTTTAAATGTTAATGTCTTGCGGGCGAAAAGTTTGTTGTAACGCACGCGTTACTGAACATGTACCGAGTAAAATATTACAGAAAATCTTTTAGTAATGCCTTACACTACTGCGTTACTGGAAAATGTAATAAGTTACTGTAATACATTACTTTTGTAACGCATTACTCCCAACACTGCCTGTAACCATTGACGTCCATAGTAGGACAAACAAACAGAATGGAAGTCAATAGTTACAGGTTTCAAACATTCTTCAAAATAACTTATTTTCTGTTCAACAAAAAAAAAAAAACACACTGGTTTGGAAAAAGTCAAGGGTGAGTAAACAGTGAGACAATTTTATTTTTGGGTAACCTATCTCTTTAGAGAGATCTCTCTAGAACCCTAAAGAGTATTTTTAATCTAAGAGTATGGTTATTGGTGATTCATACAATGCAAACCAATGGCTACTGACACTTTAAAGGTCAAAAAACCACATACAGTCAAAACAAAATTTCCAGCAGGCACAGGACATCAGCATGACGTCAGATTGATGTTGTACCCCAACGTCGTGGCGGCGTTGCATTTTGTTTGGAAATGAAAATCGGGTTGACATCAGAACCCAACATCAGGCCAAAGTCAATGTCCAACAGCCAACCTTAAATCAAAAAAATATCAATGTCTAATGATGTTACAGCTTGACGTTGGGTGGATGTTACCACTATGATGTCTTTCAGACGTTGGATTTTGGTTGACGGATAAATGTCGGTATTTGACCTCAATATGACGTTGGTTTAAGATGTTGGCCATCTGACATCACGGCCTAAAGCTAACCTAACATTCTAACCTAACCTAACGTCTTATTATGTTGTGTGCCTGCTTGGTTAATACCCACAGTTCCTGATGATAAATTATAAGGTATTATAAAGTGAAACAATCAGCTGAAAGTCAGTGATACTGCAGATAATACTGAAGATTATTTACAACATTCAATCCACAGCTTCAGCAAACAGTCCTGCAATTGCCACAAGTATTAATTTTGTTTTGCCTGCATATATCTGTTTAGCCTCTCAATGTGCTGGTATAGCATCCAGTTTTTATAAACAGGCCTAATCACAGGCTTATTGTGAAAATGTACCCCTGTATAGATTTCTAGAGAGCTCAAATTAAGTTGTCAGAGCTACACATGGCTGCATTTTGTCTTTAAATCAAACGGCTTTGAGGTGGTATGATGCTGCCAACAGCTTCTATTTCTTTTCGCGCTACCGGCTAACCGCTTACCTCTGTGTGGACAGCTTTACCGCTGTTACCAGTTTGCCCAGTAGCTAGCCATGTATGTAGACTTGAATCTTAGAGAGGAGTTGACCGCGACGACATGGTTCGAGTCCGTCGAAGATTGGTTCCAGAAAGCAGGTAAAACAAAAAGCAAAAAATAAAGTAACAAGTAAATAACAGGGTGAGAACATGGTAACATCTGAAAATGTGTTTAAAAAATGAAGCAGCCACGAGGGCTTTTCTTTTTCTGGATTGATTTTGAAAACACTGCGATTGGGTTTAGGGAAGTGGGTGGGCGAGTTAATTGATGCTTTTGAAAACACTATCGGTTGGGTTTAGGTAAAGGGGTGGGTCGAGGCATTCAGTCATTCGATTGACAGTGGCCTCTGGTGGATTTACGTGAGAACAGCTGGCGCAAATGGCACTCGCGAGAGAAATCCAGAAATCTATATAGAGTAGGGGTACAATCTCAGCTAAAAACCTTTTTAAATTGTCTACTATAGATTCAAAGTTAACCTAATTTTATATGGCTTAAAGTTATTTTGAAAATTAAAATACAATTTCCATTCCACCAAATTCCCGAGATTCATTTCTAGACCTGAAGAAAGACACGGTGTATATAGAGAACGATTTATTCTCAGTAACACCCTAATCTGAATTCAGAGCTTTGAATTTCAGCACATGTTTTCCAGCAGCGGCGTAAGATGTAGCTGTAATTGAGATAACATAAGCGCTCATGAAAACCCATTTCCCATTTTGTGGTATCTGCTGATCAGATATGCCGGCTTCACAGGAAACCGTATCGGCGGTGTGGGACTTTTATCTGTGATGGGCATCGCTGGCCTCTGCTGGGCGCTCAAAGCAAACGGCAGGTGCTCATATCTCACCCACCTGATTTCCTGACAATATTAATTCTACACTCAACGTGTCTATCCAACGGCTTGGGTGCTTTTCTGCTCAATATTGACTCTGCCGTCTCAGATACTCTGTTCAAATGTACTGTAATGAAAAATTTCAAAACGATACATCATTCGTCCTTTAATTTGTTTATCAGATGCGATCTGAATCATTCACTGACTGAACTCCACAAATGCTGCATGAGATTCCCAAGATGCGAAATCATCAGTGCAAGATCTGTGCTGGTTATTCTTGTATGGAATTGTTTTCCAGCTTAATCTGTCTTCAGAAGAATTGAGCTCTATATTTACATAGCTTGTATAGACAGACGACTAATACACACTCAAAAATAAAGGTACAAAATCTGTCACTGGAGCGGTACCTTTTCAAAAAATGCACGTTTGTACTCTACAGGTGGACATTAGTACCTTTAGGGTAGACTTTTGTGCCTTTTAATGTTCACTTTTATACCTTTAAGTTACTTTACTTACTTTTTTATACTTTAAGTATACATGTCTACATTTTATTTATTTATTTATTTATTTTTTTTTTGGGGGGGGGGGGGGTGATTTGCGGGAGTTTGGGGGAGCAAGGAGCATGGGGATGTATGTGAAGAGCGGTGGGGGGATGGTGGGGTGATTCCCTGAACTTCCGGGAGACTTGGGATGTCTGCCTTTGTCAAGAATACCTCATAAAAAGCACACGGTAATTTTTTATTTGTTTACATTTGTCAAGAATACCTCATAAAAAGTGATCCAAACCAGCATTAAAACAGTTTTACTCCCTGTTTCAGAACAAGGCAGAGCATCTACAGGTGTGAAATCACCCTCAATGTGTCAGGCATGGTTAATACAATATCTAGGGAGTCCCCTGTTGTTTTTCTCAGTCTCATTTTCAACATGATGCAGGCTTGTAGGCTTAAACTTCCATCTTCAATGTATTAACTTCATTTCAAGTCCCTTTTACATCCTGAATAAGCCATAATAAAAAAAAAAACGCACATTGCAGACCTTTCCCAACAAGCATGTTCTGTTATTAGTAGACATCTAACAGACAGACGTCAAAACATAGACGTCTTGGTTAAAACAAAGCCTAAAATTGGTCTAACAATAGCCAAAACATAGACTATAGTCATCAAATAGACAGGAATGAATGACTAAACCTAAAGTCTGTCTAATCTGTCTATTAGATGAATAGTCTATTTTTGGACTATTGTTGGATGTCTATTAGATTTTGACTAACAGTACAAGTTTAGCCTTTGTTTAAGCCAAGATATCTACACTGTAAAAAATTACGTGACAAAAAGTCACGACTGCAAATGTTTTAGGTTACTTTAAATAATTTTAATAAGTTAATCAGGTTTCAACTACATTTCTTAAGTTCAAAAGACGCACCCCTCACTTACAAAGGTTCAGAATTTGTCCCATACATGAGCTCATTTGTCCTATTTTGATTGCTATGTCATAATAAATTGAGAAAATAACCCATCGGAAAAGGCTTTAAGACCAAGCGAAATCCTGTGTTGTCTGTTGCTTCGGCGTGATTAAGGCAAGTTGAATGTGCTGGCTAGTTTGTTATTCGCCTAGTTTTCAATTTAAAAATTTAACAGATTCTCTTTTTTCTAATGATATATGATGTAATAAATGAAGTATTGTTCTCATATTTCTTTATTTTTAAATCTTTAGGAAATGTTTTAGTACATCAAAAAGTGTGGTTAAGATGACCATCCGACAAAAATAATAGTGCTTAAAATGTCATTAAAATGCTGTATTTAAACCTCATAGTTAAATAGAAAGGGCGGCACGGTGACGCAGTGGGAAGCACTCTCGCCTCACAGCAAGAAGGTCACTGGTTCGAAACCCGGCTGGGTCAGTTGCCGTTTCTGTTTGGAGTTTGCATGATCCTCCCGTGTTCGCATGGGTTTCCTCTTGGTGTTCCGGTTCCCCCACAGTCCAAAGACGGTAAGCTAAATTGTCCGTAGTGTATGTACAGGTATGTGTGTATGTCCTGGTCCTCCAGGTTGGGGGTTGAGCGTTGGGCTAACAACCCACCTCATAAAAACTAGATATTCATTCATTCATTCATTCATTTTCTTGTCGGCTTTGTCCCTTGCGGGGTCGCCACAGCGGAATGAACCGCCAACTTATCCAGCACGATTTTACGCAGCGGATGCCCTTCCAGCCGCAACCCATCTCTGGGAACAAACTAGATATTATGAAACACCAATATGGTGCAGCTAAATATCAACGTCAATATTAATGACCCTGCGAGTAAGTAAGTAAGTAAGTTAAATAAAAAATTAGGCGAATAACTGCAAAAGGTCCACTTTTAAGAAAAGAGAACCACCCCTTTTAAATTTAGGCTGTCTACGGGCCTGTAACTTAATATTTTTTGTAAGTTAATTGATATAAATTTGGATAACTAGAAAAGTGTACTAGATTCAACTAAAAAATTAAGGCAGCAAGATTTTGTTTACAGGTGTATGTTTGTGTGTCGAGGGGGCGTGGCCGAGAGCCGTGGGAGCGAAACGAGGCCCGCCACAGATGAGAAACACCTGTGGCGCGCACCTGCCTCCAATCCCACGGAAGGAGCTCTGGACTATAAGAGGAGGAACGATGGCAGAGGAGAGAGAGAGAGGACCGGGCCCGGACACATTGTTTTACTTTTGCTTTCAGTTTGACGGCAGTCTCCGTGAGGAGCTGCCGTCCGTTTGTTTTGTTTTAGACGGCAGTCTCCGTGAGAAGCTGCCGTCCCTTTTACTAATAAATATGTAAAACTTCGTCGGTTCTCCGCCTCCTTCTTCCCGGCGGCCAGGTGGCCGTGAACTTCATTACAGTTTGGATATCTTTTAAATAAAAATGCTTGACGAGTACTGTCAATTTTCCAAAAATTGTACATTATTTCCCAGGGGAGTGCATGAACTAACATAAAATCATTGCCTTTGAAAATTTAATAATGAAAAAGATATGTTCTAAGAATGTTTTGATATTCCCATTTGTAACGGAAGGACGCTGGACAACGTAGATGAGGATCCATGTGCAGAATATTCAGGCAGGCAATGCTCAAACAGGAACAAATGGTGTAATGAGGGTAATCCAGAAGTGTAGTCGTGGTCACAGGCAGAGGTCGGTGCAGGCAGCAAACAGGATTAAACAAAGAACAAAACAAGGGTCAGGAAACACGGCCAGACTGGATGCAAAGTTACAGGAGAAAAAGACTCAGCAACGTGTGTGTGAGTGAGGTGTATTTATAGTCCTAGTAATGAGTCTTTACCAGCTTAAGCTGTGTGTTTGGAACAAGTGTGCCTCACGCCTCCTTTTGAGTGATGCTCCCGGCTGTTAGATCGCCCCTGCAGTACAAGTTATAAACCCCGCCTCCTCCATGTTATTAAAGGGCCTTTGATTCAAAATAAAAAAAATTAATAACACTTGCTATAAAATTTCACGAAATATGCTTTTGGTCAATTAAGACACTGGTTATCAAGCTGATATAGGATCAGATGTTTGTTTTTGTAAAGAGTATGTTTTAAGCCAGTAATTTAGCCTCTCTGACTGGACCGTTGGAGCTTCAGGAGGAGATTGAAGTATCAATGTTCGATTTCTGTGTTATTTTACTCTCATAAAATTAGTTGTTCAGCAGTAAGCTATACTTTATGACCTATATACAGGATCTGATGGATCACTGTTTATTTGGTATGTGTGGACTTTGTTGGGCTTTATCTTTTTTTTATAGACTATGGTTTGCAATCAGGGAGAGAACTGGTGTGTGTGAGTTGTGCTTAATGGGATTTGTAGTTTATATCAGTGGCAGATTTGTAGTTCTCCAGCAAAACTCCAATCAACACTCCATAAAATGTTTTTGGGTTATTCCTTTGGTTTTGGATCATGGAATTAAAACAGAGAATTACAGCAGCAGTGGTGCAGTAATAGAAAAGTAACGAGGTCACAGGTGTATTTTTCCAGAGTAATTTACAACACCAATCAGAAACAAGAACCACAACTATCCATTTTATAACTGAATGTATAAAATGACTTTTTAAAGAGTATTGTAATATGTGTACAGCTCCTTCATCTCAAGGTTGGCAACAAAGCTCCAGGCTCTTTATCTTCTTTTATCTACACACGCTTATGTCTAAGAGGTCATCATTATCTGAATGAAAGACTGACAGCAGAACAGCAGGATTGAGAAGCAGCCGCAGGAGCCGATGACCTTCAGCACAGACCGTCAGATGCTTGCTGGACTCTTTCAAATGTCGGTCAGACACAGAAGCAGACACACGAGCCACATATTAGGGAGAAAGCAAGAAAAGTCGCTATTTGCATCAGAAAGGGCAACATATTCACAAATGTCAGGATCCTCATGAATGTGATAATGGTTTGCTAAGAGAAATTGTACATTTTCTGGAGATTGCTAGCACTGAAGTTGTCTTTGTATGCTTTTTTCCAGCAATTTTCACATTGTTTATGTGTTCCCTGAAGCAGATAAAACACTTCAGTCCCCGTGAGGTGAATTTTGATGAGCGATTCTCACCTACAGAGACGTGTTACATCTATTATCAAAATGAACAGGTGTGTGTTTGCAGGTGAACCTCCATGAATGCGAGACAAATGCTTATTTAAACGCTTTCCAGAAAGAGAGCAAATTAATGTCACTAGCTGTAACAATTTTAGGGATCGAGTTACGCAATATGACTAAGTTTAAAGAGCACCTATGACGAAAACCATCTTTTTGAAGCTGTTTGGACCAAGGTTATAATAGTTTTAGATTTTTCATTAGTTTTAGTTTTAATTTTGTTTTGACTTTTTGTTTTCAAATTCAGTTCGTTTTAATTAGTTTTTAGAGATAGATTTACTAGTTTTTATTAGTTTCTATATTTGGAAATTGTTCAGTTTTAGTTTAGTTTTTATTAGTTTCAGTATTAGTTTTAGTTTTTTTTCTCTAAATAAGGATATTTGTTAGATGCAAGATTTCAAATGGTGGAAATAGTTCTGTAGCTGACGCTGATTGGTCAGCTTGTATTTTTGGTTGTTTATTGTTTTGTATTTCATTATTTGGAAATGTATTTGTTTATGTTTATGTTATCAATTTTCTTGTTTCCGGTTGGCTTGAGTTGGAGGTCACATGATCTGTCTTGATTGATATAACCTGCAAGAGTTTGTGTGGACAATATAGTGAGATCTCAATACGAGCACCTGTAAAATGCTCCTGCTTATTCTACTGCTGGTTATCAGGCCAACACGGTAAATGAAACGACATTGTTTGTATATTATTTGTTTATTTTTATGTCCTTTGGACTGTGTTTGTGTAAAATATTTGGTTTGTTTGTTTATCCTTTAGTTTTCACGGTGTTCAATAAACTAAACTCATGGACATCAGTATTTGGGAAGAGTGGACTGTTTTAATAACCGGCGGGTAGCTACAAGTTCCATGGATTATAATAAATGCTTTTACACTCAAACACACACATGTTCCTTTAAACCCTCATAGTGGATTCAGGTCCATTTGACCTAGAAGAGATACATATAAAATGTTTAAAACTGCTGAGCTTTCAGTAAAGGGGGAAAACAAACTTTGCAAGTGATTTAATAACCTTATTATTTTATTTTAGTATCTTTAAGGTGTCTATTAAAATGTTATAGACTCTCAGAAAAAAAGGTACACGGTGGTACAAATAATGTTCCTTAAGGAACAGTTTTGTACCTTTGTAAAAGTTGTACATAATATGGTACAGAAAAGACCTCTTATGATACTGTTCTGTACCTTTTATGGTACAATTGAAATGAAGGTACACAATTGTTCTCATAAAAAAGGTACATAAGTGTTGGACAGCTCCTACTTTATTACAATATCTATGAAAATAAATATTACTGGAAAGGCAAAGTGATTTTACGAATAATTCCCATATTAAAACAAGAAGCATCATTTAAAAGCATATGTTTAAAGACACTCATAAACATTCATTATTAAGTTCTATAAAAAACAACAACAGGTAAAACAAAACTATAGGTATTGTAAACTTAACATTTACAGCATTTTTAATAAATATTTGGTAAGCATTTTCTGATAAATACATTTTTATTATTGATATCCGCACCTTCTGGCGTTTGCTTTTCACTATGCACGTGAGCTGGCAAAAGTCCTGCATATGCAAAGTGTTCATGCAGACATTTTATTATTGTAAAAGTAATCAAACATTGTGCATATATCGTTACAAAACTTTTGCATAATTCTATTTCTATTTTAAAATTAAGCAAATTAAATGAACTTTTAAGTGATTACAAAGGTATTGTGTGAAAATTAGAGAAAAAAGTTTTATATTGTACATGGGAGAATGTATTTCTGTAACATTTTTGTGAAAAGTGTTGTGAAATGTTTAGCAAAAAAATAGATCTTTTGATTTATGTTAAAGTATTTTTTATTCTTTATTGTAAATGGAAAAGGTGGATTTACACGAAAGGAAACTTTTTAAAAAACATTGATCAAAAATGTATTTGATAGTATTATGTTTTATTCATTCATTCATTTTCTTGTCGGCTTTGTCCTTTGCGGGGTCGCCACAGCGGAATGAACCACCAACTTATCCAGCACGATTTTACGCAGCGGATGCCCTTCCAGCCCCAACCCATCTCTGGGAACTTCCACACACACACATTCACACTCATACACTATGGACAATTTAGCTTACCCAATTCACCTGTACTGCATGTCTTTGGACTGTGGGGGAAACCGGAGCACCCGGAGGAAACCCACGCGAACGCAGGGAGAACATGCAAACTCCACACAGAAACGCCAACTGACCCAGCCCAGCCGAGGTTCGAACCTGCGACCCAGCGACGTTCTTGCTGTGAGGCAACAGCACTACCTACTGCGCCACTGCGTTGCCCTATTATGTTTTATATTTACTGAAAATAAATTGACGCATTTTGGATATAGAAAAATGCCTTTAAATAGTTCTTGAAGGAACACATATGACACTGTTAAGGTACAAAGTGTCTTGTCACTGTAGTGGTGCCTTCATGGATCAGATTTGTACCTTTGATGAAGGTTTAATATTGTATCTGCAGGTTTTAAAAACCAAAGATACATTTTACAGGTTTCTCATGGTACAAATCATATCCTTAAAGGTACAAACTGCAATGGTACAAATTTGTTTCTTTGTCTTAAGGTACAATTCTGTTCCATAAAAAGATACTGCCCCAGTGACAAGGGTTTGTACCTTCTTTGGTACAACATTGTACCATTTTTTCTGAGAGTGTATGTTTTGCATCAGGTTATTTTGAACCTTATAATAATACAGGGTGGGCTTTTTATATGGATACACCTTAATAAACTACATAGACAATTTCCTTCAGATGACCCCAAAGATAAAAGTCTAAGGGGGTCAGATCGGGAGACCTTGGGGGCCATTCAACTGGCCCACAATGACCAATCTACTTTTCAGGAAACTGTATAAATGGCCCACCCTGTATATAAAGCTCTATCAGTGTCTTTCTTTCACATAAAAAAAATTGTCTTTGCCCATATCGCACACTTATTTAAGCTGATTTTTTTGATAATATGTACATATTGATGAACCATTCAAGTGTTCTAATTTTTTGTTCATAAATAGGTCAAATGGTTAATGTAATGTAGAAAAAGTGAGATGAGCATGCTGCTCAGTTATTAATCCAATAGTAATATTTTGATATAATTTATATTTTGATTTGAAATCTTTTATATGATATATTTTTGATATATTTTGCAGTTTATTGTTTAGAACAGCCTTCATATTATCTATGCAATATATATATATATATATATATATATATATATATATATATATATATATATATATATATATATATATATATATTTTTTTTTTTTTTTTTTTTTTTTTTTTTTTTTTTTTTTTTTTTTTTCAAAACAAGCAGCTGTGTGTTTAGATATCATGTACTCTACATGTAGTGAGGGTGTGTGTGTGTGTGCGTGCATGCGTGTTTGTGTGTGTGTGGATGATGCGAACACAATTCATCCCCGGTTCAAATCTCTCTCTGTCTCCCCACTGACTCCCTGACTTATTTATGAAAGCCCACCAGGGTGTTCATGGGAAGGCATCAGAGGGATCCGTCACAGGCCTCAAGTCTCCACCAGTGCCCATCGATTTCCAGCTCTCGCAGCGGACACTCGTCATCCATCAGTATGGTAACAAGTCTTCATTTCTGCTGGGAAACCCACTCTTTTGACTTCAACAGCTGAGGACAAGAAAACAACATCTGGAAAACATTTAGAAAAGAACAAAGAAAATGTAATCAATTTCATATTGTAGTACATTGCAATAGGCAGTGTGAATATTTTTCAATGAATTTGTGTTAACTGCAACAATCAAATTTTGTATATCAGTTTGCATTTATGGGAAATTGTAGAGATATTTAATATTTATGAAGCATTTTTTAATTTTTTTTTGCAGCCAAATTAATAGAAAACATCCAAAAATACAGTTTAATTGGTCACTTTGTCTGTTTGTGTTTGTATATTGTAATGAATATATAGTCAAGGGTGTCACGGTGGCACAGTGGGTAGCAGTAGGTTGCTGGTTCAAGCCACGGCTGGGTCTATTGGCATTTCTGTGTGGAGTTTGCATGTTCTCAGGTTGTTTGCGTGGGTTTCTTCCAGGTGATCTGGTTTCCCCCACAGTCCAAAGACATGCGCTATAGGTGAATTGAATAAACTAAATTGGCCGTAGTGTATGTGTGTGTATGGGTGTTTCCCAGTGTTGGGTTGCCACTGGAAGGGCATCCGCTGAGTAAAACATATGCTGGATAAGTTGGCGGTTCATTCCTCTGTGACGAGCCCTGATGAATAAAAGAACTAAGCCGAAAAGAAAAAGAATGAATGAATATAGTCAAGCCCAAAATTATGTAATGTAATGTGTATTTATATAGTGCATTTATTGTGTATGGCCATACAACCAAAGCGCTTCACAATTATAAGGGGCGTCCCTCCACTCCACTACTAGCGTGCAGCATCCACTTGGATGATGCGACGGCAGCCACAAGACAACGAGACCAGTGCACTCACTACACACCAGCTATAGGTGGAGTGCAGAGACAGTGATAGTGCCAATTCGGTGGATTGGGATGATTGGGAGGCCATGATGGGTAAGGGCCGATGGAGGGAATTTGGCCAGGACACCGGGGTTACACCTCTACTCTTCATGAGAATTGCCATGGGATTTTTTAACAACAACAGAGAGTCAGGACCCCGGTTTAACATCTAATCAGAAAGACGGCGTTCACTGACAGTATAGTGTCCCTTTTACTATACTGTGAATTAGGACCAACACAGACTGCGGGATGAGTATCCCCTGCTGGCCTCACTAACACCACTTCCAACAGCAACCTAGTTTTCCCATGTGGTCTCTCATCCAGGTACTGACCAGGCTCAGCCCTGCTTAGCTTCAGTGAGTAACCGGTCTTGGGCTGCAGAGTGATATGGCTGTGGCACGGTGTTAGGGATATATGAAATTAATTATATCCCTGACTTGAAGTTACTTTGATTCAACCAGCAAGTGTTTTGGACCGTTGTCAGGTTGTCCTTCTTCCCATTCAAAAAGTAGGTAGCACATTTCGATGACGCAATATGCTACCCATCAGATTTTGCTACTAGTGTAAATTTTATTGTGGAGTAGTGTAATATAAAGCTGTTATATCACCCTAACCTTCCTAATCCCTAACCCCAATCTCAGAACCATTCAAATAGTGTTGGTAGCATAATCTGACACCCGCTTCGAATGTTATCACTTGATTGAATGGGCATTATCAGTGGTTATTAGCTGATATATATCAGCCAATAGGGGCCTTTGCACCTACTAGTAGGCTCAAAAGGCTGTTAACATCCATCCACATGGTTAATCAGCTATACTAATAGAGAAGACGCCAGATCCAGATCTGTTTTTACGTCACTGTGACGGTTGGGGTTGGGGTAGGGGTAGGGGTAGACGTTAATAAAATACAATTAATGGGGAATTGTATAAATAATATAAATAATTATTGTGGTTAATCAGCTATACTAATAGAGACTCCAGATCCAGATCTGTTTTTACATTACTGTGATGGTTGGGTTTAGGGTTGGGGTAGGGGTAGATGAAAATAAAATACAATTAATTGGAAATTTAATAAATAATATAAATAATTCTCGTTAACTTCTCCTATAAGATAATAACAGGATGTACAAAAGACATCATTGTGGGAAAAATATATATATATTTCTGAGCTATTATTTACATTGAACAAAATGTTTGTCAGAATTTGCCAGAGGTATAAATAATTTCTTATTATCTGATTGTATAATATAATAAAAATATAATAATAAAAATATAATAATTTGTTTTCCTTTGGTTTAATCCCTTTATCAATCAGGGGTCGCCACAGCGAAATGAACCGCCAACTTATCCAGCATATGTTTTACACAGAGGATACCCTTCCAGCTGGAACCCAGTACTCGGAAAAAACCATACACTCTCACATGCACACACACACACTACAGCCAATTTAGTTCATCCACGTTTTTGCAAGTTTTAATGTAATCAATAAATTTGAGATTTAATAATTTAATAATAATGTTTCAAGCTTGTGAACACAGCATCTTTTATAATGCATCTTTCAGTACCAAGATACTGCAAGAATGCTGACCTTGATAAAACAACATTGAGATCTGGCATTCAGTTATAGAAACAGATCAGTTTAATGCGGTTTCATCTTCTCTTCAATCTCAGCTCTGAACAGTGAATGTATTGAATAAGGCCAGAACCGACTAAATTACAGCCTTAAAACAATTTATATAGCAACTCTAAAAGTCAGATTCATGTCAGGAAAAGCATAAAGGTGAAAAACCTTGAAACAAGTCATGTTGACTAGAGCCATTCATCTCCATGAAAACTGCAGTTTGCAGCGTATACAGATTAATTCATTTTTAATATATTTGATATACTGTAGGTGAATGGTGAACACAATTCATGGGGTTTTTAAGGACACTACAGTATAGTAAGTGAACAGGTCTTTCAGCAGATTGTTTTGACTTGGTATGTGTACAGTACAGTATGTTGGTGTCTGTTTAGTCTCTATTGTAATAGTGACATGTGGTCATGTCAAGTGGTCATTGGCATGCCCTTGTGGTTCTTTTCAGTAACTTGTTTAAAATGTGAGCGCTAAAAAGCCTAAATGAACCTTTTTACTCTTTCTATACCAGCCTGATCTCACGAGAAAGCGTAGCCTACGTATTTTACATTTTGTCAGTTTAGTGGCTAATTCGTAGGAATTTGTATGAGTTCAGTTGTAAGAAAATGTACAATTTTAAAAAGGAGACGTGGCACCCAACCCCGCCTCTAAACCCAACCATCATTGGGGAAGAGCAAATTGTGCTAAATTGTATGAACGAAATCGTACAAGTTCATAAAAATTAGCCACTAAATCAAAAGGTTACGAATTGCCGTGAGATAGTGTTGTTTCTACACATTTCTGCACACTGTAAATGCTAAAACCTTTGTTCTTTTTTTTAGATTTATGCACATGCATTTATGAAATATGGACTCATATCATTTGGTTATTATGTGTTTATTTAGATTCTCCCCGTGTTCATTTATTTTCGAAGGAATCATTGATTTAATTTGAAACATTCTCGCAAAAAAGACAGATTTATGATAATCATACTCAGTGGTGGAAAGAGTACTGAAAAATCATACTCAAGTAAATGTAGTTTAAAGTATCTTCTTGGACACTTTTAATGCTTCCAAACAGTTTGCTGCATGTCTTAAGCTAGTTAAGTATGATGCGATTTACTTTCTATTTGCTTTCTATTTGATCACCCCTCTGCGTACCGACGGCAAATGATTTAGCATCGGCAGTGTGAAGGTATCTCACTTGTACAGTCAAACCGATCTGCTTCTCCTTTATTTTAACAATTTGAATTGACCGTTTATTTGTCACAATCAGAGATGTTTTAAGTGAGAGTTTCAGAACTTGTTTGAGTTTATTATGTCTGAGCGATTACTGCAAATTACTTATCTACAATGATATACTGTATTCAAACAGCAATCAATTTAGTTAAATTGACATGCTTGCATAAAGCGTAGTGCAAATATAAATACCCCATTTATTTACAATAGGCTGTTAAACGGAAATGGTAGACCGTGATGACGTCAATAATATGCAAATTAGCGTATGACGTAATCTAGCGACTTTTAGCGACTTTTCGGACAGAGCTTAGCGCTTTTTCGTTGAAAATAGTTGGCAACAGTGCTTTCTTCAACACACCTGCCTGGAAGTTTCTAGTATATCTAGGCTCAATATGCGAGTATTAAAGTTCAGAGATATAACTTATTTACCTCAGGAGTTTTCCTAATCAAGACGGTTAAAGTAAACATTACCATGGAAATCTATATAAAGGAATAAACACATTAAGAGTGTTTATTTGCTGAAATTCGTATTAAAATTAGTATTATTTGTGTTGTGCAACGTATATTTACAATGTTTTTATGCATAGTATATATATTGAAAAGGGGAAAAACAATAAATCGTTGTATGAATGCTGTAATGTTTAAAATATTTTCCACTAAAAACCATAAAAACGCATGAAGATCATGTGACCATCAGGAAGAACGCAGATCTCATTTCTCACAGGGCGCGTTCTCTGTTCTGGCGGTCTCCCGAGTTTGTTCTTCCGAGGTGACCTGGCAATACCGGTCTCCACAAGAACGCAAGTCCATTCTCTGCGTTCTTGGAATTGAGAAACAGCCAAAGAGCTTGATTAGCTGGTTCAGGTGTGTCTAATTGGGGTTGGAACTAAAATATGCAGGACACTGGCCCACTAGGACCGAGTTTGGGCACCCCTGCTGTAAACAGATAGGCTATTACTGCAAAAATGAAACAGCATAATTATTCTGACCTGTTCTGGAGTTATACTAAATTTGATTATATTGTACAGGATTTTCTTGATGCCAAATGTTTGAAACATAATGGATACCCAGATAGCAAGCCGACATTGAATCAATGTCGATGGTTATAAGCGTCAGTATCAGTCGTCGATCAAATTTCGACATTGAATCAACGTTCTTTATTTGGTCGGTACGTCGGAAGGTTATTACATCGAGAATAAAACATTGATTCAATGTCGAAATGAAGTTGACTCTTCAACATATAGGCTACCCGACGCATCTGGTCGAAATCATAACATTGATTCAATGTCGAAATGAAGTTGACTCTTCAACATATAGGCTACCCGACGCATCTGGTCGAAATCATAACATTGGTTCGATGTCGAAATGAAGTTGACTCTTCAACATATGGCTACCCGACGCATCTGGTCGAAATCATAACACTGGTTCGATGTTGAAACTTGATTGGTGGACTCGGAGTCGGTTCTTCTGCGTATTCGACGTTTCACATGTTTTATTTGTCGTTTTCCCAAGAATTTATGTCAAAATGTAACTTTTTAGATGTGTAAATTAACACTTTACCACTTCCTATACGTTTTTTAGTAAGCCCATGTCGCCCTGTGCGTACCCAGGCTATTAACTGCAGCTGATCTATAAAGGTAACGTTAAGGTAAATGAAAAGCTGTTTTGGTTATTTAATTTTCGATTTCAACACGATTAACTTCACTTTATGACTTCAATGCTTTTTAACCTGTGTAAAGTATAAGATGATCTGTCAAATCGATTTGGAATGAGCATAAAACACATATGTAAGTGTTGCTCTAGCTAACGTATAGGCTAAGTTATGAGAAACGGTTCGCAAATAACATTACGCATCATCGAGCTAACGTTAAACGAGATTTTTCAACACGTTATTACGCTAGCGAAGTGAATCGCTGTCAGTTTACTGTTTTGTTTGCTTTATTTTTTTTCTACATTTAGTGACGAACTCTTCGCCAGAGACGGTCCACAGCATTGAATGGGAAAAGCTTATAGAGGTAAAGTTGGTTTTATATTCGCACATTCGTTCATTTAGAAGTCTCTATATTGTTTACCATGTTACTTTGAATATTCGATCGAAATTAGCATGCAAGTGTGACTTCAAAACAACATAAACACTGTTTAGTTGACTGTAAACAATGTTGTACTTTGATAGTCATTTGCTGCTAATATTTCCCCATTTAGAATTTGCAAAGAATACTTTTCTGACATTATATTATTGAGGAGAATGTCTGAATATCTGAATATAAAACCAACTTTACCTCAATTGTTCACAAACCATGCTTGTCTGTTTTTTTTTTCTGATTGTAGTGCTATGTTCTGGTGTGCATTTTTTTTATTTTCCTGTTTATTAAAATTTATTTTGTCTACATGCTTTTCTCTTGAGGTTACTGCAGTTTACTTGTACAAGTATCTAAAACAAATGTTTGTAAACGCATTTATTTTGAAAAATATTTAATATCATTAAGCTTTTTAGAATTTCACAAGAAAATGAAATCCAAGATCATTTAATTTCTAACAAAATACCATGTTAACTTAATATTCTGTGTGAGGAGGAGTCAAAAATTGTGGCAATTTTATGGTACCAATACTGTGGGTTGAACTGAAAATTTACCTTGGAATTGTACTTTGTAATAGTAGATACTGTACCTGGTGAGATTTTCCTAGTAACATGTTTTTTTTTCTTACAATTTTTTTAATGGCAGTTTCTCTGAAATCTCCAGCTGAAGACATCAAGATCTGTAACCTGTGCCTGGACAGACGTCTATTCCAGTTCTGCCTACACCACACTAATCTCTCTGCCTATGTATGGATCACTGACTATTATGTTCTCTGAAGGTATTACTGGAGCGAAAGAACAGCACCCATGACTGAAGTTTCTGTTAGTGACCAGTATATTTGAAGTCTGAGAAAGTTTTTTTTTTTTTTTTTTTTTAACAAGTTGCAAATGTTTTTTTTTTTTCCTCTCTCACACAAACACACCAAACGACTGGTTGTGCCTATAGTACAGTGTTCTGACAATCTTTTAGCGTTTTTATGGTTGTATTAAATGCATCTTTATTGTTACAAAAATCTTAAGTAATTGTCACAACACAATGCACATTTGAGTTTTAATGAGAAGGAGAATTACCCAACATGGCTCAACACTTAAAAAAAAAAAAAAAAAAAATTTTTACTGTCCTGGTGTGGAATTTAAATTTGAAATTAAGATGGAGAGCAGGAAGTAAAAAAAAACTGAATAGGAGACGTAAAGGAAAGTCTGTATTTTTTAAATTCATACCATATTACAAAGAAGAAATAAATAGAAATATTATGAAGAGGACCGTTTTTTACTGAAATAAAATGTATGCTCAGCTCTGACGAGACGCAGTTTAAAGTAGTTTTGTTTTTTACATATAGATTTTATTGCTTTAAATTATTTTAATGTTTTTATATTTACAGTTTGTATATAAAACGAACGCTTAGCTTATTGTTCGCAGTGATCGTTATAATAGGATCATGTGCATTGCATATGGTTATTCAGTATACGTTACATTCTTTGGTCGCAGCGCTGTATTTTATTTATTGCATTTAGTCATTAAACAATGATATTTTGAAAAAAAAAATAATAATTGTAGTTAATAAACAAGCTTGCAATTCTTACCGGTTGTTGTAATATTTGAAGCTTGTTCTCAGACAAGTGTCTGGGTCACTAATACTTCGTATTTCTGGAAAATCCGAGATGGAATTCTAGTAAATGGTGGCACTGTAGACGAATGGCTTCCCGATAGTTTCACACAACCTAAAATAATTTGTTTTTATTTATTGACCCTGCTAATCCAGCAAGAATATTTTTTCTATGGTTGCATCTGAATTTTAGTTTCTGTGATTGTATCTTTCTAAATTCATTAAATAAATGTTGTTCTTTAAACAGTTTAAACATTGTGATTTAAACCTGTGTTTTGTTAATTTTGTTACTATGCACATCTGAAATAAAATGCATTTTTTACTCTAATGAAAAATACATGTTGAAATAGAACACAAATAGACAAATGTATTTAATATTCTACAGTTTTACTTTTTGAGAAAATGGTTTTGACTATTTTAGTCAGTAATTTAAATGTTTTCTCTGTTTGTTTAAGTGTAGAAGGTTTGAATGAATTCATGCTCTTAACAGATATTCACAGCTGTGTGTTTGTATCAATAAAAAATGATGACAGATTGTGGTGTGTTTTGTTATATATACAGAATAAATTATAATATGTATTCTTGTAAAAAAATGGTGATTAGGTCATATGGATTGGTTTAATGTTGAAAATGTTGTTTAAGCATTCATTTAAACGTTAAATCATTTAGATAGATTTTATGTTGAATATGTGTGGATTCTATGTTGTTCCAATCGACTTAAAATCAACATCGTTTCAACATTAGATAGACAAACTAATTAGGTCGATTATATGTTGAATATGTGTGGATTCTACGTTGTTCCAGTCGATTATAAATCAACATCATTTCAACGTCAGGTGGACAAACCAATTAGGTTGATTACATGTTGAAAATGTGTGGATTCTATAACGTCGTTTCGATCGACTGAATATCAACATCGATTCAACGTTGGGTAAGTAACCAATTGTGTCGATTTCAGGTTAGATTTGAATGGAGTGCCTGACGTCGTTTCAAACATTACCCCGATGAGCAAAACGATGTTGAATCGATGTCAAAAGAAACGTTGATTTTAGGTTGAAATGATGTCATTTTGCTATCTGGGTAGATACAAAGAATAAAGATTTAAAATGACAATTATATGATTCTAAAAGTCTAAACTGACAACATTTATTATTATTTTTTAAATATTATAAACTACTGACCTCCTGGTTGAAAGAAACATTCATTTACTGCATATGTGTCATCATAACTGATTTGGTATGATCCATCGCTCCCCCTGTCTCGGTGGTTTGGTCTGTATTCAGAAGGTCAGATTACTGTGCGTGTGCCCTCATCCTGCGCACAGATGCGCGTTTACTGTGAGCGACTGCAGAAACTCATCACAAACATCCCTGCACGACAGACCCGGGACATGGAGAGAGCTTCAGACTGAAATTCAGTGAGTTATTTCTACCTTATTTCTCTCTTTTCTGACTCATGCATGTTCAGGGGAAGATGCAGCATCACTTGCTCACTGACACAAGGAAAGTCTGTGAACACCTGGATGAGGCGAGAGTTCATGCGTGGAGATATTGATGTATGAAGTGGTCAGACTGATGGATTTATTGTGTTATGGGTCTTGCCTGATGTTTAGATTTTGGACAGTCAGGAGTCAGGAATAACTGTTTGTTGTTGTTTGGGTTGAATTATTCCAATGTGCTCTTACAAGTTTTGTTGGAACTTAATGTTAGATAATTGATGTAAATTTCCCAGTGATGGGTTGCAGCAGGAAGGGCATCCGCTGACCCCAGATTAATAAAGGGACTAAGCTGAAAAGAAAATGAATGAATGAATGAATGAATGAATGAATGAATGAATGAATGAACTTGATGTAAACGTAATTTGTTTACTAAAATGTTTAGGTTTAATTAAAGTCATAAATACTCCAATGTTGAAAATTCAAATAAATTCTAAATTTAAATTATATATTCGATACTTTTTGGTATTTAAATATTTCATTTTATATATTATTTAATCCGATATATTATGATTTATAGTTGTGTTTGTGTAAAAAGCATTTTTCTATTCTTTAAATTTCTGTACTGACTACTAATATTTCAATTATAATAATTGAAAATAGGGCAACACGGTGACTCAGTGGTTAGCACTGTCACCTCACAGCAAGAAGGCTGCTAGTTTGAAATGTATGCTGGATAAGTTGGTGGTTCATTCTGCTGTGGCGACCCCCTGATGAATAAAGGGACTAAGCTGAAAGAAAATGAATGATAAGAAAATAAAATGTTGCCATTTAGTGGAGTTTTGCATGAAATAAAATTTTTCATAAACGTTTACATTAATTTTTTGACAATATGATGCCAATTTTTTAACTTTTAGAAGAGTTATTTGTTGCTATATTACAGATTTTTTTGTCACAACAACTGAAAGCATTAGTTATTCTGACCAATTGTCATTTTTTGAAAAAAATTAAGATGTAAATGACAATGTTTGTATTGAATTTTGGATTATATGCTATCAGACTACAAAAGAAAAAGAAAAAAGTTCCATTAAAACCAACGATTTTCAGCTGAAGTCAGAATTATTAGCCCCCATTTGAATTTTTTTTCTTTTTTAAATATTTCTCAAATATTGTTTAACAGAGCAAGGATATTTTCACAGTATGTCTGATAATATTTTTGGAGAAAGTCATGTAGAATAAAAGCAGTGTTTAATTTTTTAAAAACTATTTTAAGATCAAATTTTTTTTTTCGATAGTCTACAGAACAAACCATCGTTATACAATAACCTGCCTAGTTAACCTAATTAACCTAGTTAAGCCTTTAAATGTCACTTTAAGCTGTATAGAAGTGTCTTGAAAAACATCTAGTCAAATATTATTAACTGTCATCATGGCAAAGATAAAATAAATCCATTATTAGAGTTATTAAAACTATTATGTTTAGAAATGTGTTGAAAAAAAATCTTATCTCTGTTAAACAGAAATTGGGGAAAAAAATAAACGGGGGTGAATAATTCTGACTTCAACTGTATATATGCATGATTGACGATATATGATTAAGAATATTATGCAAAATATTTTTTAAAGTTGTTCAACCTCCTTTTACTCTTTAGTGGTGAAAATATTTGCCCTGATATTTTTGTTCTTGCTGTGCTGTTTTGAATGTTTCTACTTTTATATGGCAAAAAAGAACATAAGCTCAACAGTGATGCATTTGAAATGATAATTTCTTCTCACGTGAGTGACTGCATGAAGAAGATACCTCTAAGTAAAGTAAAATAAAATGAAATAATTGTAATAATTGGGTTATTCAAAAGAAGTTCACATAAAATATTGATGCTCTGAATTGTGCTCAGAGTGGTTTTTATTTTTTTACTAAAATCAAAAATGAGTATTCATTTGTTGTGTTCGACCCTAGCTGTGCTTTCAAAACAGAATAGCACTTTTTAGCTCTTTTTAAAACCACATCAATCATGCAATACATGAAATGCTTCACGTTCATGCACACATCATTGCTGAATATTTTGAGATCAGAAGGAAATATTTTAATGTCATTGTGCTGATATTTATGCATGAGCTGTTGAGAAGCAGATTTTTCTTCAATGTTAAAGAAGGACATGTGTGTATCCCGTCTCATGCTGTAGGGGGAGCTCTTCATCATCGATGTGCTCTTAGGAAAGTTTTGAGCTCTCAGTGAGAATCAAAAAGCATCCTGAGACCTTGAATCAGTGTGCGTGTGTGTGTGTGTCTTCATAGACTAAATATTGAATCAGCTGTTCTGAGTAGGGAAGAAAACATTGGCTTCTTTAAGTTCAGGGGAAACAGAAAAGTATTTTGCTGGAAGACTTTGAAATATACAGTTTTTATGACTCGCATGTAAATATGCTTGCATTTAAAGGAATAGTGTTTTCAAACCTTCATGAGTTTTTCCTTTTTTTCTGCTGAACACAGAAGATATTTTGAAGACTTGTGGAAACCCATTGACTTGCTTAGTATGAAATTCAATTGCAAAATCCGTAAATTAGCAGTTTTCTGTATTTTGTGATTCATGTTTTTTTATTTCTTATATTTCCCCATTTATTTATGCTTTTGAATTGCATTATGGGACGTTCAACTTTCCTACATCAACTTTAACCTTGAAAAGTTTTTCAACACATTTCTAATTATAATATTTTTAATATCTTATCTCTAATGATTTATTTTATCTTTGTCATGATGACAATAAATAATATTTGTCTAGATATTTTTCAAGACACTTCTATACAGCTTAAAGTGACATTTAAAGGCTTAACTAGGTTAATTAGGTTAACTAGGCAGGTTAGGGTAATTAGGCAAGTTATTGTATAATGATGGTTTTTTCTGTAGACTATTGGAAAAAAATTGCTTAAAGGGGCTTATAATTTTGACCTTAAAATGGCTTTTAAAAAAATTAAAAACTGCTTCTATTCTAGTCAAAATAAAACAAATAAGACTTTCTTCAGAAGAAAAAAACATTATCAGACATACTGTGAAAATTTCCTTGCTCTGTTAAACATCATTTGGAAATATATTTAAAAAATAAATAAAAACTCAAAAGGGGGCTAATAATTCTGACTTCAACTGTATATTGTCTGGGTTGGTGTTGTATATTGCGGTACAAAAATCTTGTAATAAACTGTCAGTACATTTTTTGTTATTTTACAGGTTTATTTCTCTTATACATTCTTATGTATTCTTATACATTGTTATATCAAACTACTAAAATGTCAATAAGTCACTTTGTTAAACTGTAGAGTTGAATTTTCAATATCAAAAGTGGACCGAGCATAGATCAACATCCTATAATGCAATTCACAACAGTAAGTAAATGGAAAACACTTGTGAATCCCAAAATGCGGAAACTGTTAAGTTAGTTTTTACAGTGTAGTTTCCAACAATTTACAAAATATCTAATTTTTTGATCAACAGAACAACACAATTAAAACAGGTTTGAATCAAACGATGAGCCCACAGTAAATTATAACAGAATTTTCAGTTTTGGGTGAACTAACCCTTTAAAGTTTGTTTTTGTGTGTTGAATTTTTATATTGAATATTTAAATATTTATATATTTTTGTATTCATGTTTTTTTTCTTGTTTATTTGTTAATTTATTATAATTTTTTTATTTATTAATTGAATTTTATTATGGGGGCGGCACGATGGCTCAGTGGTTAGCACTGTCGCCTCACAGCAAGAAGGCCCCTGGTTCGAGTCCCAGGTGGGTCCGTTGGCATTTCTGTGTGAAGTTGCATGTTCTCCCCGTGTTGGTGTGGGTTTGCTCCGGGTGCTCCGGTTTCCCCCACAGTCCAAAGACATGCTCTATAGGTTATTGAATAAAGTAAATTGGCCGTAGTGTGTGGGAATGAGTGTATGGGTATTTTCCCATACTGGGTTGCGGTTGGAAGGGCTTCCGCTGTGTAAAACATATGCCAGAATAGTTTGCAGTTCAATTCGCTGTGCCGACCTCTGGAATAGGGACTAAGCCGAATAAATGAATGAATGAATTTCATTATGGGACCATGATCTTTCCACCGCAATTAATAACTTTTGATGTTGAAAAGTTAAAATAAAACGACTTTTATTGTCAATAATTATTGTTTGAACTGATATATTGTCTATGTATTTATCAGTGTTGTAAATTACAGTAGAAAACCTGGTAATAAACTGCAGTTTTTCTGATTGTTTATTTTATAGTAAATTGTTTCAAACTACTAAAATGTCAATACATTTAATTTATTTACTACAGTTGTATTTTCAAAATCAAAAAAGAGATCAACATCACATAATAAAATTCATCACTGTAGATCAGGGGTTCTCAAACTCAGTCATGGAGGTCTGGTGCAGATTTTAGCTCCAAATTGCCTCAACACACCTGCAAGGATGTTTCTAGAATGCCAGGCTGCGGTCACACTGGAGTTTAAGCCTGCAAAATTCTGTAGTACGGCGCTGCGAAAAGGGGCGGGATTAAACAAGATAATTAGACAAATGCGAGCAATTGGTCCATATTTTAAATTTCTGAACAGAGAGGTCATGTTTTGATACTCAATTGGTCTCACGCAGTCAAGTGATGCGATTTTGCATGTCAGAGTTCACCAAGTATGAACTTTGCAATGCAGCGAACTGCGAAACTTGTCGCACGACTGGTCTGCGTTTCTGGTCTGACGCATTCGCGTGCGTATGAATGGAATGGGGAGAAAAGTCTAGTGTGACCGCAGCTTAACTTGATTAGCTAGCCCAGGTGTATCTGATTGGGGTTGGAGGTAAAATCTGCAGGACACCAGCCCTCCAGAACCGAGACTGAGAATCCCTGCTGTAGATAAACAGAAAAAAAAACAGTGATCACAAAATATATTTAAATATTCAACAATACATCCTATCTGATGATGTGTTTAAGGGCATGAGGGCAGGGCAACCTGTCAATCACACTGTAAAAAAATGTCTGTCATTTTTAACAGTACAAAAACTGCTACAGTTAAAATTTTGAAACCTAGTTGACAGTAAGTTTCTGTATATAGGGAATGTACACTACTGGTCAAAGTTTGGGGTCAGTTTTTATTTATTTATTTTTTTATTATTCTGTTCATCAAGGTGGCATTTTATTAAATGAAAAAAAAAGTGAAATATTTATAAAAAATTTAAATAAGTGATTTCTTATTCTATGTAGCTTCAAATGAAATTATTACTCCAGTCATTATTGCTTTTATTACTATTGCCATTATTGATGATGATGATGATGATGATGATAATAATAATAATAATAATAATAATAAATATATATAATAATAATAATAATTATTATTATTATCATTATTATTATTACTATTATTATTATTATTATTATTATTATTATTATTATTATTATTAATATTATTATTATTATTATTAATATTATTATTATTATTATTATTATTTTTTTTTTTTTTTTTTTTTGAGTGATTTCTGAAGGATCATGTGACTCTAAAGACCAGATTAATGAAGCTGAAAATTCATCTTTAAAATCACTGTAATGATTAAATTATAAACTACTTTTGAACAGTTATTTTATAGTGCAATAACATTTCACTATTTTACAATTTGTACTGTATTCTTGATGAAATAAATGCAGCCTTGGTGAGCAGGATAAGCTTATTTTAAAACATTTAAAAATCATACTGACCCCAAACGTTTGACCAGTAGTGTAAACTTTTTGCAGAATTCCCTGCATGACATTTTTTGTTGACATTACTGTGGTAATTTTTTGTTTTAATAGTTCATAAATGTACCATAAAAGGTAGAAATTTATTTTATGTTCATAGTGTATTTTTAACAATTAAATTCTGGCAACAACAGCTGCCATTTTTTTATCATAAATTTACAGGGTTTTTTCCACAGTGCACAGGAGATCCACCAATAGAAAACCACAATTCAGTCCCGGATAGAGAAAATTCTTGCCTTTAGATTTTCCTGTAAAAAGAAAAAAGTAGATGTATACAATACAGAAAAATTGTACATTTACATGACAATTATCTCAGAAATTCGTTAACAAATAAAGCCTGAAACATCATTGCAAAAACACTCTTTACCTGTGGTAGAGTCAATGTAAAGTCTGTAAATATAACATTATACCGTTTAGTATTCTTTGACATACAGTAGGAGTTCTGATTAAATATTCAGGGAAGCGCTAACCCTTCCAGTGGATTCGATTTATCTATAATGAACATATCCTTTGCTTTACCTCTCAGCTCCTACAGAATATATAAACCCTGACAGTAACAGTCATGTTTCAGATAATACATTTCATCCTTAAAAAGAGGTTTTGCCGCAGAACTACTGTCAGGCGCTCTCTTTATGGTAGAATTTTAAGGTGTAAATCTTGACAAGTGTTTCCTTTGCTTGCTTCACTATAATGACTACTTCATTATTGACAGTTCAAGGTTACAGTGTCATTCACTCTGGAAGATCAAAAACAATGTCTCCATCTGTGACCTTGCGTTAGTGTGTTATGATGTAAGAAGTGGATTGCATTTAGCAGAATGGTATTTTGTGGGACAGCATGGTGGCTCAGTGGTTAGCTTTGTTGCTTTAAAGCAAGAAGGTCGCTGGTTCGAGTCTCGACTGGGCCAGCTGGCATTTTTGTGTGGATTTTGCATGTTCTCCCTGTGTTTGCGTGGGTTTCCTCCGGGTGCTCCAGTTTCCCCCACAAGTCCAAAGACATGCGCTGTAGGTGAATTGAATGAGCTAAATTGGCCGTACTGTAAGTGAGTGTGTGCAAGAGTGTGTAGGTGTTTCCCAGTGTTGGGTTGCGCCTGGAAGAGCATCTGCTGTGTAAAACATATGCTAGATAAGTTGGTGGTTCATTCCGCTCTGGCGACCCCTGATTAATAAAGGGACTAACCTGAAAAGTAAATGAATAATAAAAATGTAAGGGCAACGTGGTGGTGCAGTGGGTAGTGCTGTCGCCTCACAGCAAAAAGGTCGCTGATTTTAGCCTCGGCTGGGTCAGTTGATGTTTCTGTGGGGAGTTTGCATGTTCTCCCCATGTTGGTGTGGGTTTCCTCCGGGTGCTTCGGTTTCCCCCACAGTCCAAAGACATGTGGTTTAGGTGAATTTGGCTCAATTGTCTGTAGTGTATGTGTGTGAATGAGTGTAAATGAGTGTTTCCCAGAGATGGGTTGCAGCTAGAAGGGCATCTGCTGCGTAAAACATATGTTGAATAAGTTGGTGGTTCATTCCGCTGTGGCGACCGCAGATTAATAAAGGGACTAAGCCAAAAAGAAAATGAATGAATAATGAAATGTTGTATTTTGTTAATATTTCTTTATCAATTTGTTTATGTACATTAACCAATATGAATAATTTCATTTAATTTTAACCAGACAAAAATATTGTATGGTTTAAATAAATAGAAATTAAAGAATAAATATTTAAATATTAATAAATGTATTTATATTGAATAAATATAAAATATTTTATTATTATTATTATTATTATTATTATTATTATTATTATTAGTAGTAGTAGTAGTAGGAGTAGTATTAGTACACACAAATATTCAGCCTTAAAGTTAATTTAATTTTATTGTAATTCAATCAAACTTAAAACATCAAGTTCAAATTAAAAGGACAAATTCCTAAAACCTAAAAAGTTAATCAACTTAATAAAGCAAAGCAATTATTTTTCTTTCTTTTATAGAATAAACAAACTCCAAAACAATTTTTGTTCCCTTTAACAAAATTGTAATTTATTATTATTATTATTATTATTATTATTATAGCAATTACATTTATGTAATTATTTTGTAATTAAATAAATATATCTATTTAGTTCAGTAATATTATGTTTGTTTTCATCAGACTGTATGTACAGTTGCAGTCAGAATTATTAGCCCCCCATTAAATTTTTTTTCTTTTTAAATATTTCCCAAATGATGTTTAACAGAGCAAGGAAATTTTCACAGTATGTCTGATAATATTTTTTTTCTTCGGGAGAAAGTCTTATTTATTTTATTCGGCTAGAATAAAAGCAGTTTAAAAAAAAAAAAAAACATTTGCAAGGTCAATATTATTAGCCCCTTTAAGCTATTTTTTCGTTATACAATAACTTGCCTAATTACCCTATCCTGCCTAGTTAACCTAATTAACCTAGTTAAGCCTATAAATGTCACTTTAAGCTGAATACTAGTGTCTTGAAAAATATCTAGTCAAATATTATTTACTGTCATCATGGCAAAGATAATAGAAATCAGTTATTAAAAATGAGTTATTAAAACTATTATGTTTAGAAATGTTGAAACAATCTTCTCTCCGTTAAACAGAAATTGGGGAAAAAATAAACAGGGAGTCTAATAATTCAGGGGTGGCTAATAATTCTGACGTCAACTGTACATTAATTAAATAATATAAAAAATCTAAATTAAATCTCTCAATCTCAAGGTACCAGAAACATTCATTTTACACCTTTATGGTATTATTCTGTTTTGGGTAGGCTACTTAAGATTTTAACAAACTTGATTTATCTGAAAAAAGCAAAACAGCAATAATATGAAATATTTGTACAATGTAAATTCCTCCAAACATATTTATTCCCTTCAGTTTATCATTAAAACAACATCAACTCACATCTCTGAAACTTCGACTTTGGCTTCCTTGCCAAAAAACACAGAAAAGCCAGAAATTCATATTCATGTGAGCTAAATGTCATGTCGTGTCCTCAAAAGCCATTTATTTTCTATTTCTCTAATTGCGCGAGGGACCTTTTCTCATCTCTTAGTGAAATTAAAATCCTGCTCCATTCGGTCTGAAGTACGCAGACTTATGAAAGCCTCCTCTCTCTCAGAATCAAAGTCTCTCTTTAGATTTGGCAGATCACTCATTTACAGCACATAAAAAAGAAAAAGATTTACAATTAAACTATGGCTCTGTTCCAATGCTAAGTGAGCTACTTTGCAGTTTTCCTCACTCCGCCTTCTTGGAAACATTATTTCAAACAGCCTGCCGCATTCTGGCATTGCAATCTCCATGAAGGATGCATACACAATGCTGCATTTTACAATTTGGATGAAATAAAGCATCATAATCAGGCTGCCAACTTTTTGCAACACTTAAAATGCTGCCTGGGTAGGTTTTGGGACCGAATCGATGTGTTTGGGTTGTTTTTGTGTTTTGTCTGTGTCTGTGTGTGTGTGTAGTATTATAGTCAGCTCATGGTCTTGCATAACAGAGTAAATCCTCAATCCAGAGAAGCGCTTCTTCGTCCTCCAGGTGGTAGGAGCTTTACAGGTTCGGTCTGCAGAAATATAATATGCAGCTGAGACGCACTTCATTTATGAATTAATGGCGCGCATACGCAAACTAGTCAATGATTTATGGGACAGATGGAAAAAGCTGATATTTCAAGACCTTAAAGAGGTTTGTGGTGTGAGACTGTATTAAAAAGGTAGCTAGATGTTTCTTTTTGCATGAGAAGAATATGTGTGGGTGGCATGGTGGCTCAGTGGTTAGCACTGTCACCTCACAGCAAGAAGGTCGCTGGTTCGAGTTCCGGCTAGGTCAGTTGGCATTTATGTGTGGAGTTTGCATGTTCTCTCCGTGTTCGCGTGGGTTTCCTCCGGGTGCTCCAGTTTCCCCCACAGTCTGAAGACATGCGGTGTCGGTGAATTGAATAAACTAAATTGGCCGTAGTGTGTGTGTATGTTTCCCAGTACTGGGTTGCAGCTGGAAGGGCATCCGCTGTGTAAAACATATGCTGGATAAGTTGGTGGTTCATTATGCTGTGGCGACCCCTGATGAATAAAGGGGCTATGCCAAAGGAAAATGAATGAATGAAGAATATGTCTAATTTTGCTATATCTCTTGTTTAGTGCTGCCACCTAATGCTGTAAACACTTGTGTCATGTCAGTGAAATTCTGTTTTTTTTTTTGCATTGTGTTTTTGCAATTGATGCTTGGACTTCTGGGGCCTGTTTCAGTAAGGAGGTTCAATCAACTCGGAGTTTAAACTTGAACTCTGAGTTTTTAATCTCTCGATAAATCAACTCAGAGTTTTCGGTTTCGGAATAGCTGATCTGAGTTGGGTCAATCAACTTTGAGTAGACCAACTCAGAGTTAAACGCGCACACCGCAACTATACTGTAAAAGGCATTATCAATGGAGCGCAGATATTACGAGTTCTCCAGCTGAACTTGATGTGCTCATGCAAAGTAATAGCAAATATGAGCATATATTTAAAAAAGCAACACCATTGCATCAGTGAAACAGAGACAGTTAGCGTGGGAAAACATAACTGCTCAAGTTAATGCACAAGTTTACATTTAAAGTATTTAAATAATTAAGTATAATAAAAAAGTAATGTAATGTGTTAAGTTTATTGGCCATTTTTTGAAAGTTATTTCAGATGTAATTGCATTAAATTACATAAAATAGGCTAGCGCATTTCTACAACAAATTTGACAAAACAAGAATGCAGATAACCTTAGCTTAATGTTCAGTGGAAATGTTTAATTTAAGGTTCCCACTTTTGCACACATTGATCAGTTTTAATAGATTTAAGTGCACTTGTGTGTCTGCCTTTTTTATAGTTCGAGTGGTAGAGGATGATATGACATTTACAATGTAAGCAGAACAAAAAAAAATTGTTTTTAGAACGAGTAATAATCCCATGAATCTAGTTAGTAGGACAGTGAATTTAAGCTAATTAATTATTTAAAAAGGACAAGCTATTCTCGTACGCGACTTTGTTCTTTGTGTGACTGAACGCAAATAAAATTTATGTGCAAAACTGGAATATCGCATAAAAGTTTGCGAGTAAAGCAGCGTTTCCATCCAACCAGTCAAAGAGAACAAAATTGTCACTTGCCGATTAACTGGCGCTAAATATCAACAGTAAAAACTGAATTTACTGCGCTAGAAGAAGCTGCGTGAACATGTTCTTTATTTAATAAATGACTTGTGCCTCAGAAGACAATGCCGACACACAATAAATGCGTGGTGGCGTTTGAGATGCGCACGCGGAGAACAGACGCTCTTGACACGCTGCAGACTCTCTGAAGGTTATTAATAATATAATAATACTGAAACGGTTAAGGCGTGACCAAAACAACATTTTAGATGTTTTACAGTGTGCTCAACATGCTGGTTTGTCCATTCACACACATTTTTATCATCGTATGATCTCTTATAACAAACCTTTTTAATGCGTATACTGGAATTTGTTCAGTAAAAGTGTTTCCATCGTAGTTTATGCACATCTTTTCTTATCGAATAAAAAGTTTATCCTTCTCAGTTATGCACATATGCTTATTATGTCTATTTTCAAAAGTTATGTGCATCTTGGCGTTTCCATCAACCAATTTTTTATGCGCATACCCAAAATGCACATTAAAATAGGTGTGTGGAAACGTAAGTCTAAGGTGAGAAATACCGCTTCATCTTTAAATAAGGAGAGCAGACCGACAGAAACTCTGAGTTTAGAGAATAAAACCTGCTCCTGACCAGGTTAGGTTCACAGAGTAAGTTACCACGGTAACTGACTCTGAGTTAAAGTTACCTCTCTTTCAGAAACAGGCTTGACTTACCCTGCTTTCTCGAGTTTGACAAACCTGCCATTTTGAAACGGAAAACCCAGAGTTTCTCTCATTTCAGGGTTAAAATACTCAGAGTTTTCACTTAACCTCCTTTCTGAAACAGGCCCCTGGTCTTTTGACAATAATTTATTTCCATATTTGCCCCAAAAATATTTATATAATTTTTCTGACTATTCCACATCCCTATAGATACTGTTTTTAATTTAATTTAATTTAATTTAATTTTAAAGAAAATTAACTCGCTATTTACTCACCCTCAAGTGGTTCAAACCTTTGAGTTTCTTTATTTCGTTGAAAGATAAAGAAGATATCTTGATGAAAGCTAGAAACCGGCAACCATTCACTTCCATAGTAGGAAATTTATATAGTAGGATATACTGTATATATTTATAAATGTATATATATATTGTCACCTCAGAATTATAAGGTTCTATCTGACATTTTTGTCAAAATTTAGTTATTGGCATATTGTTATTAAATGGCATATTCTTATTAAATGAAAACTTATTTTTCTTAAACTTAGATTGCATAACATTTAATGGTTATGACGATCAGTTTATGGTGCTGGAGCTCCAGTGAAGGCTTTAAATCCACAGTGTAAACAGAAGTGCAGTGGTGTGTGTGTAGATTAGGGAGGGATTTGTGAGCCACGGTTGCGCAGTGCTTGACCCCTGCAGTCTGCTCTCTCATGGGTTACTCACATGTGTTTGCTTGTACAGCAATCCAAATCATGGCAGAATATGACTGATGAGTGTTTCATATAAGGATGACTGGTTGTCTTACAGTATACGTGTATGTGCTTTAGGGACATTTCGGTTGCCTGCTTAGACTAAAAAGCCCATATTATGCAGACCAGTATATTTAAAATTACATTTTAAAAATGTGATTTTTAGTATTTCTTGATTTTAACTATAATTGCTTTGTTTCTATCTAGTCTTTTACAGTATACATGTATCCTTGTAAATATCTTTTACTTTTGTGCATTCCTATGTTTGTAAAGCACTTTTAAAGGAGCTTTATAAAATAAAGTATATTATCATAAGTTCAAATTCCAAAGAAATTTTTTTAACTTAGTTAACTTATTCAAATAAGTTAGGTAGCATAAAAACATAGGTTGTCATGACTTTTTGATGATATAGTTTTTACAGTGTAGTGGTGGTGTCACATTTTGCAAACTTCGCAGTGTGAAATTTTCAGGCTCCCAGAGTGATGTCTTGTAATTGAACAGCCTAATTGCATAAAAAAGCTTTTCATTTTTTTTAGCTAAAAGTCATGTAAATGTCACCTAAATGTCCTCACTGCATCAGTAGCAACAGGTTCTGCTTTCTCCCTCATGTCTCATGTCAACTTCTGACTCAAACAATAAATATATATTTATTTTTTTAAAATTTGAAAATGCCCCCCCTAATTTCACTTTTCTATGTGATAATTAACTTGCTAAACTTAACTTAACCTAGTCCCAACTTAACCTAACAAAACTTTAACTTAGTCTTAACTTAACAGTTAATATATGTGGAATGAGATTTATTACCACCCACAAAGTTTGCTATCCATGGGACAGGACACTTTTGGTCTTTTGTAACAGTTTTAAAATAAGTTTACATGAATCTTAACTTAACCTAGTCTTAACTTAGTCTTAGTCTTAACTTAACTTGGTCTTAACAGTTAATATATGTGAAATGAGGTTAATTACCACCTATAAAGTTTGCCATCCATGGACAGGACACTTTTGGTGTTTGGTAACACTTTTTAAAAAGAGGTTACATGAATCTTGTCTTAGTCTTAACTTCGTCTTAACAGTTAATATATGTGGAATGAGATTTATTACCACCCACAAAGTTTGCCATCCATGGGACAGGACACTTTTGGTCTTTTGTAACCGTTTAAAACAAGTTTACATGAATCTTAGCTTAACCTAGTCTTAACTTAGTCTGAACTTAACTTGGTCTTAACTTAACGGTTAATGTATGTGGAATGAGGTTGATTACCACTTACAATGTTTGCCATCCATGGGACAGAACACATTTGGTGTTTGGTAACAGTTTAAAATAAGTTTACATGAATCTTAACTTAACCAAAGCCCTGCTCACACTGTGAGATTTCAGCCACGATTTTGTCATCTGAGACTAATTTGGGAAATCCTAAAAGATTCCTGAAATCCTAGGCTAAAATCGGTGATCCTTGAACTTTGGTTTGACATGTTCACTGACAGCCGCTTGGTGCCCGTTGCGATCAGATTTTTCTTTCGACAAAGTTCTGGCAGCATCAGAAGATTTCAGACACTTTCCTGCAATGTGAAACAGCTGCGATGAACGTCAATCCAAGAACCAATAGGAGCTCTGAATTTGATGACTCAATCCATGCGACAATTCAAATGACCACGGGGAAATGTCAAAACAGTAATAAAACCAGGAAAAAAAAAAAAACTGTTTTGACATTTCCCCGTGGTCATTTGAATTGTCGCATGGATTGAGTCATCAAATTCGGAGCTCCTATTGGTTCTTGGATTGACGTTCATCGCAGCTGTTTCACATTGCAGGAAAGTGTCTGAAATCTTTTGATGCTGCCAGAACTTCGTCGAAAGAAAAATATGATCACAACGGGCACCAAGCGGCTGTCAGTGAACATGTCAAACCAAAGTTCAAGGATCACCGATTTTAGCCTAGGATTTCAGGAATCTTTTAGGATTTCCCAAATTAGTCTCAGATGACAAAATCGTGGCTGAAATCTCACAGTTTGAGCAGGGCTTTAGTCTTAACTTACAGTAACTTAATTTAGTGTTAAATTATCAGTTAATGTATGTGGAATTGGGTGGTGCGGTGGCGCAGTAGGTAGTGCTGTCGCCTCACAGCAAGAAGGTCACTGGTTCGAGCCTCGGCTGGGTCAGTTCGCGTTTCTGTGTGGAGTTTGGATGTTCGATCTGCGTTTGGGTTATTCGGTTTCCTCCCACAGTGCAAAGACATGCGGTACAGGTGAATTGGGTAGGCTAAAATGTCCGTAGTGTATGAGTGTAAATGAAATGGGTTGCAGCTGGAAGGGCATCCGTTGCGTAAAACTTATGCTGGATAAGTTGGCGGTTCATTCTGCTGTGGTGACCCCAGATTAATAAAGGGACTAAGCCGAAAAGAAAATGAATGTATGTGGAATGAGGTTGATTGCCACCTACAAAATTTACCATCCATAGACGGGACACTCTTGGTGTTTGGTAACAGTTTAAAATAAGGTTACATGAATCCTAACTTAACTTAGTCTTAACTTAACTGTTAATACATGTGGAATGAGGTTAATTACCACCTACAAAGTTTACCATCCATCCAACACTTTTTAAAATAAGGTTACATTAATGTTAAATAATGAATTTATTAGCATGAACAAACAATGAACAATACATGTATTGTAGTATTTATTAATCTTTGCTAATGTTAGTGAAAATAAACTGATGTTAAAAAGGATATGTTTGGATTTTAAAAATACTTTTATTAAATGTTGAAGCATGAATAATATGCTGTGTAAATAGTTGTGGAATGAGGTTGATTATCACCAAAAAAAAAAAAAGTTTGACATCCATGGGACAGGACTAGTGTTCTCCTGACAAATTTGTTCTTCTGAACACAGAGGACATAAACTGCTTTATTTACCAAATATTTATGGCGTCTTCTAAATGTTCATGAAGTTTTTGCTTGTGAATAATACAATTTTGAAAAAGAAAGTGCTGTAGTGGTGGATAAATGGCACACTTCCCCTTCAAGCGAGCATAACAGCCAGCTTCTGATAGTCAATATGATAAACATAACGTATCACATGATTGATATCAGAGTGTGAATGAAATGCATTTGTAGGACTGAATATGTGCTCTGTTGTGCAGAAATGTGTCCAGCTCTCAAGATTTAATTTACCTTGGAACAAAGTCATTTTAGAGCACAGCCTCCTGAGGCATTTGTCTCTGTCAACATAATATCATTTTGTATAATGACTCCGCAGAATAAATCCAGAGCTGGACTGACAGAGTCCCACCTTGCCAGGAGCTCAGACAATCATGTCTGTGTTCAGCATGTAAAGTGTTGAGCATGAGGCTCAAGCACACGTCCACATTTCTACAAGGTTAAAGCATTGTTTACATTCTGTGAATTTGATCTGACCTTACTGGAGCTGATACTACTTAGAGTCATGAAAAAAATTCAAATGCATTGCAGTTCAAGATCTGAGATGCATTGTGATTTTGAAAGCAAGAAATACCATAACTTAACCTAAAGGGATAGTTCACTCAAAAGTAAAAATTCAGTCATCATTTACTCACCCTTCAGTGGTTCCAAATCTGTTTCTTCTTATTTAAAACATATTAGGAGATCTTTTAAAGAATGCTGGAAACTTTTAACTGTTGACTTCCATTGTATTAGTTTTTCCTACTGTGAAACATCAGTGGTTACAGATATTCATGTTTCTTTTGTTTTCAACAGACGAAATAAACTCATTAAGGTTTGGGACTACTTTTCATTTTCGGGTGAACTGTCTACTTTAATTGAGTTCTACTTTACTGTACTCTACTTTAAACTTACCTTTAATTTGAATGTAACTTAACTTAAACTTCAACTTAATTTAACTTGCTTTTAATTTACCTTTAACTTAACTTAACCTAACCTTTAACTTAACCTTAACTAACTTAACCTTTTAACATAACTTCACCTTTAACGTAACTTAACCTTTAACTTAAATTAACTTGACCTTTAGCTTAACTTACCTTTAACTTAACCTTTAACTGAACTTGACATTTAACTGAACTTGACCTTTAACTTAACGTCACTTTTAACTTCAGTTCAACTTTAACTTAACCATTAACTTAACCCTTAACTTAACTTAACTTCACCCTTAACTTAACTTCACCTTTAACTTAACTTCGCCTTTAACTTAACTCAACCTTTAACTTAACGTCACTTTTAACTTCACTTCAACTTTAACTTCACCCTTAACTTAACTTCACATTTAACTTAACTTCACCTTTAACTTAACTTCGCCTTTAACTTAACTCAACCTTTAACTTAACGTCATTTTTAACTTCAGTTCAACTTTAACTTAACCATTAACTTAACCCTTAACTTAACTTCACCCTTAACTTAACTTCACCCTTAACTTAACTTCACCTTTAACTTAACTTCACCTTTAACTTAACTTCGCCTTTAACTTAATGTCACTTTTAACTTCACTTCAACTTTAACTTCACCCTTAACTTAACTTCACCTTTAGCTTAACTTCACCTTTAGCTTAACTTCACCTTTAACTTAACTTAGCCATTAACTTAACCTTTGACTTAACCTTTAACTTAACCTTTTACTTGACACTTAACTTAATCTTTAATTTAACTCAACCATTAACTTAACCTTTTACTTGACCTTTAACTTAACCTTTAGCTTACCTTTAACTTTAAAACTTAACTTTACTTAACTTTACGTTACTGTAACTTAACGATGTGAACTTAAATATTAATTAATCCATCCATACATATACTGTGCTTTTTTCCTCCTCAATATTTGTAGAATGAGGTTGATTTTTATTATTATTATTATTATTATTATTATTATTATTATTATTATTATTATTATTATTATTATTATTATTATTATTATTACCTTCAATCCACAGCTTCAGCAAATCTCAAAAAAGCTATTTGTTGCATTATGTACGTCAAATTTCTGTTTGTCAATAAAGGAAATTAGCTATATATTTACAGATTGTTTGATTGTGCAATTGCAGCACTAAAACAGCAGAGGATAACTGATCATAATTTTCCAAACATAGTTCCAAAAGGATGGTTTAAGCAACTTTAGATTATTTGTTTGTTTGTTTTTATTCATAATATATCATATTTATGGACTAATCAAAATGGTTGTTTGTAGTAATCCAGTAACCTGAAATATTCTAGCAAAATTCAGCCACACATGAGGGAACTGCATCATGGGGAATTCATGGCACAGGTCTGTGTAACACTGCAGTCTCATTCTGTGTCAGGGTGGATTAATTATTTATTAAAACAAGTGTGTCTGCTCAAGAGTGGCAAGATCTTGTAATGAATATCCTGAACAGGTCTCCGACAATCCCAGCATGTCTCGGATTTCACGACCCACGCAACTTTCACTTCCAACTTTTCACCTACTAAATAAACATGCAGGCTGATTTCAAAGTCAGAAAAACCAGCACACAAACTAAACAACCGAAACAAGTCAACCTTTCATGTTTTATGTAGGTTTTCTTGAAAAATTAAACCGCTGCCCACTTCTCTCTATCCACTGTATCATCCAGGGTTTTCCTTTTGCTGTGTGCAAATGAAGTTTGCTTTTTCAAGTTGTTTACATGTGAAGAAGCATCAGACCATGTCTGAGAATGAATCTGGATATCATTCATTCATTCATTTTCTTGTCGGCTTTGTCCCTTGCGGGGTCGCCACAGCGGAATGAACCGCCAACTTATCCAGCACGATTTTACGCAGCGGATGCCCTTCCAGCCGCAACCCATCTCTGGGAACTTCCACACACACATTCACACTCATACACTATGGACAATTTAGCTTACCCAATTCACCTGTACTGCATGTCTTTGGACTGTGGGGGAAACCGGAGCACCCGGAGGAAACCCACGCGAACCCAGGGAGAACATGCAAACTCCACACAGAAACGCCAACTGACCCAGCCCAGCCGAGGTTCAAACCTGCGACCCAGCGACATTCTTGCTGTGAGGCAACAGCACTACCTACTGCGCCACTGGGTTGCCGAATCTGGATATCATAACAACATTTTGGAAAGAAAGTGTTCTTTAGTATGTGTTTAGTTGTGTATACAGAGCACACAACACACAGTAAAAT
>LR812534.1:54861441-54943941 GCA_903798195.1 Danio kyathit | reverse complement strand
ACTACTAACTACAGAGTTAAGGACTCATAAAATATCAATCTGTAAACATTTTTAGATTTTAAATGAGGAAAATAAACATCCGTTACAGATGTGACCAAAAAAGTCAGCGCGTTCACAGTATACAATATACTTATAGAAATTTAACTGCACAACCCAAAAGAAAAAATTCTAATCAAAAGGATAAGAGTCAGCTCACTATAGAACAAAAAATATTGATTTTAGTTTGTTTGACATTGTTGCAACGTAGGCTCATTTTGAAAACGTGTGTGTATATATATATATATATATATATATATATATATATATATATATATATATATATTATAGGTGGGCATAGATACATTTTTTGTAAACAGCACACATTTGAATTTACCAGTAAATGTTTACTGGCATTACTGTTTGAAATACGACATTGCCATTAGAATCAGCAGTCGTCACGCAAGTATCATAATGCCCATAGTAAATGCACATAGCCTAATGTGATACGGAAGACAAGGGGTGGTCCACAGTGTATTTTTAAGACTTGGCTGTGTTTATAAGATGCAAAGCAATGTGTGCTCATGCTTCATTTGTACCCTGTGTTCGTGTGGGTTTTCAGTGGGTTTTCTGTGGGTTCCCCCACAGTCCAGAGACATGCGCTATAGGTGAATTGAGTAAACTAAATTGGCCGTAGTGAATGTGAGAGTGGCGACGCAGTGGCACAGTAGGTACAGTAGTGTTGTTTTCTCTCACTAAGAAGGTCGCTGGTTCTAGCGTCGGCTGGTTCAGTTGGCGTTTCTGTGTGCAGTTTGCATGTTCTCCCTGCGTTTGCGTGCACTGTAAAAAAATAATACCCCATATCTACTCAATAAATTTGCGGTAATAGATTACAAGCAATATTATTAATTAAATTCAACATATACGGATTGAGTAACAATTAATTAAAGTAGCTTATTTAACATTAGTCATTTAAATTGAGTAACCACAAACAGTACTTAAAGAAATTATCCAATTTTAAACAAAAATATTAATTTAATTGAACAGAAAAACTGACACAATGTTAATGAAAACTACCCAATGTTTTTATTTAGATTTAACATAAAATGTGTGGAGCCTGTTCATCAGCTCTAGAAAATATTACTTTGTCTACACAATAAAATTGAGGTATCAGATTACAAGCAATATTATTAATTAAATTCAACAAGTATGGATTGAGTAAAATTTAATGAAATTTAGCTCAAATTAGTGGAGCCTGTTCAGCAGTGTGGAGCCACAAAACGGATTTACAACTATCTCATAATAGACAATACATCATATACTACACAATAAAACATGTACATTTAAACAAACTGATAATCTTAACAAGGAATTTAATAATGTTTTTTTTAAACAGCATAGTTTCAAACATTTGGACATTAAACAATACACTTAAAGTGAAATTTTTGATTTAATGCATGAAAGGTATTATTTGCCAGAGTAATGCAGATTCATTGAAGCAAAGAGGACACAGCAGTTCATGGGAATACTACCCTCTAATATCTTCCAGTGTTCACTAGGCAGTCACTTGTAAAAACACCTTTCTTTGTCACAGTTAATGCGAGTTAGTGCCAATGGGAGCCAGGGCTAGTCGCGTTTCCAAAGTCACTTCCGGGGCCTGATCGGATATCTTGGGCCAAAACAGTCCAGCTGGGGCTTTGGGCAGAGTGAAAACAAAGTTTGCCTGAGTCTGGTAAAGATAAGGTCCATAAGAACTTTAACACCTTCAATGATGATGATGATGATGGTGGTGGTACCAGTGTCTTTAGGTGGTCACTTGTAGAAGGCCCCCGTTCTAGTCAACGTTACTGCCATCACAAGCCATTCAGTTCCAGTTGGTTCTTCATTGTCCAACACCATTGAGCAACAGCAAGAAAAAAAATGAATAAAAGAGAAAATATGTTTACAATCTGTTATTATGTTATGATATACAGTCCAAATTGATAAATGTCAGAAACTCTACCTTTAGTCTCAGTTCTCTGTCTTACTCCAAGAGCTCCTCAGCAGCTGTAAAGATCCACAGTGCACAGTGGCTTCTCCCTTAAATTCAGCGCTCACCTTAAAAAACGGAATGACAAAAAAAATGTTTACATGAGTTTTATTGATACACTGTAAAATATTTGACCCTAAATCAACAGTAAATTACAAACTAATAGTTGCATTATTTTTTTACAGTGAGCCACTGTGATTTGTTTTACACTAAATTAGTGTGAAATTACAGCCATGTGTGACTTCAAGGTAGATGGTGAGGCCCATGTCTGTGATTTCACAGTATTCTCTTGTAGAATTAACTATATTTTACTGTAAAGTTACAATTAATGGCAAGATTGTGATTAGTAGTAGGTTGCAGCTGAGATGCGTAACTGTAACATATCCTGCTTGCAAACTATAGTCAGTAATTTTCCTGATACACACTCGCTGGTTAATGTGTCTCTGCCTCTTTGACACTATACAATAAGTTCTAATTAGTAAATATTGTTAAGACAATATCATGTTTGTTTTGGTTTGATAATGATCATAATGAAGTGAAGGCCAGTGCTTACCTTAACGCACTTTATTCCTCAGTGCTTACTAAACCTCTGTGGTCACTTTATCTCAATGAAGTGCTGAAATAGAACACAGTTAACACTAAGTTAACAGAAAATTACCATTTTAAAAACTCAGACATGGCAGTTTTGGCACACTCAAACCGTCTGCTAATGAACAACGTGACATAAGAACCTAAAATTACTCTGTGAATTACATGCAATATACAGAAACATATATAACAATGATTTAATTGACAAAGTTGGACATTTCAACACTTACCAATGAATCCGTTTGGATGAGACCACGACAAGTTCACAATGCGGGCGTTCTGCATTGTCTGGTGAAGGGAGTAGGTGTTGTTTGCGAGTCGAGTGACTCGGTTCGGTTCTAGGAAACCTTAAGTGATTTGTAAGAGTCGGATCCCACCCGAAACTGATTGCTTTATTGTATAAAACAACAATATGATTGATTACCATTTTGTCATAACTCAGCCACACACATTTATACACCAGCTATAGTACACTAATTACATGTTGATGAGTATAAGCTTTTGAACACGTGCGATAAAATGATCCCCGATCCCCCAGCAAACAGTTCAATCCAAAGACGGTTCAATCCAATTCAATCTCACACTGAACAGAACCAATAAAATAATCAAATATTGCTTTAAATGTACCATGAAATAAAGTTTTAACGGTTGATCATGCGAGAATATAGTTGTTTAAAACTCAAATCTGCAGTTTATTTATAAAGGTAGTGCGTATTTTAAAATGTCCTTTGACAATTGCAGAGATGTCCACCTCCAGGTCATGACGGGCGCTCATCTCTCTTGTATCCGGTGAGTGCAGCCTTTCCTCGGCTAAACTAAACTGACATTGTGGCCCTGGCTAATTTGAAAATGCTCATTTTGATCACGTTGGATTTAATTAATATTTTCTCCTTTTGAAATTATTCAAAAATAATAACTAAATTCTTATAATATAATTGATTAGATTTTATTACAAACATTTTTAATTATTTCAAAGCAAAAAAAAAGCCCTAAAATCAGGAAATTATTTTATTAAATAAAATGTACATATTAATATTAGGGTTGGGCTGATAGACGATGTCATCGTCCATCGCCGATGGCTGATAAACTTCACGATGCTGAGCCGGCATCGTGATCCATTGCCCCGCCCCACATGTATATTGATATATAACTTATTATTTGCATGTCATCTTAATAGCGATAACGGTCTTTTCATGAGCTGTGTTATATTATACTTATAGCTGCTGTTTGCACGGATGACAGCATCGTGAGGATTAAATACATCGTGAGGATTATACAGTACCTAAAATGTGTAGATTCAGTGGCAAACGCTGTTACCTGTAAACCCCATCCCACAGACTTTACAGTGAATGGCTTTAGTTATTTTCATAGCGGACATGAAGCCACTGGAAGTCTTTTATCCACTCTTGGAAAAGTGTAAATGGTGGATTAACATTCAGCACATGATCACTAATAAGATGTACCATTATTTAACTTTAGGTGGTTTCTAAAACTAAATCTGTCAGTGTTATTTTCATTCTCTCTTCTTCAGCGCGTCACATTTCCGCGGCTGTTGCTCCTGTCATGTGAAGGCAGAAGGCGTTGACTGAGTGATTGACAGCTGATATTAACCAATCCATTCGCGTTCAGTTCTAGCGCAGTGGGCCAATAGGAAGAGCACAAAGGCGGGGCAAGCATTGAGGGCTTTTGGACATCAGCAAGTTCACGACAACTGTTTTAATCTGTTCCTGAGCGCTGCGTTTGGTGTCTTTAGGTGCAAAGATGCATCCTGCATAAATGTCTCCTAAATCCGCGCACGCGGTGAGGATTTTGCAGTGAAAACAGGTCGCACGGTAAAAATGTATGCACTAGCACAAATGCTTTCAAATACATATTTTAGGTCGCATAAAATATCAGGCGCAAGTGTGACCAAAGCGGTCGAGCTCTAGCATCTTTGCTTGTTATTATGTCCTCATAATAATAATAAAATAAGGAAGTTATCATTAATCACAATACAAATTACAGTGAACTCCAAACGAACTCTCGTCTCGTCTCCGCCACCAGCTGTGGGGAAAAGCCATTATAAGGACACCGATCACTCCGCCTGATCATGCCAGAGTCCCGCGGAAAAAAAGTGATTGACAGGTGGTAATTTGTGTATAACTTTATTTATTTATGGTTTGGTTATGGGTAAAGCAAAGACCATGTGGGTCAGGTAGTGAAAACGATAGGCTACAATTATTAAATTCGTTATGAATTAATTGATATTTAACAACAAAGACCCCCACCCCGCCTACGACGACGATACCATCGTCCATCGCCGATGTTCACATTAGACATCGTACGATGCCAAATTTGTCAACATCGCCCAACCCTAATTAATATTAATGAAATCTACAAGGCCACAGAAGACTTTTTACAGCGTGGGTTTCCTCCGGGTGCTCCGGTTTCCCCCACAGTCCAAAGATATGCAGTACAGGTAAATTGGGTAAGCTAAATTGTCCGTAGTGTATGAGTGTGAATGAGTGTGTATGGATGTTTCTCAGAGATGGGTTGCAGCTAGAAGGGCATCCGCTGCGTAAAACGTGCTGGATAAGTTTGCGGTTTATTCTGCTGTGGCGACCCCAGATTAATAAATGGACTAAGCTGAAAAGAAAATGAATAAATGAATGTGAGAGTGTATGGGTGTTTCCCAGTACTGGGTTGCAGTTGAAAGGACATCCACTGCATAAAACATATGCTGGAATAGTTGGTGAATCATTCTGCTTTGGCTCTGATAAATAAGGGACTAAGCTGAATGAATGAATGAATGAATGAATGAATGAATGAATGAATGAATGAATGAATGAATGAATGAATGAATGAATGAATGAATGAATGAATGCATCTATTGCTAAAAATATACCTCTGCAACATGGTTCCAGGGTCACAAGTGTTTTCCGTTTTTTTAAAATTACCTAAGTATTAATTTGTACGCTTTAGACATGCTAATGTTTGATAAGCAAAGTCTTTAAGAGAAAAAAATATTTGCATGAGACTCAATAGAGCACAATTCCCAGTGGGAAGCAGGACTTTAGAAAAAGACAAGCCATCAAAGTGCCAGCGAGCTTCTGCCCACGTCTCCCCACATGCCATCTCATCCATATTGCTTTTTTTTCTTCTTCTGCACAAGAAAATGACCGCCAGTCCTCCTCCATGATGTTTGTTGATGTTGTCAAGAGCTTTGCATTGTATTCAGTTTTTACGTTTAGAACAATGAGACGTTTGTGTTTGTTGTTAAAAGTCAGGAAGAAGCGTAATCTCGTGATTCATGCATCTACTCTGATTAGTTGCGTAAACACTTTAAATGTTTTCAAGGTGACCCATTTTCCGTTTCTGTCTTGCACACTTCGCCGGGCCATATTTCAATGTCAACAGTGTCGTTTTCTCAACTGCCCTCTGAAACCATGCGCCACTTTATTTTGGAGCACTGAAAGGATTTGGATGAAATCGCTCTAAATCTGTGGAACGTTTCAACCAGAGGGATGACTCACTGCCGAGAAGCGGAAATGCAATAAAATGAAATAACCTTCTGAGTGTTTCCCTCAGCGCAGGCCTCTGCTGTTGTGTGCTGTGGGTTTAGGACTTAAAACACTGAATAAAGAACTGCTTTTTATATACAGTACAGTTGAAGTCAAATGATTAACCCTCCGGTGAATTGTTTTCTTTCATTTTTCAAATATTTCCCAAATGATGTTCAACAGAGCAAGGAATTTTTCACAGTATTTCTCAAATATTTCTTCTTTTGGAAAGTCTTGTTTTATTTTGGCTAGAATAAAAGCAGTTTAAAAAAAACAACAACAACATTTTAAGGTCAATTTTATTAGCCCCCTTAAGCAATATTTTTTTTCGATTGTCTACAGAACAAACCATCATTATACAATGACACAATGACTTGCCTAATTAGCCTAATGGTTCGTTTCCACTGACTGGTACAGTACGGTACGGTTCGGGTCGGTACGGGTCACCTTTATCAGGCTTGCGTTTCCACTACTAAAAGGGTACCGAAGGTACTCTTTTGGTGGGCGTGGTGATTGACAGAAAGTTTGTCAACTCATTTTCGCTCGAGAAAGCGACCCCGTACAGCTTTACTGTAGACATTCACATATAATATGAGAAGGACTTCTCACAAAACAGATGCTTTATACACATAAATACTTCTGTATAAATGTTTATTACTAACTTTTCTATAAACATGAGTTGATTATAACTGCAGATCAATGACGGTGCGAAATAGCCTACTGTAACGTCTGCAATTATATAAAATAAATATATAAATGCAACATATATGAACACATACAGACCCTTACATTCTTACATTAGTAAGTAATTCCGAGTTCATAGTAGTCCAAAAGGTGATAATAATAGTTAAACATGGCAGTTTGTTCATCTTTGCTGAAAAAATAATGTGCTCCTTTTTTCCAGCTTCTCCTTTGTTTTTTCGCGTGTCACTCTCGCGTTTGTGAGTTTCTGACAGGATCAGGTTTCAAAAGCACATCAATAATCAAGTGCACATTATCATCATCAGCTCAAGAAGTGTGTTATTTCAAATATAGATGCGCAGCCAGCACAAGCAAGAAAGCGAAAACGCTCAGGCTTCAGACTGGCTCGTAAAAAACTACGGGGCACAGGGTAAAATCTGCTCTTCTTTTTGGCTTTGTGTCCATTCATCAAGACGACCACAAGGTTCGTTTGATATATATATATATATATAATTAGTAATTATGCCGTAATCTCTCTCGGCTGTGTATTAAAAACATGGCGGCTTCTTTGTTGTTTAATTCTGGCTTGTTGCGTGAGCGAATGACGTATCTCTGTAACCAATCAGCGTTCAGCTGCGCGTCTAGCTCCGCCTTTTGGTACCCTTTCTCGGCTTTGGTACCCTTTCAAAAGGGTGCCGAAAAAGTGGTTCGGTATGCTTTTTGACAGTGGGAACAGCCATAAAAGCGTACCGAACCATACCGTACCACTCAGTGGAAACGGGCCATAACTTGCCTAATTAATTTATACTGTAAAAAAAAACCCTGTTACTTTACCATTTAATTTCATGTTTTTTTTTCACGTTATTCTGAAATGGTTAAATACGTAAAATAACACGAAAACACTGTAAATTAAATATTCACTGTAAAATTATACATTTTATGTAACTTTCCACAATATTTATGTACACTTTCATATTAAATATTATAAGCTCAAGAAATAGAGAAAATCTACTGTAAAATTACAGAAAAAAAAACATATGTTTGAATTACAGGCAATTTCTGCAATTTAACATTCGTTATTTTAAGGGTTTTTTTTTCCCCGCACCCTTCTGTAGCTGCCGGGAACAAAAATAAAATAAAGAACATTAAATGACAAACTGCCTGTAATTTTTTTAATTGCGGTAAATTTCTGTAATTTAACAGGCGTTAATTTCCAATTTTTTTTCCGGCACCCTACTGTAGCTGCTGGGAAAAAAACGTAAAATAACGAACGTTAAATTTACAGAAATTTCCTGTAATTTTTTGAATTATGGTAAATTTCTGTAATTTAAGTCTGTTATTTTATGGTAAATTTTCGTAATTCAACAGCCATTATTTTATGGGGTTTTTTTTTCCCGGCAGCTACAGTAGAGTGCCGAGGGGAGAGAAAAAAAAAAGAAATAAAATAACGAACAATAAATTACACAAATTTCCTGTAATTTTTTTTTTTCAATTACAGTAAATTTCTGTAATTTAAGTCCACTATTTTACAGTAAATTTTCATAATTTAATAGCCATTATTTTATGGGGTTTTTATAATAGATTTTTTTTTACAAGCCTATAAATTGCACTTTAAGCTAGAATAACCTAGAATAATCTGATAAAATATTATGTACTGTCATTGTGACAAAGATAAAAGAAATCAGTTATTAGACATTGGTTATTAAAACTGTTTAGAATTTATTTATTTTTTTTTTTTTTTTGCATTAAACAGAAATTGGGATATTGGGATATTCAGGGAGGTTTGTAATTCTGACTTCAACTGAATATATATACCTGCAGCAGGTACCACATATTTTGTCTCTTTTTTTTTTTTTTTTTTTTTCAACATGATCTGTCTGTTTTGTTCACATCTCCTCCCACACGTGTCTCAGATGTGTTGGGTTAAAAATAGACTAGATTAAACCAGCGAGTGAAGATCAGAGTGTGGAAGTCAAGAGTGGAATACCGAACAGGAAATCCCATGATTCAGTGATGTTCATTAGTGGCATCTCTCTGTGTTTTCCCAGAACACCACTAAAACACGACTCTTAAAATAGACATGTTTTGTTTGACTGTGGATTTATAGAGGTAGTTCACACACACACACACACACACAAACACACACAAAAAAGAAAATTCTGTCTTCATTTACTCACCCTTCACAGAACCACATGGGCAACCACATATACCATGACAAACCCTGGCTTTTGGACTTGTTGCTTTTCATCATGAGCGGGCGGGCGTTTGGGGGGTGCGCGATCTGAAGAGAGGGGGGGCGGGGAGATAGATGTGGGCGCGCAAACTGTAGAGTGGGGAGGTGGCGCACGCACATGCACCTGGTTTCACGCCGAACTGTACCAAAATGCTGAGGTATTGGGGGGGGGGGGGTTGAATTTCTGGAGTTTTCCGGGAGACAGAACAATACGGGAGATGGGTCTGAAATACAGGAGACTCCCGGGAAAAACGGGAGTGTTGGCAGGTATGATCAGACCAAAGTACACATTTCCACTGTGTGATGGTCCATACCAGATGCCTCCGAGCACAGAGAAGTCGACAGTGCTTCTGGACACTGTTAACATAGGGCTTCCTTTTAGGACAGTACAATTTTCACTGTCGTTTGTGGATGTAACTGCATATTGTGGTATTTGCCAAAGGTTTGCCAAGTTAGTCTTGAGCCCATGTGGTGATATTGCTTATAGATGAATGAGGATTCTTGATGCAGTGCCGCCTGAGGGATCGGAGATCACAGTTGTTCAGTTTAGGCTTGCGCAAAGTCTAAAGTGCAGGGCGCAAAGTATTAAGGGTGTGTCTGAGTCTACTTTTGCTATTTTAAGCATGGAAAAATACACTCTGTGCCGTGGCGCATGGTCTAACAAGGTTGTGCTTATTCTCTTAATGAGTTATGGGTGTGTTTTGAGAACAAACCAATCAGTCTCATCTCCCATTCCCTTTAAAAGTCAGTTGCGTGGCGTCATGGCGCATTAGCTATTTGCATGGCGGACTTTGGCCCCGTTTACACTAATGCGTTTTCGTTTTAAAACGCATAAGTTTTGCTACGGTTACGCCATCTGTCCACACTACGCCGGAGTTTTCGAGCCCCAAAAACGGAGCGTTTTGAAAACGCTGGAGGGTTCGTTTTCATTCTAAAACGCTGCTGCTCCGTCTCTGTGTGGATGGGGGGAAAACGGAGACATCTGAAAACGGAGGCATGGCTGCTGAGATTCACTACCTGATTGGGGCTTTTGGGTCATTGCGGATCCTTCCCTTATTTGTCAAGCCCCTATCACATGACTGTAACGCTACCGGAATACGGCAGACCAGCCTTCACTGTAAACAACAACATGGACACAGAAATGGGAGCGTTGTTTGCCATTGTGCAGTTAAACTCTGCTTTTTTTACTACAGCAACTGCATATATTCGCAAGAGGCAAGCTATTGTTCGAGCACTCGCTCATCGCTCGCGTTCATCGTTCAACCAGCGTTTGTTGACTAACAATAACCAAATGCAAAGCGAGACACATGCTTCCTGTTTATACTTAAACGCGCATGCCCAGAGTGCGCGAATGGTCACGTGATATACGTTTTTGGTGGAGTGGTGTGGACGGAGATATGTTTAGAAATGCTAGACGAAACGCTAGTATGGACGCGGATCGTTTTTGATCTAAAACGTTTTTGATCTAAATTTCTAAATTCAGTTTTAATTTCCAGCAAACGAATAAATGAGCAATAATAACGAAGTGTGGTCAAAAAAGTTCAATTCAAAATTCAAACACACATGCTATGCCCCATATGGTCGAAAACCTGACAGGTGGACAAATCTATAAGCTTGTTTTTAATAAAACAAATATAAATATGTATATATTAACTAATACTGCTAATAATAATAACATTATACAAAAGCAAATTGTCATGAATAAACTGAAAAAGTCCCCCGAGGTGAAGAAGCCATGGAGGCAGTGGTTTTTATATTTTTGTAGAAAATAATAATTTTTGTAATATTTTAATCCTTTAATTCTTTTTCATTTGTAAAGATATTTGTGTATTGCTGTACATCCTGCATGTGTTAAGCAATGTGTAAGCGAGGCATACAACTAATATGCTCTGCACTGGACTTTAGACCTGCTTTCAGCTGGTCTATTGTACAGTCTATTTTAGTTTCTCAAAAAAGCAAAGAGCCAATAATGTGCCTTAACACACCTCTTTACTAGACCGGCACATTCATGAGTCCACAAAGTAGCACAAATGGATTTGCTATTTAAACAACGTGGCAGAAAACGGGAAAATTACTGTTGCGCTGGTCTGAAAATAGCAATACGTCAGGGCAAACATGTCTTGCGCCTTATTGCGCCAGGTGTATGATAGAGCCCAAACAGTCCTGATAAAACTAACACTAACATAGATGGGTTTTCAGTGATTCAACAACAACATCAAAATATGTTTAAGCTGAATAGATTTAATAAAAATTAATTAATGTGGTGTTTTATGATATGGATGTCCAGTTTCATTTTAGTTTGAAAAATGTATTTTAGTATTTTTAAAAGTTTGCAGATTTTTTTTTTTTTGTAAAAATAATTTAATAATTAACTTTTTTTTTTTAATTATTCAAATAATCAAATAATTTTATGAACCCTCCAAAATATTCTTTACCTTGTAAATCCTTTGGAAAAAAAAATACAGTGATTTGACTGATAAATATGAATTTGTAGCTAAATTGTTAGTGGTGCCAAACAGCATTTCCAGTTGTTTACATCCTAGTTTACTTCCTTGCTACTACATATCATTAACACAGTAGAATCTGTGCCTGTAGTTGATGAGTTTTAACAAATAAAACAGGTTGTGGCTCGCAATCCACAGCTTCGTCTGTTGGAGGATTTTAACTGAATCCATCACTGAGCTGTGAGAGTCTGGAAGTTCTCCTTTGTCAAATGCTAGAGCTATATCTTTTTTTCATTCCTGTTAAAATGAAAACCTGAGCAGCCTTCTAATTATTCCTAAAGATCAAATCTGTTTGTCACAATTTCTTCAGGTTCAGCAGAGGTTTTATTAAATTAGGTGTTTTCAAGATGCTTGAGTTTCTTTTTGTGTGTTTGATATGATGATGAGTTTTTTTCACATCAAATAGTAATATACTTGTGAAGTTCATGTCCTCATATGAAATGAAAGATGCTGGAATCACCATCAGTACGTGTAGTAAACAAAAACTGTTCTATTAAAACAGACGCATGTCTTTTATCAGTTTATTTTACTCCAACATTAGGCAAGGCAAGTTTATTTATATAGTACATTTCATACACAATGGTAATTCAAAGTGCTTTACATAAACAAGAATAAAAGAAACAAGTATAAGAAAATAAAAACAAGGAATAAAAATGATTAAAAACAGATTAAAATGTGTTTAATTTTAATCTTAGGTTTACTGTACTACTTTATTTATTTAACCAAAACTGAATTCCAAAATTGTTTAAAACATTCGCTTTTATCACTATTGACCTTTGACCTTTGACAGACTTTCTATTAGAAAGCAGAAATGCATTTTTTTTTCTCTCCCAGGACTGATGAAATGTGCTTTTAACCAGAGAAGTCGAGGTGTAGGACATTAGCAGGTCTCCAGAAGGCAAAGAGGAAATTCATGTACTTTTCTGTCCATTCCCAAAATGTTGACTTCTTCTGCACTTACCACCTCCTGTCATCTCTTTCAACTAAATATTTTGTGGTGTAGATTTATTTTAGTATGGGAACATAACCTAAAGTCACATCTACAGAAAAAAAATCTGCGTCTGGTTTTGCTCAGGAAAAAATTATGTTTTCTTTGAACACACTGACTTCATGCCATGATGTTGGGATTGTGGATGTGTTCATGTTTGTTAAAAGTTGTTTTTGTCATGTTGGAGCAGTGGTCACTCCCTCTCATCATGACACATTGCAGTGTTTAATGTCCTGCGCATTAATGATGACCTTCACTGCTGCTGCTGTAACCTTTGTGCTAAAGAGTACCTATAGCCTGCAGACTGCATCACTTATACATGTAGAGCCGCATCCGTTCTACTCTGCAGATGAAAAGAGCACGCTTCTGCAGACTGTAGATATACAGGACACTTTTATCCACATACATCTATTTGAAAACCTCTGCAAATTAAAGTTTGGAAACGGTGTGTGTTGCTTTTTATTTCTTAAAGTGTCTAGAGATAATTGGAAATGTGGAGAAAGCACTTTTTTTTTCTTTGTGCATTTTTTTTCTAGAGGGATGGCAGGTTTAGACTACATTCATTCATTTTCTTTCGGCTTAGTTCCTTATTTATAAGGGTCGCCACAGCAGAATGAACCGCCAACTTATCTAGCATATGTTTTACACCGCGGATGCCCTTTCAGCTGCAACCTAGTACTAGGAAACACTTATACACGCTCTCATTCACATACATGCACTACGGCCAATTTAATTTATTCAATTCACCTATAGCGCATGTCTTTGGACTGTGGGGGGAAATCGGAGCACCCAGAGGAAACGCACGCCAGCACGGGAAGAACATGCAAACTGCAGTCAGAATTCGCAACTGACCCAGCCAGGACTCGAATCAGTTACCTTCTTACAGTGAGGCAACAGTGCTATTCCCTGAGCCACCGTGTTGCCCACCAAAAGGCAATTTTCAGTTTTTATGTCAGTTCAAAAATTTGCTTCCGTAAATTCAGTGGTTTAATTTCGACTGTTAAAATCCGGGAGCTGCAGAAAAAGCAATAGATTGCAGATTGAAAATCTCCAGCTGCTTTTTTCACCAACAGGTGTTGACGATCAGCCAATTTAAGATTTTTAAACCAGTAAATAGGCGAGAAAAACTAATAAGGCAAGGCAAGTTTATTTATATAGCACATTTCACACACCGTGGCAATTCAAAGTGCTTTACATAAACGGGAATAAAAGAGACAAGTATAAATCAAATGGAAACAAATAACATAAAAACAGATGAAAACAGCGTGAAGACAATTTTTCCATATTCCGGTGTACCATATTTTCTCATTTTACTCTGGGACTTGCCCAATAAAGACATGACTGAGACACTGTGCCACCTGTTTGACAGTAATAGTGTAAAAATAGTTAAAATAGTAGTTTTACATCACAATTGTAATTGTTCATTTCTAGTGCCCTTGTAAATTTAACCATACAATTCCGTACAGTACCGTCAATTCCTATTTATTTATTTATTTTTTGCTGTATTCGATTTTTGCTGACCTGCTTATGGCATCTTTTAAAAGTGACTTGTATCTGATTGTCAGCATTTACACAGCACAAGGCAAAGGTGCAATGAGCAGGAAAAAAAAGTGGGCGCTGACTGACAGCTGATAATAAGAGCGCTCTTTTCTCCATTCTTGTATTTAATCTGTTCGCAGGGTTTCATTTTTGTTTCATTCTTTTTGACAAGTTGTTTTATTATAGTTTATGACAGAAATGTTCTCATTTGGCCAACTTCTTTTAATGTAGGCCTTTTTAAACCAGTAGGCATCTTAATGTAATGACCATGGCATGATTTATGCACATGACACATACAATAATTTTATATTAGTTTATATTGGTTACGTGGCAGATATTGCACTTTCTTGCTCTCTCTCGTTAACATGCTTAAATACTAGTGCTACATGACAATATAAAACTTTTGTGTATGAGATTTAAGGTTTCCAACTCTGCTGAAGTCTGTTCTGAAATGAAAGCATCTGACCTGACGTCATTTGCTACAGTTTTTAATGATGCTCGACTCACATTGACAGGTAAAAATCCAACATGCTTAAACGGCAGACATGAAGGGATGGATCCGATTTATATCGGATAAATTTCCACATATGAACAAGGCCTGAATCTGATTTGAGTAAATCGGAATCCATCTGAATTTTTTTTCTTCTCCTTTCCTGCTTACACAAACATGGGCCATATCCGATCTGTGCCACATAGCAGAAAAAAGTTAAGTCACTTGAACCATGCAGTGTAAATGCAGCCTAATCGGTCTTTGTCAGTCACGTGCGTTTGTTGTGTGTGACGTCACACCTGCGCCATTTTTGTAGTATCGCTTCCCGAGAGAGACACATAACGCTAGAGAGATACATGCCATAAAAATGTGAAGCTGGAGAAGTACAAGAAAATCGAGAGTACGCAGTACCGCAATAAACTAAACAAAGATGCCAGGGATCGTCATTTTGATAAACTGTCTTACATTCAGGATATAGATCTGTTTGAATTAACTGCAAACCTACGGAGTGCGCTGCCGGAGACCCCTCATTTCATACCGTATATCATCAATGTCTTAATATACATTGTTTTAGTTTGAACACCAGTAAACTAAGTATTTCTAATTATTTATTGCAGCTTTTAGTTTTATTTCGTTAGTTACATTCAATATTTACATTTACAAACTGTTGGACAGATGTTTGTATCCAAAGCATTTTACAAACATGAACAATAAATGTACTTAAAGCAACAGAACAAAAAAATAGTAAGTCACTTTAAACTATCGATTCAGTTCAAACTACTGATTGACCTAATGTTTAACTTAGAGCAAAAGCACTTGTCTCAGTTCTTTAAAGGAATATTTAGTTCAGTAATAACTGCTTACCTTGTGTTTAGTTCTGATGTACCAATTTTGTTATTGTGAAGAACAAACAATAAATGAGTAAACAACAAATTTTATGTCATCCTCCATTTATTTACATTTATACAAATGATATTTTTATTCAGGCACTGAGGGAAAAGTCAAGGAATGTATCATATCGTTTACATAAGACAGGATGAAACATCAGCAATACACACTGTAGAAGAAACAACGTTACAAAAATGTAAAGGAATTTGCAAAGAACGTATCAGTTAAGCACAGAATGCATTTATACACCTGGGCTTTAACTCTTATTGACAACTACAGCTCTTCTACACTACAGTTGGACATTGGTTTGTGCACAGCAGAGAGTTACAATCCTATGCTGTAATGTGACATCTTCACAGGGGAGTATCATGTTGATGGGTCAGTGCTTATTGAGATTGTGTTTTTTTACCGATTAGTACTTTTTAGCATCATTTTTGTTGCAAAATCCATCAGACATCCTGTATTCTTCAAGTTCACACAGCAGCTGTCAGTTCTCCTCCAACAGATGGTTTACTTCTACACATGTGTCCATATACAATTTACAATCAGTTTGTCTCGGCAACCTCCTTAGTGTTGTGTGTCTCCGTCCTCATCAGTGTCTCTCACCGTCTTCAACCTCACATGTCTCCTTCTCTGCATGTTGATATATTTTGCGTCTCAATGCAGCAGGCCAGGACACGCGATGCATCTATTTTTACCGCTACAGTCTGTCGATATCCTTTCTTCCGAGAGGGAAATGTAAAATATCTGTCGTCGTGATATTTTTTTTACCTTTTCGATCGTGTGATTTACTATTACAGCCCCTAACACAACAAGAACGTAAAACTGTATTTACTCTGCGAAAGACACTACGACTCGGATACAACACAAATGGCGGCTATGTCCCATAATGCAACTCAGTGTTTACGAGCGTGACGTCACCTGACAAAGACCGAAACTGTAAATTTTATAAGTGCACTATTAATTAACAATTACAATTGTGCTGTAGATTTACAGCACAGTTGGAATTGTTCATTTAAAGTGTGCTCGTACAATTTACAGTATTACTGGCAATCAAAATTGTCAGTAATACTGTAAATTTTACAGCATTTTATTTTTTACAATCTAGTTAGTTTTACAGTCATTTTACTGTGGTGTGAAATATAGCAACGACTGGATAATTGTTGCTGGCAATCTATTCTCATTTTGACAAAAATATTTTATAACAGCATAAAACTCTAGGTGGCAGCGCGGTGGCCCAGTGGGTAGTGCTGTTGCTTCACAGCAAGCAGGTCTCTGGTTCAAGCCTCGGCTGGGTCAGTTGGCATTTCTGTGTGGAGTTTGCATGTTCTCCCCATGTTGGCGTGGGTTTCCTCCAGGTGCTCCGGTTTCCCGCAGAGTGTGCTATAGGTGAACTAAATAAGCCAAATTGTCTGTAGTGTATGTGTGTGAATGAATGTGTATGGGTGTTTCCCAGCGATGGGTTGCAGCTGAATGGGCATCTGCTGTGTATAACATACAGTATGCTGGATAAGTTGGTGGTTTATTCCGCTGGGGCGACCCCTGATTAATATAGGGACTAAGCTGAAAAGAAAATGAATGAATGAAAACTTTAGGTTTATATTTGCAGAAAGAAGACACCACAAATAAAGCAATAATAAATAAAAAGAGTTGTCTCTGGACAGAAAGTACAGATATGAACAGTGACCAGAGGATAAGAACAAACTGGCTGATTAAAGTCTGACTGAATGCATTAAGCTTAACGATCTCAAACGCTCTCATTAAGGGCTTAGTTTAATAGTTTCTCTGAGCAGATGAATAATTCATTATCACACTGGTTGAATGTTGTGAAGTGTTTGGCGAGGGTAAGCTGCACTCCATCTAAAGACATAAGGAAGATTTTGCAGTCTGTTAATTGGGGTAAATTAAAGAGTGTTGCTGACAATGAATCAGCATTTATGATGGAATATTTGCTGAATACTGGGCACTGTCTATTTATTTTTTAAAAAGAGTAAGTGAAACAGAATGCTGCATATATAGATAAATATTTGCAGAAGTAGTAAACCACTTTTTCACTGTGTTAAATAATACTCTTACTACTTCTGCCATTTCTTTCTAAAACATTTAGGCATTAGTGTGTGCTCGCTTTTTCAATGCGTTTTTGTAAAGAAAAAAAAATCCATAGGGATTTTAAAAAACGTCTTTCTAAAAGTTTTCCATTAGGGATGTATCAATTCACTGTGAGTCGGTTCAAATATGTGACTATTCAAACCAGTACATATGTTGAATGAATTGCGATACATTTTTTGAACAGTGGGGGCGCTGTGTTTTAGGCACAATCTCACTTTACCCAGGGGCGGGTTTAAGCAATAAGCAAAGTAAGCAGTCGCTTGGGGCCCCAGGACATTTCGTGGCCCCCAATAAATATATAAATTATACCTATAACATTGTATTTTCTACCATTTCCTATCATATTTTTCGTAGGATGAGGGTCAAACAAAAAATAATTTTAATTATTACATCTGTGCAAATTAGTCTTACACCCCCAATCTAGCAGTCAAATCTGGTAAAAGTTTAGTTTTGAAAAACATTTATTATTTTTGATTTATTTATTAGGCTATTTTTAGTTGTGAATTAATTTTTAAAAAAAACAAATCATTTAAAATGTAGATATAGCATTAAGATAAAACATAGATAAGAGATTATGTGATACTACAATTTTTTTTTTCTTTATGATTAAAAAGGTGTGTTTTAGGACTGTTGGGTTCCATGGCTGGAATTCCTTGGGGCCCCCAAATCACTCAATCAGCCCCTGGCTTTACCTGCTCATCAGCAGCGAGCAAAAGGTGGGGTGGCAGAGTAAAATGACAGCAGTGAAGTCCGCCAGACAAAACACAAACTGTGTGCAAATACTGCAAAAAGATGTTTAAAAATAAAAAACAATAAAATCCTGAATTACAAATCACGGAAAACTGATTATTAGTGAATTTTTTTTTTACATTTGTATATCACCAAAATATTGTCAGATCCAATACTGATTTATTCAGCTCAAAAATTGCAACTAATGGCTGGTTTTGTGGTCCAGCTAGGGTCACATAATTGAATCTGTTAAGAATGTGTTTCAGTGTTGTTGTTTTTGCTGCTTAATTGGTTTTGGTTTGGGCTCAGGTCACCTTCACATTTCTACTTTTAATATCCTTTCTGTCTCCGGTTGCTTTCTCAGGTTTATCCCAGAAGGAAACCTCAGAGTCAGAGACGAACGTCCTGCCAACATGTTCACCACCAAAAGGTCAGAGCGACACAGTGGTTTGTTGTCTGTTTTTTTGATCTTTAATGAGAATTTTCAGCCATTTGATAGAAATAGTCTTAATTTAGGTCACTATAGCAGGCTGATAGGAATGTATTTAGTTGAGCTTATGTTACTTTTTTTGCTCCCACTTTCTAAATGTTGGGCTGTAGGGTTTATCCATTTTGGTGTGTGTGTGTGTTTTCAATTTTGTGGATCTTACGAATCACTGGCTATATTTAAAATCATATGTCTGAATTCAATGAATTCATACAATAGTAAAGGCAAAAAGTATCTGGATGATTTATTCCTTCTAGTAAGATCATGAAGTGTGTAAATTTCTTTAAAACCTTTTAATCAAACAACAAAAATATTTAATTTAATTAAAAAAAATTAAATAAAAAAAAAATTAAAATTAAAAATAAAATTCATTTAACTTTTATTTTTAGTTTAATTTATGTAATTTTTTATTTAATTTTTATTTTTATAAAATTTTTATTTGATTAGATTTTTTTATTTAATTAATTATAAAAAAATATTTGTAATTGTATGTTTTATGTAATTTTTAAATGTATTTTTAATTTAATGTAATTTAATAAAATTTTAAATGTAAATTTTAAATTAAATTTATTGTTAATTAATTTTTTAAATTACATTTTATTTTTTAATTAATTGTATTTATTTATTTATAATTTAATTACATTTTTTTTTTTTTTTTTTTTTTTATTTTATGACCAGCTGTTTTCCCAGTACTGGGTTGCAGCTGAAAGGGCATCCGCTGCGTAAAACATACAGTGTGCCAGAATAGTTGGCAGTTCATTCCACTGTGGCGACCCCTGATAAATGAGGGATTAAGCCGACAGAAAATGAATGAAAAAGTTTCCATTAATTAATGTTAGTTATTGTATTTACCATCATAAACAATCAACGAGCAGTAAAACTACAGTTTTACAGTATTTATTCATCTTTATAATTGTTTGTTAATGAAAATACAGTTGCTCACTCAGTTTATTAACCAGTGCTATCAAACACAAATTTGGGGTTTAATAAGGCATTACTTAATGAACTATGAATTAATAATTAATTGAATTACTTGAATTGCGAATAATAAATGATGTAAAGTTGTTCTTTATTATTAGTTCCATACATTAACTAATGAAACATTATTGTAAAGTGTGACCAAAATTTTATTTACCTGATCTGATCCTTGACTTAAAAACTGTAATATGATCATTATATTAATGTATACTACTGCATATGCATTATAGTCCTGATATCTTTGTTTAATTAACATATTTTTAAGCTAGAATTGTTATTAGTCATAAATTCCATTCAGATTATATATTCCCTATTAAATGCATTTTCATTCTAGCCATATTTTCTGAGTGTTAAAAGCCAGGTTTGATTCATCAGACTGAATATGATGACGCTTTTTGTGGGTCATTATGCAGTCAAACACTCTGAGTTTGACGCCACAAACATGTGTAATTGGTAGCTCGCGTAAGTAAAGAAACCAATCAGGATGCACAAAATTGAGAAAAGCTGCGTTGAGAGCTTGTGACGCCAGGAAATATCATTGTTATTCTGTGCAAAATTTCCCCCCTCGTGTTTGTCATGGTGTGCACAGAGAACGCACAGTACAGAGTTTAGCCTGTTTACTAATTAACACTGATTATATTAGTCATAAGAGAGATTGTGTTGAACCTATTATTTTTTTCTTTTAAGATGGCAATTTAGATGAGATGGTGATGGTTTTGTTGGTCAGTCCTGTGACTTCTGGCAGCATTAAATTCAAGCGAAAGAGCATAGAGTTAAGCATATGGGCCTTATTTTGGGTGCATATTGTGCGTTGTTTTTGATGCATGTTGTGGAGGTATGCACTATTATGGTGCATTATGATATTAGAATTGCTGTTTTAAAAAGGTGCGCAATGACATTTATGATGTATGCAAAAACGGTAAGACTTTATTTTAAGTTGCAATGCATTGCAGCTACATGCCAATTACTTCTCATTTGAGTATATTTAGATTGTCTGCTTAATATCTGCTGATACTGCTCCTTCAACAGACATTTACCTGACTATAAATCCCTCTACTGCACATATTTTAATGGTACATGACAAAAATGATTCCACGTGATTTTTTTGGTTCTTTTGGGAACATTTTATTGTTAAAAGTTGTTTTTGGTTTGACCCCCAACCCCAAAATATTGTCTAAAGAGTCCCAAAGCATTTACATTCTGATTTATAATGCACTTAGAATGACCCTAAACCATAGACCTAATTCATTGATTCAATGATTCCTAATTCAATTAATGAAAGCAAAAATGTCCTTTTAGTTATTTTAATAAAAACTTAGTCTTAAAAAATCTTTAAGTCTAAAAAATATTTGGTCCCATTTTATATTAAGTGGCCTTAACTACTATGCCCTTGCATCAAAAAATAAGTACAATGTACAGGGGTTGGACAATTAAATGGAAAAGTCTGGTTTTGAAAGGTCATGTCTCCAAACAATTGTTCTTCTTCCACTTGTTTTAATTATGGTTGGTTACACAACTTGGCGTCTTCGAAGATATCATGCATATTAATGAAGTTGCACCTCATACACAATAAAGCGTGCCGATTAGCCATCTGGTAAGACTTGGAAGTGAATTCATGGTGAAAGCTCAAAGATGTCATTTGGCTTCCTCTTGCGTCCACAGGTAAGGCTTGTACACACCGGGACACTTTTCATTTGCGTTTATCGGCAGCGTTTTTTAAGACATTTGGCTTCCTCTTGCGTCCACAGGTAAGGCTTGTACACACCGGGACACTTTTCATTTGCGTTTATCGGCAGCGTTTTTTAAGACATTTTTCCGGATTCAAACCCAAGCGATTTTCACAGGCGTCGAGCAGAAGAGTATGCAAAATCACTCCTTGTCGTTAGATGGCGCTACACAACTTTAAGCTTCTGACATCCGCTTGTAACACTGAAGAAGAAGACAAAGTTGACACGCTTGTTGTTATGGATGGTTCAAGTAGCAGCTCCAGCTCTAGCGATGAAGAAATGATTATTGTTCACCAGTGCAATATGCAGCTCCACGGTCATATCACCTCTGGGCATCTTTTTCAATGTGCGCTCGCATTGACAGTTTTGCGCTTGAGCGCCTCCAAATGCTGTTTACTGTAACTTCAGCAGCTCTGTGGTGGAGAAGGTTTTGACGCGGCACGTCTCATAAAAAAACGAGCATGAGGCTTTTTTTTTTTTTTTTTTTTAAATGAAGCTTTTGCGCCTGCCGATTTGCACATTGGTGTGTACGATCACATTGACGCCCTTTGTTTAGTCATGAGGCGTTAAACGTTGACGGAAAACACGAGCAAAAAAACCTTTCAGTGTGCACAGGCCTTTACTCCTGTTGGATGTGGTTAATCCTTCTTGGTGGTATTAAATATGTCATCAAACTAGGGCTGGGCGATATGGCAAAAAAAAAAAAATCTAGATTTTTTTTCATAAAGTTTGACCCATTCACAATTTCGATTTTTTTTTTTTTTTTTTTTTTTTTTTTTTTTTTTTTTTTTTTACTGTGTAACTATAGTCAACTTAAAACATTACAACAACATGACTGAAGTAACAATCTCTTTATAAGTAACTTGAAAAACCATCTGGTTAAGGAACATGTATTTTTAATGGCCATACATACATAAATTGGTCAATAAGATGTAGCCTACTACATTCCTATAGACCAATTCCTGCTTGATGTTTTAAAAAATATTTGTGCATAGCTACACCACCCAGTATATAATAAAGATCACCGTGAACAACAAAAAACCCCACAGAAACTTAGATTTAAATGTCTATCTTATATTTAACTGAATCGTATAACAGCCTAGCTGAAATGTTGGTAATTGCTCAATTTATTTTTATAAAACATTTGTCAAAACGTATTGATATTTTTTTGGAGTAAAAACAATACCGACATTTAAGAATCCATATTTATTTTATTTATTCATTCATTTTACTTGTTTATTGGTGCATATATGGGTTATGATTTAATTCATAGCTACAGTACCTTGGACAGCTACTGTGCCACTCCGTAAAGCTTTCAAGCAAAAGTCCAAATTAAAGAAAGATTTGACTTTCTGCGGTGACAGCCGACATTCACAACACGCCGTAACCGTCCTTCAGGTGGTGCGCAGGTATAAAATACAGATCGCAAACTGAAGAGCGGGGGTAGGAGGGACACTTACGTTCACTTTGGAAGGGGACTTTATATCCCGGACTTAAAAGGGCATGTACACTGCACAGGTTGAGACCTATGTGTGCACGTGCCTGGTTCTCACCCAGATCAGAGCGATCTGTGCTACCGAATACAGCGTAGCATGCAATGAACTCACGCTCAGTCAGGCGAAGTAAAGGTCTCATTGCCTATATGTCAATCAAATTAATTAAGCTCTTGCCACGAATAAAACTTTTAGCCTATTTTATTATTTTGTCTAATGTATATAGTGTAATTAGGGCCGGAGCAAGCTGAACTGGCGCTCTAGGCGAATGCCCTCAACCCGAAAGTGAAATAGAAACTTACCGGTTTGTGGATGAAAGAGGACCGGGAGGCGGTAGGTGTTGCGGATAAAAGTGGACCGGGGGGTTCTCGCTCACTATTCTGCCTTGGTCGCCTCTATGGACGCGCCGGCCGTGAGTGTTAAGCTGGATTTATACTTTCACCTGGCGCCGCTTGGGCTAAGCCAGCTGTTGTAGCTCATCAACAGAGCCGCGACGTCAACACAGAATCTGTCAGCACAATTCAGCATGGTTGTCTAACAGTTTAGAACGGTTTGGCACGATAGTGGAAAAGCTGCTTTAATATTTTTATTAAAAAAAAAATTGCAATTCCTCGATTTTATAAAAAATTAAATCGTCTTAAAACGTAAATTCGATTAATCGAAAAAATTGCCCAGCCCTACATCAAACTGTCACAAATTTTTAAACCACTCCGACTGTGTTTGTCTGATTGAGGAAAAAAAAAAAGTCATATGCGCCAAGGATTGCTTGAGGGGGAACAAATTAAGGGGTAATTTTAATTTTTGGATGAGCTGTTCCTTTAAGGGTAACACACATGAGCATATGGTTTTGAACCATTATTGAGCTCTTTTAAGGTTTGGGTTTGACTTCCCATCAGCGGTTTAATGGCTCGTGTTTACATGCGCTTGTTAAACTGTAGCAGGAACATGGTTAAATTGAATCCTTAATCACCGGGATTGTTTATTAAATACATTGCAATTGGAACAGCTCATTAAAAATGTTGCCCTGCCATCAGTCTTCTGGTAAAAAAAAAAAAAAAAAAAGCCGCATTTCTCTTTGAGGTCACAGTAATGCGTATGCGCTCAGAGCGGCAGATAAGGCATCCTCTAATTAGACTTACCAATGTTTACTTTCCAGAATGGGCTCAGGCAGTAAGAGCTAAACCCTTCCGCCGATGCCCCGGGCACAGGACTCATTACACAGTCATCAAATCCTGCTCACTGGAATCATCTTGACCTCATGTAGCTTCAGTGTCATTTTAAAATGCTGCAAATATTCAGCTGACCAAGAGTAATGGAAGGAGGGTTCACCCTCCAGGTCTGTTTTGGGACAAATCAAATTATAGCTTCCTTTAAGTTCGCATGTGTGATTCCTGAATACTTACAGAAGACACAACAAATGAGTTCCTGAAGATGCAGTCTTCTGAAGCGGGACTCGCGCTGTGCGATTATTTATTTATTTTTTAAAAGTCAGACTATACGAATATGATCCGCATGTCACTCTGTAAGATCTCAGTTGTCATCATGTCAGACTATATGACAATCAAGATGTGTCAAAAACAGAAGCACTCATGAAGACTCATCCCGGGTTTTACGTCATCAATCAAGATAAATCAGAATCAGATTGAGCTTTTGTTCGTCACGTTTGCGCAAACACACAAGGAATTTGATGTGGTTTTCAGACACTCAAGGTACATACAGTGCTCAACATATATGAGTAAGCCCCTTACAAATCTCTCGTTAAAATTAATTTTTTCTATAGGAAGCTTTGCAAAATTATATTTGTGCATATACATTAGATTAGTGAGTACTGAAGCCAAATCTGGAGATAATCTAACAAAATAACTTGATAACGTCCAAAGTAGTACACTCACCTCCGGTTTCACAAACAAGGTTTAAGGCTAGTCTTGGATTAAATTGCATGCTTGAGCTCTCTCAACTGAAAATAACTTGCAGTGAGATGTCTTAAAATATGGCAGTGTCATTTTTTTGTCTACAGGTGCACACCAGTAATGTAATTTTCTAAGGCCATTGTTATAAATGTGGCTTAAATAGCTTAATTTAACTAAGGTCTAGTCCTGGCTTAAGCTAAGCCTGGTTTGTGAAACTGGGCCTACTGTATATGTCAGGGAAAAATATATAAAAAAAAATTATGCACTGTAAAGAGAGCAAAATTCAAGAGAAACAAAAACATTATACAATTATGTTAATTTAGTAGTTTGTATTCTTCCCCCAATATTTTGCATGCATTTAAATGTATAATATTTCTATTTCTAAATATGTTTGACTAAATTATTATTTTAATAAATATATATGTTTAATAAATCTGTTTTGTTCAAATGCACCACAATATGTAACCTATATTCACTGAGAAATGGATAAAAATGTTCATTTTCAAAATGGGGTGTACTCATTTATGTTGAACACTGTACATGCATGCAACAATATGAAAGGGCACGAAGAACATTTAAAGAAGCGAGACTAAGAAATAAAATAAAAATCAAGTCTAAAAATATATACATGTTGAATTCAAAATCATTAGCCATTCTGTTTCATTTTTCAAATATTATTTATATTTTTGTAATAATATATATATATATATATATATATATATATATATATATATATATATATATATATATATATTTTTTTTTTTTTTTTTTTTATAATAATTTTAATATTTTACAAATATAAAATTTTCAAATATTTTCTAAGTGATGTTTAACAAAGCAAGGACATTTTCACTGTATTTCCTATAATATTTATATTCTGGAGAAAGTTTTATTTCTGTTAGTTTGGCTGGAATAAATAAAGTAAGTTTTATTAAAAAAAAATATTTAATTATTATTTTTTTTATTTAATTGTATTTTATTTTCATTCATTCATTTTATTTTCAGCTTAGTCCCTTTATTAATCTGGGGTTGCCACAGTAGAATAAACTGCCAACTTACCCAGCACATGTTTTACGCAGCGGATGCCCTTCCAGCCGCAACCCATCACTGGGAAACATCCATACCCTCTCATTCACACACACACTACAGACATTTTATTTTCTTCAATTCACCTATAGCACATGTCCTTGGACTTGTGGGGGAAACCGGAGAACCTGGAGGAAAAACCATGGGGAAAACATGTAAAAAAAAAAAAAAAACCTTCTTGCTGTGAGGCGATCGTGCTACCCCCTGCGCCACCGTGACGCCCAAACCAGTGTTGTCAGATCTAAAATTAACAAAGCTTTATGAGTTTTAAAGTCACCATGAAAGAGTATTAATAAAAATATATATGTGGACATTAATATTGTGTTTTTAAATCTGATGACATGTTTATTATTATTGTTGTTATTGTTTACTGAATTGGGGGTGGGGCCAACTGTCAATCATGAGAGTTCCACCTATAGCAAATTCAATTCAATTCATCTTTATTTCTATAGCGCTTTTACAATGTAGATTGTGTCAAATCAACTTAACATGGAAAATTATAGTAAATTGAAACTGTCAGTCCAGTTTTTAGAGTTGAAGTTCAATTTAGTTCAGTTCCGTGTGGTTTAATTTTCACTGCTGAGAGTCCAAACACTTAAGAGCAAATCCATTGATGCGCAGCTCCACAAGTCCCAAACCATGCAAGCAAACAACCATTAAACCCATCCAAACAATTCCTATTGAACAAAAATGTCTGCCTACATTTTCTCTTGCAGATACTTTTAAAGGGATAGTTCAGTCAAAACTGAAAATGTGACATATTACTCACCCTTTACTAATCACAAAGATGTTTGAGTTTGAACACAAAATAAGTTATTAAAATGTTGCAAACCTGTAACCAATGACTTCCATAGTATTTGTTATAATGAAAGTTTAATCCTACAGTTTAACAAAGTGACTTTTATTGACATTTTAGTAGTTTGAAATAATATAATGTATCCAAAATAATGTATAGAGAAATAAGTCACACCATCCCAGATAACATATCACTTTAAACTATTCAATACGTTAACAAAACTCACGTTTTTGAGCTTTTTTTGTGTGGTTAAAAGCTGTTGGAAGAAAGACAAAGGTCCCATAATGCAATACAAAAGCATAAAAAATGAGTAAATGAGTAAAAATAAAAACATGAATCACAAAATACTGAAAACTGCTAATTCACAGATATTTTTTACAGTGAAGCTTTTATTTTGGGTGAACTGTCCCTTTAAAGGTGAAAGTAAGCTATTCTCATTTTTTCTTTATTTTTTTTACTGATGGCAGCAACATCACATTTACCGTCCCGATGTTGAAACAAATTCACAAATTCAGACAGCTCTTAATAAAAACATGACGGTGAGTGATGCATATTTTTGTGAGTTTGTCTTATCCAAGCAGTTGTTCTAGCTTATTTTAGGTTTGCATCTTTGTTTGTGAGCACTAACTGCAGAAGTATCTTTCTTCGGATGCGGAGACTGAGCTGTCAGAGGGTTTTAATTGCTGTCATGATATGAAAGCATGATGGAGTTGGACTCATGAGCTGCAGTGAACAGGAGACAGACAGGTGTGGCGTGATGCTGTCTGAAAAGGGAAGATGTCATACTGTCAGGCTGAATGACACTCCAGCAATGGAAAGAGATAGTGGAGTCACAGAGAGCTTGTTTTTCATGAAAAGAAAACTGCGGATAGGATTTTTAATTTGACAGAAAGATGTCAGCTGGTGACCTGCTCCGTCATTTAGTTTGGTTAGTGGACTGAATTTTAAAATCTCTCAAATTAAAGTCTCTGAAGCACAAATGTATGATCTTATAATTAATATATTTAAAGGCTATTTTGATTTTTTTTTTTTTTGTATGCATCTAATACTCCAAATTAACATTTCAGTGTTCATATTTCATTTTAGTTGATATTTCAATTAATAATATTTCAGTACTTAATCTTAAATTTCAAATATATATATTTTATAGGTGACACGGTGGTGCAGTGGGTAGCACGTTTGCCTCACAGCAAGAAGGTCACTGGTTCGAGCCTTGGCTGGGTCAGTTGGCATTTCTGTGTGGAGTTTGCATGTTCTCCCCGTGTTTCCTCGGTTTCCTCAGTGTGCTCCGGTTTCCCCTACAATTCCAAAGACGTGGTACAGGTGAATTGGGTATGCTAAAATTGACCGTAGCGTATGAGTGTGTGTGTGAATGAGTGTGTATGGATGTTTCCCAGTGATGGGTTGCGGCTGGAAGGGCATCCACTGCGTAAAAACGTGCTGGATGAGACGACGGTTCATTCCGCTGTGGCGGATAATAAAGGGACTAAGCCGAAAAGAAAATGAATGTCTTCTAATTTTAATTAAAAATAAATTATAATATAAATAAGTACACCCCATTTTGAAAATGAATATTTCAAAATATCCCCATTTTGTAATAAAACAGTTATTAAAGTAATATTTAAGTCACCAAACATCTTTAGCGATATAAAGATAATGCGAGTAACAATACAAAATAATGCAAGCAAAATATTGCAAAAAAAATTACAAACTTCTAAAAGTCAACTCAAACTTTCCTTTTTTAAAATTTTGTATTTAATATTTTTCTCTAACATACATTTGGGTGTACACTGCACAATTTTTTGAACCATTATCATAAGTTATTTTGTTAGATTAACTCCAGATTTGGCTTCAGTACTAAACTATTGTATATGCACAAATATAATATTGTATAGCTTTCTATAAAAAATCTGAATTTTAAAAGATATATTTCTGAGGGGTTATATATATATATATAAATATATATGTATATATATATGTGTTTATATATTATATATATAGGGCGACGCAGTGCCACAGTAGGTAGTGCTGTCGCCTCACTGCAAGAAGGTCACTGGTTCGAGCCTCGGCTGGGTCAGTTGCCATTTCTGTGTGTGAACAGGTGCAGGTGAATTGGGTAGGCTAAATTGTCTGTAGTGTATGGGTGTGAATGAGTGTGTGGATGTTTCCTAGAGATGGGTTTTGCGGCTGGAAGGGCAATCCGACTGCGTAAAAACGTGCTGGATAAGTTGCCAGTTCATTTCCCACTGTGGGCGACCCCGTATTTGATAGAGGGACTAAGCCGAAAAGAAAATGTAATGTGATGATTTTATTTATATATATATATATATATATATATATATATATCTATACTATATATATATATATATATATATATATATATATATATATATGCACACATCACACCCGACACCACACACCACACACACACCACCACACCAACACAACACACACCCACACAACACACAGTTGGAAGTCAGACTATTAGCCCCCTTTAATTTCTTTTTCTTATTAAATATTTCCCAAATGATGTTTAACAGAGCAAGGCAATTTTCACAGTATGTCTGGTAATATTTTTTCTTCTTTTATTCCGGATAGAATAAAAGCAGTTTTTAATTTTTTTTAATTATATTTTAAGGTCAAAATTATTAGCCCCTTTAAGCCCCTTATTAAAAAAAAATAAACAGTAGGGCTAATCTTTCTGACTTCAACTGTATATTTGAATATTATATAAATGAATGAATACTTTAGTGAAAATCTAATAATATGCTATCAGTCTTGACATAAATATGCTTTTTAGCTTAGCAGTGTCAAACAGTGTACCTAGATCATTACAACAGAGCCCAAAGTCCATGGTTCAAAAGCATTAAGGACATGTCCGAATTCACTTTTGCTATTTTTTTGCCTCAGCGCATGGTCTAACAGGGTTGTGCTTATTCTCTGAATGAATTATGGGTGTGTTTTCAGCATAACATGCATTCAACCAATCAGAGTTTCATCTCCCATTCCCTTTAAGAGTCAGTTAGGTTGCGCCATGGTGCATTTGCTATTTACATGGCAGACTTTGTTTAACTGTTTTCTCGCTAGTGAAGCGTTCAGTTTTTCCTCTTACAGAGCATCTGCAGCATGAGGATAAAGAACAAGCCTCCTCTATTCAGTCTCTTTACTTTTTCTTTACTTTACTTTTACTCTTTACTTTACTGCTTTTCTTTCGTGGGGTAAGAAAACAGTGGTGTGTGTTGTATTGTTAAACAATAATAACAAAGTTTGGTCAAAAAACTGAGTTATAAGCTATCTAAACACGTGCTATCCTTATATAAATAATACTGCTAATAATAATTACATTATACAAATGCAAATTATCATGAATGAACTGAAAAAAGCCCCTCAAGATGAAGAAAGGGTGGAGGTAGTGGTTTTAATATTTATGTAAATAATAATGATTTTTGTAATCCTTTTTTTAATCCTTTCCTTTTTTTTTTATATATGTAAAGACATTTCGTCACCTTGGAATTATAAGGTTCTGTCTGCGTTTTGAATGATTTTGAGATATTGAGCTTCAAAGTTTTTGCATTCCATAGCAAACAGTGAATATTAGGCTTGCGCTGGTCTGAAAAAAGCAACAAATCGCGACATACACGTCTTGCATCTTATTGCGCCGGGTGTATGATAGGGCCCTAGAATTAAGGCCAAAAAGTTCTATCTTGGTCTCATCAGAAATAGATATAGAAAGATAATACAATTAAATTCAAGCAAAATATTGCAAAATAAATTACAAACTGCAACATTTCAACTAAATTTTAGATATTTTTTTGTTTCTGTAGATTTTTTTTCTAATTCTAAAATTTGTATTTAATATTTTTCTCTAACATATAAATTTGGCCTACTAAGTTTTGGACCATTATCGTAAGTTATTTAGTTAGATACTAATACATTTAAATAATTTATAAATGGAGGAATTAATGCATGAATAAATAAAATGAATAAATGAATAAATAATTAAATGAATGAATAAAGAAATGAATTAACAAATTATTTCATTAATTAATACTTTAGATAAAATATATTACGCTATCAGTCTTGACATAAAAATGTGTTTCTAGCTGACCAGTGTCAGACAGAATTTTATTATCAGTGCATCCCTCAACTTCAGCTATTTTGCTTAATGCATACTTACTGCTGGTGCTATAGCTCTGCTGCTGTTGTCAAACGCAAAATTGATGAAAGACAAATCACAGACTTGACATTGACAGCAGCAGCAATCAACACCACGCCGCTCCCATGTGGAACATAGTCACTAATCAAACCCCCCTCACCATGTCAGAGAGGACAAATACATCAACGGCCCACCCTTGATGAGCTGCAAAAGACATGTTCCCTTCAGAGAACATATAAACCATAGAGGACACTCAGTCTTCTTCAAAGACGCAATGATCTAATCGGGGCACAAGGACTGCTGATATCCTGACTGACATTGGCAATCCTCTGAAAGTGTGAGATGAAATCACTGAGATGTTTGGAGCGCGACTGATTTCTGTTTGACCCCTGTAGTTCCCCTTCCCGAGGGCGATATATATATTTTTTTATAGGTGTTTCAGAAGGGAAGGTTCATTAAAAGAAGAGGAGTCTGTTGGTTGGTGTGTTTTTCAGATTGCAGGAAGCACATGCAATCATCAGGAGCTTGTGTTGACAGAATTAACACTCTACAAGTGACAAATGCATGCAAAACTGACCTCGACAAATTAAATACAATAAAGTATACTGTAGTTTCATTAGGAATTTCAGCATTTGGATGGTTTAAGTTGAAATTTGAGGATTGTACTTTGGTCATGAACCATGTAAAAATGTGTGTGATTCATTGGTATTAGTATTGATATTTTTTTCCTATATGAATAAACTTTGGCTCTTTCAGGTCTTTCAAGTTTAAGGCCCAATCTCAATTCTATTTTTGTACCCCTTCCCTTTCCCCTTGGCCCTTAAAACCAAGTGTGAAGCGGAAGGGCTTCAAAATTTACCCCACCACTACAGCACCTGCACACGTCATCATATGTCATCATGATCTCTTGCATCATATGAGATCAGACGATCGCGACTGCTGTAGTTATTCCAGTTGTTATTTTTTTGGTATTTATCTTCAAGAAATCACTGAAGGCAATGATATCATGTTATCATAATGATCTAATGTGGCAATAAGATCGTTACTATACTGCGCATTTACACAGTGTCCATTCATCTGTGAACAAAATTAACATTATAGCAGACACTGTAAAAAGCTTATTCTCAGCCACTAGACTTATCTGAAAGGGTAATCGAGTGTCATCGAGCAGCAGAATGTTGTGGGACTGCTGTACAGGAGTTAATATTATGGATTAAAGATAGTTTAGAGGTTTTTATTTTAACGTTTTTTTTTTTTTTTAAGCATGACGGTGAAAGACGTGAACGTGCAAAACGAGAGGTTGGGGTAAGGGGAAGGGCTAAGGGGTAGAATTGGGATTGGGCCTAAATATATTTCACGCTAAAACAACCAGTAGGTGGCAACCAGTTCCTGTCTGAATGAGTGATTCACTTAATCATTTAGTAGATCTATGAATCAATAAGTGCGTTCGACTTCATGCAGCGCTGCGCAGACCGATCGTAATCTGTCCTAAAGCGGTGCATGCCGGTTAGAAATTTTGGCCGGATTGATGCTGCGCTGACGCCATGTGACTGTCACATGTGGCATCAAAGTACCGCGACAGCGTTCCGAGATCAGACGATTGAGTCAGTCCGCGCAGCACCTGAAGAGCGACTGCTGGAGCTGCGATGACGACACTGATGTTACACGATTGGCTGAGTTCACAGCATGACAACAACCACGTGTGTTTCGGGTTTATTACTGGACAAATTCCGTTTCACAAATTTCAAAACAAACAATTAACTGTTCATACCCTCTCTATCTTGTACACATCATGCTTATTAAAGACTACAAATATTTTTACTGCAGTATCATCTTTTGTTAAATAATTTGTTCATAATGTCTGATTGTTTGAACAGGTTTATTCGGCTTTTTTTTATACAGACTACTGTATTATACATTTTTGTGAATGACCAAATATTAAGTATTAATATTAAATATTAATATTAAGTCTTACAGACTTATAATAAAATAATTATCATCATTGATCCTGACACCCCTATGAAGATTTCTTAACAAATTAAGTAAAAAATATTTTATTAAATATAAAAATATATGATTATAAAATATTTTATTTCCTTTTAAGCATTTTTATGCAGAAATTTATGCAGAAATGTTAAAAATGACATTGATGTACCTGCTCTTTCTGGGTATTTTCTATTTAGTGTAGCTCATTTATTGTGGTCCTAAAGACTGATGCTTAAACTCCAAGAATTTGTGCTTATTGTTTTGTTTAATAGGCCCTATTTGTGGATATTTATTTCCTTTTTATGTGCTCTCTCGTTTTCCCCTTATTTCTCCTGCATTTGTTAAGTAGGCTACTTATATTAAATTCATAATTCCCTTATTTAAAAATGAACTATAGTTTGTAGAGACTGTATTCTGTTTTATGTGTACTGTAAATATTTTGTTGTTATTGCAATAAATAAACAAATAAATAAATGATCCCGCCATGTGATCGGTCATCATGACAGCAGCAACTTCAACCCCGAAGTGTCCGGCTTGGTGGCTCCGTTTTCAACTCCGCCCCCGCCTGTGCACGGCTAATCTTGTTGATCACCGGCTGCAGCTGTGCTTCATGTCGAACGCACCTATTGACTCCAATGATTAGTTCTAAAACAGATTCATTAAATTTAATGTTATTTTTTGGCTTTCTTTGAAATTCATTTGAGAACTAAAAAAAATTTTTCTGTCATTTTCAGCAAAAATTTTCAGCAGCCAAAAAATATTACTCGAAAAAATGCCATAAATAGTTTAAAATAGCTCAATATTCCGCTCTGTTGATGTTATGTTTATGTACAGTACACATACTGTATATTTATCTGTGCATAAAACACACAAGCTTGCAGAAAAGCAAAGTTTGCTCAAATTATGAACCAATAGGACATTTCTTTTTTGTTCCTATTGCTATACGTTTTTACTTTCAATAAAATGTGTTTATTTTGTTGGCTTGTGCTTCTTTAAAGTAGTATAATTTACATTATTGAGTTGGATCAGCACGGTGGCTCTCTGGTTATCATAGTCGTCTCACAGTCAGAAGGTGGCTGGTTTGAGTCCTGGCTGGGCCAGTTGGCATTTCTGTGTGGAGTTTCCATGTTCTCCCCGTGTTGGCGTGGGTTTCCTGCAGGTGCTTCGGTTTCCCCAACAGTCCAAGCACATGTGGTATAAGTGAATTGGATGAACTAAATTGGCCATAGTGTATGAGTGTGTATGTGTGTGAATGTGAGTATGGATGTTTTTCAGTACTGGGTTGTGGCTAGAAGGGCATGCTCTGGGTAAAACACATGCTGGAATAGTTGGCATAATGGGTCCTCTTTAAAGCCACCATCAAAACAAAATTTCTGTTTTCTTATGTTAATGATTTATCATTTTAAAATTAATGTAACCTTTTAGAATCATTTTTTATTCTCTGAAGATATGTTTACTTGTGAGGGTGGGGCAACCTGTCAATCAGAGGAGATCCACCAACATCAAAACCCTCCAATCTCTTCCCATTAGATAAAATCAAGTCTTGTTTGATAAGCAGATGTTGTTTCACCCAGATGTTTGTCACACAAGAGGAAAAATGACTATCAAAACTTAAATGCCATATCAAATTTTCTCTTTTTTTGCTGACGCGCTGATGCATAAAGCTGAAAAAAGAGGCACATTTTAGCCTCATTTTATTTTTACGACTTTAAAGCGACTTTACATTCACATTCCTGAAGGTGTATAAAATGCAGAAAATCAGACCGCTCTTAAGACAAACACATTAAATAGTTTTTTTTTTGAGCTTTTGTCTTGTTTATCTAAGCAGCCTAACATAAGCGTACAGCCTTCAGCTCCCGATATGTGTGATTGACGACAGCTCTGGCAGCTCAAAGTGTTAGGCGGATCTGTTTGTTGTTTAAGACGTATTTACTTCTGTCCTGTCTGTACAGTGTGTCTTCGCAACATTTTAGGGTCCTTGCTGACGTAAGTTGAGTCAGCTATTTGCATTTGTTAGTTGCTAAAGATACATACAGTACTGTTTTCTTGTTGTTTCTCCTCTTTTAAAAAGCACATTTTACACTCGGGTTATGTTATCATGCATCACAGAAGAAATCTGGCATTTGTATTTATCAACCCGGGCTCATTCTGAAATTTTATTAATATGCGAATAAATGTATGAAGATGACCTTATATACATTTCTAGAAAGCGCCAAATACGTCCCAGTTGGTACTTTTTTTTTTTTTTTTTTTTTTTTTTTTTTGGGCAGTTTTTTGTTTTGTTTACGCTTTTTCAGTTTTCAAATTACCCCGCCCACCCCTCACCGCCTTCCTTGAACCCAACCGATAGTATTTTAAAAAGCACCGATTGAAAAAGCATCCAGAAAAAGAAAAGACCCCTGATTTTTACCACGTTTTCAGATTTTACCACATTTTCACCCTGTTATTTACTTGTTTATTTATTTTTTGGCTTCTGTTTTTGTTCTGTTTCTGGAACCATTCTTCACCAGACTCAAACCCCGTCGTCGCAGTCTACTCCTCTCTGCGTCTCAAGTCCGCCCAATGTATGCTGCGAGCCACTGGACAAACTGGTAACAGCGGTAAAGCCGTCCATACGGAGGTAAGCTGTCAGCCACTAGCACAAAAAGTGTCATATTGCCCCATACGTGCTTCTGGCTACATAATTTGCGATCTCCAGAAATGTATATAGGGCTATGTTTTCAGAATGAGCCTATGTTGATATGTATTTTTAAATGATCAACTATGTAATTTCCACAACAAATTTCTAGCATATCTCAAGTCATGCATTTGTGTTAGCAATTTTGTTGAAAATATCAGATGATTTATTTTTTATTTTTTCTGAAAGTTTGTGAAAATAAAAGAACAAGCGCAAAAACAAATTGTGTTTTTTAAATGTAATAAAGTGACTTAAGTGACCTTAAATAAGTGGCCATGTTTACCTTTGAATAAAAATTATCTTTCTAACCATGTTTGCAGATGTTTTTTTTTTTTTTTTATAAAAATGTCAACATAGGCTCATTCTGAAAACGTAGCCCTGTATTCATTTCTGAAGATCACAAATTCTGTAGCCAGAGGAACATATGGCTGCATTTTGTCTTTAAAACGAATGATATGGGGCGATATGATGCCGTTCCTTTCCGCCCTTACCAGCTGACCGCTTACTTCCATATGGACAGCTTTCCTGCTGTTACCAGTTTGTCTGTTTGCGTACATTAGAGGATTTAAGAAACAGATTGGAGTTGACCATGACGACAGGGTTCGAGTCTGGCGATGAACGGTTCCAGAAAGCAGATAAAACAAAAGCCAAAAATTAAAACAAACAAGTAAATAACAGGGTCAGAATGTGGGAAAATCTGATAATGTGGTAAAAATCAGGCTGCTGCGAGGGCTTTTCATTTTCTGGATTGCTTTTCAAAATACTGTCGTCTTGGTTTAGGAAAGGGGGTAAGTGTGGAGGTCCATCAGTCAGTCGAGAGTGGCCTCTGGTGGATTTATGCGAGGAGATTATATCTCAAAAGTGTACACAGCGGCCTCTGTCGGATTCGCTGAAACAAAAACTGCAAAAGGGACATATCTGGCGCTCTCCAGAAATGTATACGGGGGTACGTAATCAGAATGAGCCTGGGTTAAAAAATGGGCTTAAATTGGAATTAAAATGTATTAAAGTTTTTTGTTTCTGATGCTTTTGTTTACAGTTTGTTTTATTATATTTTTGTTGTTGTTTTTCTGAAATGTTCAGCCTTTTTATCAGCAGAAATGCGTGTTTTTTTATTTTTTTTATTTGCATAAATATTTAATTGTTAGCCAAAGCAAAATTCAATCTTTAGGGCTAAGCGGTACATTTTTAAGCACTTTAGAATGAGCACGGCTCCTGCTGAAATTCCTTGACCTATATTAAAATCTCTAAGACCAGAATGAATTTATTTAAAGCTCTAGAGACATTAGACGAGGGAGTGCTGCAATCATTTTCACTTGCTGAAAATTGAGTTGTCAGGCGGTTGAGCAAATTTAGGGTAATTCTGACTAGGTGATTGTATCTGTAAAGTGCCTACTTATCAAAATGTTTCATTTGAGTCATGTTTTGTTTATCTTCTGAAACGTCCAAGGGGTTTATAATTTGATCAACTTATCATTCCCAGTAAAAGCAATTCAAGAGTATGTTTTACAGTATGTGAGAATTGTGTGCTAAAAGTAAGATTTTGCAATAAGAAATCAAAACGGCTAAAATTATTGCATTGTGTATGTTAGAGAAATGTCACTGTGCCTTTGACAAGCATCGGTGCTTGTTGTCAAGTGCTCACTCAGTCTTATAGACTTCTTAATTTAAAGTATAGAAGATATTTTGAAGAAAACTGGTAACCACTGACTTTTGTAGTGTTTGTTTTTCCTACTATGGAAGCCAATGGTTACAGGTTTTGAGCTTTCTTCAAAATATCTTCAGCAGAACCACTTGAGGGTGAGTAATAAGTCCATTTTAATTTTTTAGGTGGACTAAGTCTCTTTAATACTGAAATACCTGTGCATGGTGTCAGACTCTTTACAAATGTACAATAACTGTATAGTTTCCAAAAAAAGACCTGTTTTCAGGCCTCCAAAATACCACTGTTATGTATAAAAATGTTGAATAAACACATAAAACTAGTTAAAATGCATTGCAAAAAATATTACTAAAACAATCCCTTATCCCTTTTTGGGGTAAACCATTTTATTTACATTTTTTATATAGTTTTCTTAATCTGAGCAGTTAAAAACTTGGCTAGTTTTTGTAAGTCTGCCATCTAAACACCTAAATAATGGTCTGAGCCTTTACAAAATGTTCAATAAGCCAAATCGTCACCTTGGAATTATAAGGTTCTATCTGCATTCTGAATGATTTTGAGATATTGAGCTTCAAAGTTTTTGCATTCCATATAAAGGGTTCATACGGTCATGGAAAACCTGGGAAAGTCATGAAATTTTGACATGGCATTTTCCAGGCCTGGAAAACTTTGGAAAAGCAGAAAAACCCAGACGGTTTTGGAAAAGTCATGGAAATTACATTTACATTTAGAAATTTAGCAGATGTTTTTGTCAAAGCAACTTAAGCTGCGGTCACACTAGAGCTTGTGCTTGCGAAATTGTGTCGTATGCCGCTATGAAAAGGGGTGGTATTAAACAATATGATTAGACATTAATAAAAGTGAGTGATTGGTCCATATTTTAAATTTACTGTATCTTCTATTGGTCTAGCGCAATCACGTGATGTGATGATTAAGAATCCATCAAGGTTGAACTTTCAAATGCAATGAAATGTGAAACTTGTCTCATGTACTTGCGTTTCTGGTCTGCCGCATTCGCATGCCTATGAATGGAAGTCAAGAATTAACTCAAGTCCTAGAATAGTCATGGAATTTTTGTAGTAAAAATGTGAATAAACCCTGCATATAGCAAACAATATGTGTGTAACAGTTATTTCATACATTAACATGACAGAGACCCTAAATGTACAGATAGAACCTTCTAATTCTAAAAAGTCATTTTCTGCTTGGAATTATAAGGTTCTATCTGGCAGATCGTTAATTGAAAGTCATTAATTTAAGCATTACCTTTCAAGAAATACAATCAGTCTGCTTATTAATTTAATAAAAAAAAAATAAAAATTGGTGCTTGAGAAAGTTAACAATTTTGCTTTCTATAACATTCATTTAATGTTTTAGGATGAATATTTATTTATTTTTTGTTCAAACAGGGCTGCGCTAAATATTTGTCCAGTGCAGATGTTAATTTAATCTAATTAATATGGTAATATTTATTGAATTATATGCTTTATCTGTTTTATTAAGTTATATTTAATGAATTATATAATTAAATTAAGCATTTGCCCTTCAAGGCTTAATATCACATTTAGGGACTTTAAAAGAAAACAGACATGAAGTTATGAATAGTTTAACCAAGTTTAATAGACACTGAAAATGTTTTACTGACTATATACACAAATAAAAATATTTCACATTTAATATATTACTTTTTTTTAATCACATTTACACACATCAGTTTCAGGGTTCTTCTCAGTTTTGTGTTGTGTGGCCTTATTTAGTCGACTCTGATTTTTTGTTTTCTTTCTGGTCTTTCCTGCTGTCAATTTTTAAATAAAAAGTCTTAATGTAAACAACTTATACAAAAACATCACATAATGTAAATAAGTTGACATTTAATAAGAATATGTGAATAACAATTTTTTGACAAAAATGTCAGATAAAACCTTATAATTCTAAGGTGACGAAAAACATAGACTCAACCCTTTGTTTTCAGGAAAAAAAAAACTTCATTTTAACCTTAATAACAGAATAATTCTGTGTTTTTTTTTTTTTTTTTTTTTTTTTTTACTTGTCTAGAAAATGCTTATGGGTGTAAGAATTTTCAGATGTTTGGGCTAGAAATGAGACAAACCCATGTAACTTTTTTTTTTTTTTTTTAATTGTTATTTATTGCATAAGTTGGTGAGTTTATATACAGTTGAAGTCAGAATTATTAGCCCCCATGTTTATTTTTCCCCAATTTCTGTTTAACGGAGAGAAGGTTTTTTCAACACATTTATAAACATAATAGATTTAATAACTAATTTCTAATAACTTATAATAATTTAGAAATTATAATAACTTATAATAATTTATTTTATCTTTGTCATGATGACAGTAAATAATATTTTACTAGATATTTTTCGAGACACTTCTATACAGCTTAAAGTGACATTTAAAGGCTTAACTAGGTTAATTAGGTTAACTAGGCAGGTTAGGGTAATTAGGCAAGTTATTGTATAACGATGGTTTGTTCTGTAGACAGTCGGGGAAAAAAATAGCTTAAAGGGGCTAATAATTTTGACCTTAAAATGGTGTTTAAAAAATTAAAAACAGCTTTTATTCTAGCCAAAATAAAATAAGACTTACTCCAAAAAAAAAAAATATTATCAGACATGCTGTGAAAAGGTCCTTGCTCTGTTAAACATAATTTATGAAATATTTAAAAAAAGAAAAATTCAAAGGGGGGCTAATAATTCTGACTTCAACTGTATATTTTTTCATGCAGTTTATGATATTGTGGTTTCCTCTTCGGCAAATATGATTAAAATCAATAGTTTGTTGCTTGTTGTTCATACTCTTTATGTATCTCAAATCTATTGCATATGAGCTTCCATTTGATTTTTTTGGTTGCATAAACTGAACTAAGCTCTTTATATGCTGAACTGAATTAGGATGAATTTTAGGTGACCGTTTTTAAGTTTTCTATTATGCCATCTTCGTTTACCAACATGACATTCTGCACACAGTCTATTAAGGACTCCAGTCTTTCCCTGTCTCTGTTTTTTTTTTATCATAGCCAAATGCTGAAGCTGGTTTTATGCCCCAGTATTTGAAGCTCAATTTTTATGGGATTATTTTTTAAGGCCACGACTTTAACTTCAAAGAGACTGTGATTATTGCCAGAGGTTATTCCAAAATGCTATTTTCCATTGGAATACTTTTCATCATATATCCTTTCTGAATTTATCACTGTTCTTTTTTTTCTGTATTATTATTCGGGTATTTTATTGTAATATTTGAACTGTTCCTTAGTCACATGCAGCTTGTGTTTCCAACTGACTTCAAGTCATTGTCATTTCTCTGACATTTACAGTACATGGATTTCCAGTACTTGTATTTATTTGTACCATAATCATAGCACTGTACTATGACTGTTGCAGTTAACATTTTACAACAGATTGCATTATTGCCCATACTTTTTCATTTTTTTATTTATATACATATATTTTTAGCAGTTCTGGTTCCCAAAGTACTACACCACCTGACAAAAGTCTTATCGTCAATCCAGTTGTAAGAGTAACAAATAATTACTTGCCTTCTAGTTGATCATTTGGAAAAGTGGCAGAAGGTAGATTTTTTCCAATGAATCATCTGTTGAACTGCATCCCAATCATCACAAACACTGCACAAGACCTATTGGAACCCTCATGGACCCAAGATTTTCACAAAAATCAGTCAAGTTTGGTGAAGAAAAGTCCTGGTTTGGGGTTGCATTCAGTATGGGGGCATGCAAGAGATCTGCAGAGTGGATGGCAACATCAACAGCCTGAGGTATCAAGACATTTGTGCAGCAAATTACATTATAAACCACAGAAGGCAAGTTCTTAGAGCAGGATAGCGCTCCTCCTCATACTTCAACCTCCACATCAAAATTCCTGAAAGCAAAGAAGGTCAAGGTGCTCCAGGATTGGCCAGCCCAGTCACCAGACATGAACATTATTGAGCAGGTCTGTGGTAAGATGGAGGCATTGAAGATGAATCCAAAGAATCTTGATGAACTCTGGGAGTCCTGCAAGAACGCTTTCTTTGCCATTCCAGATGACTTTATTAATAAGTTATTGGAGTCATTGCAGAGATGTATGGATGCAGTCATCCAAGCTCATGGGAGTCATACACAATATTAATTCTTTTTCCACTGCACCATGACTTTATATTCTATATTGTACATTATTTCTGTTAAGGGACAAGACTTTAGTCTAAGCAAAGTCAGACCTTACTGTCCTAATTAAATAATTAAAAATCAAGACATGATCATATTATATTTTGGTAAAATAAGCATAATCTAGAGGCCTTTGCCTTTCATATAAGCCACTTCTGATACCAAATGATCAACTAGAAGTCAAGTTATTATTTATTATTCCTAAAACTTGACACAAATTTTGTCAGGTATAGGGATATATAGGAATTTTACTAATATAGGGGTTTCAAAAATGTCTTTTATTTATATAAACCAAACCATCCAGCTATTATATAAGAATTAACATTTTAAATATGTAGCTTATAGATATTACTCACCCAAAAAATGACTCCTTATAAAATGGTCAAAAATGAAAAAAAAATAATAATAATGATGGCAGAATTTACCATTTTTGATGAATTATCTATTTAATGATGAAAAGAATTGCATTCCCATGACACATTGTAAATGACAATATTAATGTAAAGAGAAAACCGTTTAAGAAAAATGCTACACAAGCATAAGTTAGTAGTTATTGAATTAGTAGTTTATCCATCAATCAATGGATTAAAAAAGATTTTTTTATGTTTTTTATGTTTTTAATGTTATGTTAATTCATGGTCACTAATGTTAACGATGCTAATCTGAATGTTGCCACATTGGTTTTAATATTTAATTGGTGCTTGTGGGGACAGAATGCTGCCTTCTCATTTATTGTACTTTAATCTTGGCATCTCATTGGACAGTTAAAAATTAAATTTGGCTGCCAAGAAGCCCCGCGTCCTCACATTAACACTTCATATGAGGCTATTTAATGTCCAATTTCGTCTGTTACTTGAATCAGCAGTTGCTTTCAAGGTTGCTTTATTCTGTCATTATTTACTCACCCTCATGTTGTTCCTTTACTGTTGTTACATTCTGAGGGAGTGCTGTTTTCCAAGGGTGAGTAAATAATGACAAATCATTTATTTTGAGTGAACGATTTCTTGAGATAATCAAAAAGACTTGTGGTCATTTTTTGTTTTTTGTTTTGGTATTTTCAGACACAGTTGCTGAGCAGAATGCATGTCTTGTGTGTATTTTCGTCGGACATGTCAGACTTGTTTATAATGTGTCTCTCCACAGCTTGCATCAGCAGTTTTTACACCCCCCCCCCCCCCCCCCCCCCTCAGCATACACTTCCAGTATCAAATCCTATCAGATTTTACACTAGATGCTCGATTAGAAGTTTTTTAAATGACCCAGAGGTCTGAATTCCTCCTGCATTTCTCTGCAACGTAAACATGTGCTGACGAGGAAAAAATGCAGTGATGGAAGATGAAGTTCTGCTGCTGTCGCCTCAGATCTGATCTTCCATTGTGCATTTACTGTATGTGTTAATGTGTTTTATGGTTCACTGATGCCGTTATTTATTTTATTTATTTTTTGAAAATTTAGGTTTTTGTAAATTCGCTTTGTTTTGTATAGATTTAAATTGAGGTAAACTTTTAATACTGTCACTGTCCGGCGTGAGGTGCAGGGGAGAGAAACAATGCGTATCCAAAGGCAGCATTTAAGGATTTTAATAAAAAAAACTATAACAAAACTGAAACAAGACAAAACAAACCAGGAAACACACTGACATCATGGGAGCAACGAGAGGGGCAAACAAACTGAAATAAGTTAGTACTGGTGATGAGTGGGAATGAGCTGCAGGTGTGAGTGTGTGTGAGAGAGAGTTTCTGGATGATGGTCAGCTGGAGCATGTGTAGATTAGTGCAACGCATTCTGGTCCTGGTAGATCATGTGCTGTGTGTGTGTGTAGTTCACCAGCGATCTGCTGGTGATCGTGACAAATATATTGTTCATTTATAAAAAATTAAAAAAATTAATTAAAAAACATCCATTATTTAAACTCGGCCAACATTGCTTTTGTGGATCTTTTTAAAGATTCAGTTCAGGTACCATTTAGGCCAGCGGTGACCAACCCTGTTCCTGGAGATCTACCGTCCTGCAGATTTTAGCTCCAACCCATATCAAACACACCTGCCTGTAATTATCAAGTGCTGTTCAGGTCCTAATTAAGTGTGTTTGATGAGGGCTGAAGCTGAACTCTGCAGGAAGGTAGATCTCTAGGAACAGGGTTGAGCACCCCTGATTTAGGCACTACCGCTTTAACATGAATTAAAACATTATTAAAACCATGAGGTTGACACGGTGGCTCAATGGTTAGCACTGTCGCCTCACAGCAAGAAGGTCGTTGGTTCGAGTCCTGGCTGGACCAGTTGCCGTTTCTGTGTGGAGTTTGCATGTTCTCCCCGTGTTGGTGTGGGTTTCCTCCGGGTGCTCTGGTTTTCCCTACAAGTCCAAAGACATGCGCTATACTGTAGGTGAATTGGGCCGTAGTGACGTGTGAATGCAAGAGTGTATGGATGTTTCTCAGTGATGGGTTGCAGCTGAAAATTCATCCGCTTTGTAAAACATATGCTGGATAAGTTGACGGTTCATTCCGCTGTGGTGTCCCCTGCTGAATAAAGGAACTAAGCCGAAGGAAAATGAATGAATGATTAAAAGCACGATTAAAACATTCAATTTAGAGCAACTGTATCTTTAAAGTGTTGTATTTGGAGTTTAAAGGGCTCATACTTTTATTTTTGTTCCCCTGAGATCCACTTAAAAAAAAAATATTTACACTAAAAAGGCACACTTTATTTTTTTTCACCCTCTTTTATATCCTGGAAATTAAACTGAATGCTTTGTTGGTTTCCAGAGAGATTTTTAGACACCTTTATGAGCACTTTCCTCATGAATTGAGTAACAGTTTTATTTGTTTGGTGCTCACACAGCTGCAGGTTTAATGTGAAGTTCACCGTATAGTTTTTAATTGCACCAATCGTTATGAAAATCCTCTTGCAGACTGGGTTTCATTCTGACAGATGAACAAAGCAGGAAAGTTGCAGAAATAAAGTTTTTTTTACAGAAAGTAAACTAAAACAGAAATTATTACATAAAATGTATAGACATAAAGTAGATATAAAAAGATGTACAGTATATGGTCAAAAGAATTTAAAGCTGGATTGAAGCACACTAAGAGTACAGGCTACTGCTAGAACTACAGTACAAAGGCTCGTACACAGCGGGATGCTTTTCATTTGTGTTTATTGTCAGCGTTTTTCAAGACGTTTTTCCGGATTCAAACCCAAGCGATTTCACAGGCGTCGAGCAGAAGAGTATGCAAAATCACTCCTTGACGTTAGATGGCGCTACACAACTTTAAGCTTCTGACACCCGCTTGTAACACAGAAGAAGACAAAGTTGACACACTTGTTGTTATGCATAGATATATACATTAGATGTCGCCTACCCTACTGTTGTCTATTAGAAGGAACGCGTCAATAGAGCCGCCATTTTAGTACAGGGTAGCGCTCCTTTGAAATGAATGCAGGTCCTAGGTGCAGTGGAGGACTGTGGCCATCCAAAGCCAGAGAAATACACATATACACATATATCTATGATCGGGAGTTTCCCCCGGTGGTCAGTATGCAAATTTTTTTTTTTAAATTACGAAATTTAATAATTTTACATCACTTTTCTACATTGATGGATGTGACCGCACGGGCATTCCTGACAAAGAGTATGTGTTTGTGTGCATGGAAATGCATTATCCTCCTTCCCTGTATAATTTGATCTAATCCATGTCCTGAAACAACCCCCCTCTCTTGCTTTTACTTCTCATTCTGATGGAGGGAGCAATTAGTTTGTGAATGAATCTCCGTTATGAACGACTCGTTCACTTAGCTGACAATAATACAAGTTTCTGGCAGCGCAGCGTCTTGTTGTCATATTTCATGACATAGTTTTCTTAGTTTATTCAACAAAACTAACATAAGCTTAGAATTTAGTGTGAGTTGGTGCTACTTGCCTTATGGTCACTGCAGTAAGAGACTGATCATCAATAACATTACTTGTTAAGCACAAAAGTTCATAACATACAAAAACATAAAAAAACGAAATCTTACCTATGAAATGTTCTGCCTTTGTGCTTTGTTTTCTTTGTTTGCTCGTTACTACACCCATACACAGCACTAAAGTCCAGCATCTTCACATTGGCACACTGTCTTGACTAGTGCGGTTAAATGACATTTGTCCGAGGAGCACTGTACCAATGTGGCGGCGCTATTGACGCATGCTCAGGGTCCCTATGCGATATCTAGTGTATATATCTATGGTTGTTATGGATGGTTCAAGTAGCAGCTCCAGCTCTAGCGATGAAGAAATTATTATTGTTCACCAGTGCAATAAGCAGCTCCACGGTCATATCGCCTCTGGGCATCTTCTTCAATGTGCGCTCGCATTGACAGTTTTGCGCTTGAGCGCCTCCAAGTGCTGTTTACTGTAACTTCAGCAGCTCCGTGCATGTGAACAAAAGTGCCAATCTGATTGGTGGAAAAGGTTTTGACATGGCGCGTCAAAATAAATAAAGGAGCATGAAGCGTTTTTTAAAAAATGACGCTTTTGCGCTTGCCGTTTTGCGCGTTGGTGTACACGATCACATTGCCGCACTTTATTTAGTCACGAGGTGTTAAACGTCGACGGAAAACGCAAACAAAAAACGTGTCTGTGTGCACAGGCCTTAACTGTTAATCTTGTGATATTTAAATTACTGTAATTTTGTTAATTTTAACATTAATTAAAACATTATTAAGTGCTGTCGTCTCACAGCAAGAAGGTCGCTGGTTCGAGCCTCGGCTGGGTCAGTTGGCGTTTGTGTGTGGAGTTTGCATGTTCTTCCTGCGTGCACGTGGGTTTCCTCCGGATGCTCCGGTTTCCCCCACAGTCCAAAGACATGTGGTGAATAAAACATTATTAAAAGCATGAGGGTGACACGGTGGCTCAGTGGTTAGCACTCGCCTCACAGCAAGAAAGTCATTGTTTTTTTGACTGGAGAGAACATTTTAATCTCTGAAAGTGTGTTTTTAGCACAATTAACTGTTTTGTTTTAAACAGATTAGGGAAATCCAATCTTTTATGAACTTGATGCACTTTGAGTGACCTTGTGTGGGAGAAGTTTCACGTGTTCGTGGCACATGTCAATGTCAGACTGTCCTCATGGAGCCCACAGTGTCCTCCCGCAGCACTGAAGCAACTCTCAATGATTCCTGACAGAGATGCCCACTGCTACAGCAATAAAACATTCATATTTGTTGTTTTCTCTCTGGACACTTTCGCCCCAGTTCTGCAAGGCTACAGCAGGTTATGAATGCAGTCCAGGTAATTCAAGCTCAGGGACGACCCATATAGCTACATGACAAACTCATTCATTTTCACTTCGGCTTAATCCCTTTGTTAATCAGGGGTCGCCACAGCAGAATGAACCGCCAGCTGCCCCTCCAGCTGCAACCCATCACTGGGAAACACCCATGCACTCTCATTCACACACAGCACCCATAGGTAACCCGGAAGAAACCCACACGAAAAAGGGGAGAACATGCAAACTCCACACAGAAATGCCAACTGACTCAGCTGGGGCTCGAACCAGCGACCTTGCTGTGAGGCAACAGTGCTAACCACTGAGCCACCATGCTGCCACTAGGATTTAAAATGGATTTAAAATGTTCAATCCTTCTCTCTAACATGGAGTAAACACTGCAAATAAAACTAAAAATTAAAACTATTTAAATTAAACCTTATAGATATATTTTGTAAAATGAGAGTAATTTAAAAAAAATAGTATAACAGAACCAAATTTTATATTAAAATTTAAAGAAAACTTTTCAGTTTTTACACCTCTTTATTTATTTATTTATTTAATTTTTTATTATTATTTATTTATTTTTGTTAGATTAATAAATTAAAAATAAACAATTTAAATCTATTCTATTTATTTATTCGTTTTAATTTAAATGATTTATTTTAATTTAAAAGAAATTTATTTATTCATTCATTTATTAATGTTAGTATTTTTCTTTTTGATTTAAATATGAATAGTGTTGAAGCAAGAACATTCTATTTTTAACAATAATTCTCACACTGTTAAAAAAAAGCAACAAGTTAAAGTTGAAAAAAAATTGTTCTATGTTCAATCCACTTAAATTTGATAAAGTCAACTTAATCGATTTGTGTTGGTGCAACATGAAGAAATTGTTTGGAACCCAGCCTTTTTTTTTAACAGTGTTGTTTAATATGAATTATTTCCTTAATGCTGACCGTCCAGGACTGCGTTTCTGAAAACCATTGTTAGGCAACTAAGGTTGCAAGTTCCATCCTTACAAACATATTTTGTTGATTTGGCGTTTTCCAAATCCATCGTTCCAACGAACATTCGCAAACTGCGTCGCAAACTTGTACAACTTCTCGCCCCTCCTGCTCTTTACTTACTTTCCTCCGCAACTACACCCTACAACCCCTGCCTCCCCCCAACCCCCCGCTCTTCACTTTCGTTAATGTCAACACCTCCTGCTCCCACCAACCCACCCACCACCTGCTCTTCACTTTGGTCCGCGACAACCAAAGCCCCCTCCTCCCAGCCCCTACCCACCAGCCGCCACCCCCAGTTCATTACTTTCGTCCATGAAGGGTTAACATAGGGCCCGTACCAGACATCGTTGCCCCTGGCTGTGGTTAGAAGCATACTGTAGTTTCTGGTTGTGTTCGATTCCCAATTACGTTACAACATTTAAACTTGGAATGAATTAAAAAAGCATTAAAGTCATCTCTCTTAGGTGTAATTTGCTTTCAAAGTATTTTTACGGTTCAGTTTTAGCGATCTTCATATTGACAACTGTTCCCTTTCGTAGTGCACTTTGAAAACATTTATGCCATTTTAAACGCAGCCGTGGCTCATAATGAAAGCTATAGCTGACGTATTATTTAAAAGCGGAATTTGTTACATCTCCAAAGCTTGTGAAAACAAAAATATATAGCATACGTTAATGCTTTTAATTAATAATAAGTTATTTATTAAGAAATTATTAAGAAATATTATTAAGAAATATTTATTAAGAAATATTATTAAGAAATTAATCTGTACTGTAGGCCTATATGACATGGGTCATGGGTTGGTTAGAACTTTTCTGCAGTGGTTCGAATGTGTCAAATTGTAAAAGTAGTTTTTAAAATAAATTAAATAAATAAATAAACAATATCCTACTTAATAAAAACAACAATATTAATAATAATAATAATAATTATTATTATTATTATTATTAATTAGTATTATTATGATTAATAATAATAATTTTTTTATTGTTATTAAGTATAATTTTTTCCCTCTTTTTTGATAAAAAGCCTACTTTAAATAACAACCATTAACGATTTATATGATTTATATATGAGATAAGAATACATGTTAGCTAAGTGATTTTATGTTTTAGAATATTTGTAAAGGGCAACGCAGTGGCGCAGTAGGTAGTGCTGTTGCCTCACAGCAAGAACGTCGCTGGGTCGCAGGTTCGAACCTCGGCTGGGCTGGGTCAGTTGGCGTTTCTGTGTGGAGTTTGCATGTTCTCCCTGCGTTTGCGTGGGTTTCCTCCAGGTGCTCCGGTTTCCCCCACAGTCCAAAGACATGCAGTACAGGTGAATTGGGTAAGCTAAAATTGTCCATAGTGTATGAGTGTGAATGTGTGTGTGGAAGTTCCCATAGATGGGTTGCGGCTGGAAGGGCATCCGCTGCGTAAAATCGTGCTGGATAAGTTGGTGGTTCATTCCGCTGTGGCGACCCCGCAAGGGACAAAGCCGACAAGAAAATGAATGAATGAATATTTGTAAAGGAAACATTGGCCCTATGTGTGCCATTTACATACATTTCAATTAATAGGGAAAACATGCGCATGTTTTTACCAAAACTAATATTTAATGCGTGTGCATGTAAAACAATAGTAGAATTTATAGAATAGAATAAAATAGAATTTGCACAAAAATTATAGGGTCTTTCTCTAAAGATGTTGTTACTCTACCCTGTTAAGAGCATCATTATGGGCGTTTTACGTTATAACTAACGTGGTTTAAATGATGGATCTGCGACAAAGCAACTACAGTTTTGGGAAACACTCGTCACTAAATCGTTCTTTTCACAAACGATGCATCATACTATGATAGTTCAGCTGCGAGTTATGTCGCTGTTTGGTAAATGCCCCTCAGTTAAATAAACATCTTTATGCTCATAATATTGCACACATATATAGAAATCTGAATCCGAAACATTTTGCGTCTGCACTCATAAAATATCATGAAGATATCAGGAAGACTCAATTATAGACAACACTTATCACCTGCACTAAATGCTCCCACTGCCCTTTAATGTGCTCTAATGAGCTTTATTCATCCTTCAAAGTCACTGATCATATGGATCTGGTTTAATAACAGCAGCAAACGGTCCGCTTCTCTGGTGCGCTCGTGTTTATAAACCAAGGTCAATGCTGTCCGCTGTACACACAGATGAGAAAATGCTTCTTAGATCAGGGCAGAATGAAATGCCAGCAGATGAGTTGAAAATCGAACGGCTTCATTGCAAAACTCAGCGGTACGTCTTCAGGGCCGCGGATGGTAGTTAATTGTCTCTTATGTAATACGTTGGACCACGTGTCTGCTGGCATTTAGATGTGTGAATATGTGCAGTGTGCTGTGCTATGGATTTGATATGAAGGGGTCATATTATGAGGATACAAGTTTTGCTTTGTCTTTAGAAGATATATATTTACATCATGTGAAAAAAACAAACCTTTTCTTAAACAATCTACATTGTGAAAAGCGCTATATAAATAAAACATGAAACTGCCGTCAATAGCTGCGTTTCCACTATCGCGCCTAAAGCGAGTGTGCCAGGTCATGTTTCCACTGTCACTCCCGGAGCCTGATCAGGCCAAAGTGGGGCTTTCTCGGGGCCATCGGCCGGCCTTTTTTGGTCCACCAAATACCTTGGGCTAAAGATGACCAGCTGGGGCTTCTGGTCAGAGTGAAAAGAAAGGCGGAGTTTGCCAGAGTCTGGTAAAGATGGCGTACCGCCATTACACTAATTTTCCGATCGCACACGAGTACGTGCAAAAACATATAGCTGCTCAGTTTAAGATGGGCTCCAACTCTCTAAGATAGACCAACTCTCACATGGTCTCCCACTGAAGCTAGGCAGGGCTGCACCTGGTCAGTACCTGGATGGGAGACCAAATTGAAAAGCTAGGTTGCTGCCAGAGGTGGTGTTAGTGAGACCAGCAGGGGGCGCTCAACCTGTGGTCTTTGTGGGTCCTAACACCCCACTATATATATTGATGGGGACTCTATACTGCTCAGTGAGCGCCGTCTTTCGGATGAGATGTTAAACCGAGGTCCTGACCATCTGTGGTGATGTTGCGTCATCAGCCCAGGTTCATTCTGAAAACGTACCTCTATATATTTCAGGAGCTAAGTATTTTTAATTAATTTTTTTTTTTTTTGCACCTGTGTATGCTTTTTGAGATCTTATATTTCTCTTACGTGTGCCAATCGTGCCTGTTCTCACGTAAATCCACCAGAGGCCGATGTTGACTGACTGACTGACCGATCGACTGACCCACCCTCCCCCTTTCCTAAATCCAACCAATAGTGTTGTCAAAAGCACAGATTGACCTGTCCACCTACTTTCCTAAACCTAATCGACAGTTTTAAAAAGCAATCCAGAAAAAGAAAAGCCCTCGCCTGATTTTTACCACGTTTTACCACATTCTCACCCTGTTATTTACTCGTTTATTTTCTTTTTTGGCTTCTGTTTTGTCTTACCCACTTTCTGGAACTGTTCTTTGCCGAACTCGAACCCCGTCGTCGTGGTCAACTCCTCTGTGCATCTCAAGTCTGCCGACATACATAGTGAGCTAACACTACTGGATAAACTGGTATCAATGGGAAAGCCGTCCAGAGGTAAGCGGTCAGCTGGTAAGTGCGAAAAGAAACAGCGTCATACCACCCCGTAGCATTCATTTTAAAAATGAAATGCAGCCATACGTACTTCTGGCTACATAATTCGTGATCTTCAGAAATGTATATAGGGCTACTTTTTCAGAATGAGCCCATGTTGCGCGCCATTTCAGGTGGATGCTGCACACTGGTGGTGGATGAGGAGATTCCCCCCAAAAAATGTATAAAGCACTTTGAGTGTCCAGAAAAGTGCTATGTAAATGTAAGGAAGTATTATTATTATTATTATTATTATTATTATTATTATTATTATTATTATTAATATTATATAAAAAGAAAAAAAGAAAAGAAAAAAATCTTATGTAAAATACTGTAAAAATATATTTGCTCTATTAAACATCATAAAAAAAATATATATATATATAAGCCGTGTTCACAATTATAGAGACAGCAGTGTGTTTGGATGCTACAGTATTGAAGAGAATAAACTCTAAACAAACAAAAATATAGTATTGAAGAGAATAAACTCTAAACAAACAATAATGTAGTATTGAAGAGAATAAACTCTAAACAAACAATAATATAGTATTGAAGAGAATAAACTCTAAACAAACAATAATATAGTATTGAAGAGAATAAACTCTAAACAAACAATAATGTAGTATTGAAGAGAATAAACTCTAAACAAACAATAATGTAGTATTGAAGAGAATAAACTCTAAACAAACAATAATATAGTATTGAAGAGAATAAACTCTAAACAAACAATAATATAGTATTGAAGAGAATAAACTCTAAACAAACAATAATATAGTATTGAAGAGAATAAACTCTAAACAAACAATAATGTAGTATTGAAGAGAATAAACTCTAAACAAACAATAATGTAGTATTGAAGAGAATAAACTCTAAACAAACAATAATATAGTATTGAAGAGAATAAACTCTAAACAAACAATAATGTAGTATTGAAGAGAATAAACTCTAAACAAACAATAATGTAGTATTGAAGAGAATAAACTCTAAACAAACAATAATATATATATATATCTATATATATATATATATATATATATATATATATAATATTGTTTGTTTAGAGTTTATTCTCTTCAATACTGTAGCATCCAAACACACTGCTGTCTCTATAATTGTGAACACGGCTTGCATAAGCGTTATATAAGTGAAGACTGATGCAGAAAGCCATTAGACATGATAAGAAGAATGATTCGCCCAGATTTCTGTGATTACATCGATTATTCCGCAGTCTTTGCTGCTCAAGGTAGATGTCCGTGGATCCGGCGAAGCTTGATAAATGCTGTTGCATTTCACCTTCAGCTCAGCAAGGCGTGTGGGCCTCGGGCGGCCTGAGGAATCACTGAACCCAGAACAGGCAAGAGATAGCGGAACTGTCCTGATGTCCCGGTGCAGTGGCTGCTGTGGCGAATGGGAAGTGACATGAGACCACCACAGGCGCTGCTGGGCCATGCTGATGTGACAGAGCTCATTATAGGGCCTCGCAGAGACTTCCCCGCTAGCTGCGCCATATATTTTTAGTCTATATGGCCGAGCAAACTGCTGTGCCCCTTGGTGGATGGTCACGATTATGCAACAATGTTTATTCGGAGGCTTTTCAAGTTGTTGCGTGACATTTGGGAACCGAGGGGATCTGCAGAAATATGTATTGTTTTCAAATAGGTTTTTCTGAATACACTTGTTGCTCCGCCCACAGGATAGAACTAAAAATAATAAATAATGCACTATTTGAGGCGGTGCGGGGGCGGAGGGGGTAGCGCTGTCGCCTCACAGCAAGAAGGTCGCTAGTTCGAGCCTCGGTTGGGTCAGTTGGCATTTCTGTGTGGATTTTGCATGTTCTCCTCGTGTTGGCGTGGGTTTCCTCCGGGTGCTCCGGTTTCCCCCATAAGTCCAAAGACATGCAGTATACTGTAGGTGAATTGGGTAAGCTAAAATTGTCCGTAGTGTATGTGTGTGAATGAGTGTATGGATGTTTCCCAGTGACAGGTTGCAGCTGGAAGGGCATCCGCTGAGTAAAACATGCTGGATAAGTTGGCGGTTCATTCCGCTGTGGTGACCCCTGATTAATAAAGGGACTAAGCAAAACGAAAATGAATGAATGCATCATTTGAGGGAGCAGTCATTTCTAGTAGGGTCTGAAACCATAGTGGAAGTTCTGAAGTGCATTCAATCAATCCCACAATGCACAGCAATACTGAGTGTACAAGCCATGTACACTTAACACCTAAAAAATACCCATAATGCACTGAGAGAGTGCGTGTGCCGAATGAATTTCCGCATCTGATCACATAGATGGTATCAACAGCAGAATTCGGTTTCAAAATTATATATTATTTACTTACACTGTAAAAAATGCAGGGTTCCACACAATCCCTTCCTGTCGTACCAACGCAAATCAATTGAGTTAACCTAGTGGTTTTCACAATTTTAAGTTCACTAAACATAAAGCAGTTAAGTTGTCCCAAAAAAAACTCAAGAATTGTGTTGTTTCAGCTCATTTTAAAGAAGTAGATTGAACAAGCAGCAAAGATATTTTTTTAAGTGTAATGTTTGCATACATGTCAGAAATCTAAATACTTTGTTTCATTATTAATTAACAGCTTGCTAAGTGTTGAATCACTATCACAGAGTCTGACCAAAAAGTTCAAAACAGGCGTTCTCAGTCGAACCCTGCTTTTAAGACAACTACAATTTAAAAATTATTTTCAACCAGCCAAAGTGGCTAATGGGGGTGTCTGTCTAACCCACCACAGCTGAAATCTACCCACATTTGGCGCGTTGGCCGGTGTCAATGTCAAGCCCTGTTTATATGTTGCTTTATTTATTCTTTCATTCATTTTCTTTTCGGCTTAGTCCCTTTATTAATCTGGGGTTGCCACAGCGGAATGAACCGGCAACTTATCCAGGACATGTTTTACGCAGCGGATGCCCTTCCAGCTGCAACCCATCTCTGGGTCCCATCTCCACTTACTCACACTCACACACTACGGACAATTTAGCCTACCCAATTCACCTGTACCGCATGTTTTTGGACTGTGGGGGAAACCGGAGCACCTGAAGGAAACCCCCGCGAACGCAGGGAGAACATGCAAACTCCACACAGAAATGCCAACTGACAGCGACCTTCTTGCTGTGAGGCGACAGCACTACCTACTGCGCCACTGCGTCCCCTATATGTTGCTTTAACTTATTTTAAAACTTAATCAGGTTTCAACTATTTTTTAAGCTATGGAAAGTTTAACTTAATATTTTTAGTCAGTTTGATTGATGTAAGTTGAGATGACTAGACAAGTTAATTTGGTTCAACTCAAAACATTTTAAACAGCAAGAATTGTTTTACAGTAAGTATACTACACTGTGAAAAATGCTGGGTTCCACACAGTCGATTTGTGTTGGGACAACATGAATGAATTAAGTTAACTTGCTAGTTTTTACAAATTTAAGTGGATTGAACAAAAAAAAAAAAACCTCAAGAATGTGTTGTTTTAGCTAATTTTATATAAGTTGTTTGAACTAACAATTAACGTCATTTTCTATAATGTACAGTACACTGTAGCATGCAATAACAAAATGCTGTAAATATGGACACTATAATACACCTTATGTTCAAATACACTATAGTTTTACTGTAAATTAATATATCATAATAGACCGTGCATGCTCTGCTGGCCCTTTGAGTATATTTTGGCTGGCTAAATCGCTTTAAATTAGGAATTTGACTCATGGCTCTGCCAGAAGTCCATTCAGTCTGTGATCAGATCAGCGGACATTCAGCTTACTACGAGCAGCAATGCAGCCATCTGGCAGCTGACCAGTGTTTGATCTGGCCGTTGTCCGTGTGAATGCCTCATGTTTGTGGAAATCTCACAGCCAACAGAAAGCTGCTTGTCCTTGTCAGAGGACACGTCTGATGTTTTAAATCAAACAGGCACTTTCACATCGCTGGGTTACATAATAGATAAAGTCTACTTTTAGGTTGAGGAGCCTGAGGACAGTGGAGCAGCTGTAATTATCATGAAAGGTCACTCAGCGCTGTGGAGCACACATCCTCTGGAATCGGCCAAGAACGGCCCCAAAGGATGAATGAGTTAAGGGCCGTTCACACTGACTCACTCGGGAAGTTGTCAAGACACTCTATTGTTGGTTGGTTGCATTAAACATTACTCCCCTGAATGCCTTAGCAATTTTTCCAGGCTTTATAAATAACCCTTGCAACTCTCCAGCTGACCTTTTGAAGCAGTGGTTGCAACAAATGCAGTGTTTTGTTGGTGTCGCGCACGATATAATCTTTCTTTAACTCATATTTTAATAAATACTTGTCCTGTTTTTCCTGTTTTTGTGTCCACATCAAGATGAACTGATTTTGAAGAAAAATTAAATGCATATATCCACACTGTAAAAAGTTATTATTTACTCTACTTGAAAAAGTGAGTAAACCCATTGTAACTTGGTGCTGCTATGTTGACTTAAACTTAATTGTCATAATTATGCACGTAGTTAATTTACTTAAAAATTCTGAGGTGATGGGTTTACTCACTTATTTTAAGTGAAGTCAACTAATCGCTTTAAATGCAACAAGTTTACTCAATTATTTTAAGTAAAGTGAACGAATAATTTTAAAAGCAACAGGTTTACTCAGTTATTTTAAGTCAACTAATAATTCTAAAAGCAACAAGTTTACTCAATTATTTAAAGTCAACTAATAATTCTAAAAGCAACAGGTTTTTTCAATTATTTTAAGTAAAGTCAACTTATAATTTTAAAAGCAACAAGTTTAATCAATTATTTAAAGTCAACTAATAATTCTAAAAGCAACACGTTTACTCAATTATTTTAGGTAAAATGAACTAATAATTCTAAAAGCAACAGGTTTTTTCAATTCTTTTAAGTAAAGTCAACTAATAATTCTAAAAGCAACAAGTTTACTCAATTATTTAAAGTCAACTAATAATTCTAAAAGCAACAGGTTTTTTCAATTATTTTAAGTAAAGTCAACTTATAATTTTAAAAGCAACAAGTTTACTCAATTATTTAAAGTCAACTAATAATTCTAAAAGCAACAAGTTTACTCAATTATTTTAGGTAAAATAAACTAATAATTCTAAAAGCAACAAGTTTACTCAATTATTTTAGGTAAAATGAACTAATAATTCTAAAAGCAACAGGTTTACTCAATTATTTTAAGTAAAATGAACTAATAATTTTAAAAGCAACAGGTTTACTCAATTATTTTAAGTCAACTAATCATTTTAAAAGCAACAGGTTTACTCAATTATTTTAAGTCAACTAATAATTCTAAAAGCAACAGTTTTTTTCAATTCTTTTAAGTAAAGTCAACTTATAATTTTAAAAGCAACAAGTTTACTCAATTATTTAAAGTCAACTAATAATTCTAAAAGCAACAAGTTTACTCAATTATTTAAAGTCAACTAATAATTCTAAAAGCAACAGGTTTTTTCAATTATTTTAGGTAAAATGAACTAATAATTTTAAAAGCAACAGGTTTACTCAATTATTTTAAGTCAACTAATCATTTTAAAAGCAACAGGTTTACTCAATTATTTTAAGTAAAGTCAACTTATAATTTTAAAAGCAACAGGTTTACTCAGTTATTTAAAGTCAACTAATAATTCTAAATGCAACAGTTTTACTCAATTATTTTAAGTAAAATGAACTAATAATTTTAAAAGCAACAGGTTTACTCGGTTATTTTAAGTAAAGTCAACTAATCACTTTAAAAGCAACAGGTTTACTCAATTATTTTAAGTAAAGTGAACGAATAATTTTAAAAGCAACAGGTTTACTCAGTTATTTTAAGTCAACTAATAATTCTAAAAGCAACAAGTTTACTCAATTATTTAAAGTCAACTAATAATTATAAAAGCAAACAGGTTTTTTTCAATATTTTAAGTAAAGTCTACTTATAATTTTAAAAGCAACAAGTTTACTCAATTATTTAAAGTCAACTAATAATTCTAAAAGCAACAGGTTTACTCAATTATTTTAAGTAAAATGAACTAATAATTTTGAAAGCAACAGGTTTACTTAATTATTTTAAGTCAACTAATCATTTTAAAAGCAACAGGTTTACTCAATTATTTTAAGTCAACTAATCATTTTAAAAGGAACAGGTTTACTCAATTATTTTAAGTCAACTAATCATTTTAAAAGCAACAGGTTTACTCATTTAAGTAAAGTCAACTAATTGCTTTAAAAACAACAGGTTTGCTTATTTTTAAATAAAGTCAACTAATCACTTTTAAAGCAAAATGTTTACTCTAATTTTAAGTAACATCAACTAATAATGTTAAAAGCAACAGGTTTACTCACTTTAAGTGAACTAATAATTTTAAAAGCAACTGGTTTACTCACTAATTTTGATTAAGTAGTCAAAAAGTAGTTAAAAAAAATGGGTGAAATAATGTTCCAAGCTAAATAATTGTCTTACCCGTTTTTTAAATATTATTTTTACAAAACGTGTAAGTATTCTTTTTTTTCTTTTTTTTTAAACAAAATCATTTTGTAATTAATTTTGTAACTCACTTTTGTAACATCTCTCTATTAAATGTACATTTACTCGATGCTTGCAATACTATATTTGTGCATATACAGTTGAAGTCAGCTGAAATATTAACCCCGTTTCTTTTTTTCTCCAATTTCTGTTTAACGGAGAGCAGATTTTTTCAACACATTTCTAATCATAATAGTTTTAATAACTCATTTCTAATAACTGATTTATTTTACCTTTGCCATGATGACAGTAAATAATATTTTACTAGATATTTGCAAGACACCTCTATACAGCTTAAAGAGACATTTAAAGGCTTAACTAGGTTAAAAAGGTTAACTAGGCAGGATAGGGTAATTAGGCAAGTTATTGTATAACGATGGTTTGGTCTGTAGACTATCGGAAACAAATGTAGCTTAAAGGGGCTAATAATTTTTTACCTCTAAAATGTTTTTTTTTTTTTTTATTAACAACTGTTTTTATTCTAGCCGAAATAAAGCCAATAAGACTTTTTTCAGAAGAAAAAATATTATCAGACATACTGTGAAAATTACCTTGCTCTGTTAAACATAATTTAGGAAATATTTAAAAAAGAATAAAAAAAATCAAAGGGGGCTAATAATAAAACTAAATAGACAAAACTAAATTTAATTTAACAAAAATAATTAAGATCACAGACCAAATACTTGTACACTCAAATTATTATGTTGAGGGAAAATTTTAATAAACAAGTAAAGTTAAGAGGAACATAAAAATATACAAATGAAATGATGTAATTTGAATGGTTTATCTTTATATATATATATATATATATATATATATATATATATATATATATATATATTTATATAGCTATATATACATGTTCAGGCATATTCAAATAAGTGTTAGCAAGGCTATATTAAGAGCAGGTCTTATTGTTTTTCTTAGGTATTGAAATTGATGAGTGACTTTAGTCCTGAATATGTAGTTTGTTTGAGGTTATTCAGGATCAAGCTGATAGTCATTTGAATTATAAGAACCACTGCAAAGCGGTTTGTTGTTGTTAAATATTTAATAATTTCTACTACAAAAACTACAAGTCATTCTATGAAATGGCAAAAAAAGTAGGTGTTTTAAATTCTTGTAATTTATTTTACTTGTCAAGCTTGGTTTATGATGTATGTGGTCATTTGCTAGCCTTCAATATACGCTGAATATACAGTTAGTAGTTTTAGGATAATTTGTCATTTGGATCAATTCTGATTCTTTGTTAGACATCATACTGAATGACAGTATCACGGTATAGAAACAAATTTGGCATCTTATTTCAGGGAAATTAGGAATGTTTAGCATTGACAAAACATTAATATTAAACTTTTAATGCATTTTGTGCTATATATATTTATTTCAGATGTCCAGTATGAACAAACTTCTATAGGCGCTGCCAAAACGTGAATGCAGAGCCATTAACTAGAGTGCTACTTTCGGCCAGTAGGGAAGAAAGACATTCAGAATTGTAGTTGTCAGAATAGTAGCGCCCTCCTGTTGCTTATACATTTATGATGCTCTTTTTTTTTTTTACTTGGCGTGCGCTCTTAATAATAAAGCTTGCAAAAGTTTTTCTTTTTTTCTTTCAGTGATGCCACAGAAGAACCATTATGGGCTCATTTAAGAACCTTTCAGTGAACTTTTTAAAAAAAAACATGTTTTTTATTACCATAAAGAACATTTTCAACCAGGGTGGCATGGTGGCTCAGTTTCCTGACAGCAAGAAGGTCGCTGGTTCAACTCCCGGCTGGGCAGTTGGCATTTCTGTGTTGAGTTTACATGTTCTCCCTATGTTTGCATGGATCTCCCCCATAGTCCAAAGACATGTGGTATAGGTGAATTGGGTAAAGCAAAAAAAAGGGCTGTAGAGTATGAGTGAATGTGTGCGTATGGATGTTTCCCAGTTATTGGTTGCGGCTGGAAAGCCATCCGCTGCGTAAAACATATGCTGGAATAGTTGGCAGTTCATTCCGCTGTGGTGACCACTGATAAAAATGGCACTAATCCGAAGGAAAATAAATGAAAGAACATTTTCAACCCTTTTCCACTATAAAATACTATTTGTGGAATATACTGTAAATGTTCTACTGATGGTAACACACTGAAAAAAATAGCTGTAATCTGTTACAGCTAAGATTATTATTATTTACAAATGGAAGACCTACTGGAACCCGCATGGACCCGAGATTCTCACAGAAATCAGTCAAGTTTGGTGAAGGAAAAATCATGGTTTGGGGTTACATTCGGTATGGGGGAATGCGAGAGATCTGCAACATCAACAGCCTGAGGTATCAAGACATTTGTGCTGCCCGTTACATTACAAACCACAGGAGAGGACAAATTCTTCAGCAGGATAGCGCTCCTTCTCATACTTCAGCCTCCACATCAAAGCTCTTGAAAGCAAAGAAGGTTAAGGTGCTCCAGGATTGACCAGCCCAGTCACCAGACATGAACATTATTGAGCATGTCTAAGGGTAAGATGAAGAAAAAGACATTGAAGATGAATCCAAAGAATCTTGATGAACTCTGGGAGTCCTGCAAGAACGCTTTCTTTGCCATTCCATATGACTTTATTAATAAGTTATTTGAGTCATTGCAGAGATGTATGGATGCAGTCCTCCAAGCTCATGAGAGTCATACACAATATTAATTATTTTTCCACTGCACCATGACTTTATATTCTATACTGTACATTATTTCTGTTAAGTGACAAGACTTTTGTCTAAGCAAAGTCAGACCTTACTGTACTAATTAAATAATTAAAAATCAAGGCATGATCATATTTTATTTTGGTAAAATAAGCATAATCTAGAGGCCTTTGCCTTTCATATAAGCCACTTTTGATACCAAATTATCAACTAGACGTCAACTTATTGCTTGTCGCCTATTTAAGTTTTATGAACAACAAGACTTTTGTCAGGAAGTGTAGTTTGAACAAAGAAATACAAAATCTTTTTTTGAGCGTATTTTTTTTTCACTTAATTCAATATAAAATGTACTTTGAATGAAAGACACCGTAGTTTCACTTCTTCATACAATCATCGATTCCAATAAAATAAAAATGTTACTTTTAAAAATGTGACCATTCAAAAATGATCTGATGATTCCGGAATGCTCATTTATGACTGAAAACTCTCTTTAATTATAATACTATCTCTGACATTTAAGAATTTCTGAGCCACAGCAGGTTCTTCATTAGCCTCATGAGTCACATCATTACATTAAAAAAACAAAAAACATCTTCAATATGTTCTTTCCCAAAAAAAACAAGCTCTGTTTTCCAAACCCAGGCTCTACCTGCATATGAACCCGTGGCCTCCTCCAACTATTAATTAGCTGTTGACAGTTCAGTGATTTCTGCTAATGAAGATCCACGACTTTTCTCTCCTCCGCGACGCAGTCAGGAACAGTGTTACAGCATCACATGATCGTCTTCACAGGCTGAAAAAGCTGAGAGGAAATCCATAAGTGTGATGTCTTTATGCAAGCCGTGCGTGATCGTTCACTAGAGCATCATGGGAGTCTCTTTCAGCATTGATGTGTACACGTTTCCTATAGATGTCAGGAATGGCCGCTGGGCATGAGCTGTCTTTAATGTCAGCCACGTGAAACCATTTCTGAGCCAGATCCTTGCTGAGCTATATATTAGCAGGCTGTTGTTCGGAAAAAAGATCAGTGTTTTTTAATACTAGTATGTTTTTTTTTTTTTTTTTTTTTTCACTCCCCAAGGCTAAAAACCTCCAAACCCTCCATCTGGGTCAGTTGCAGTGGCCGAGATGGTTTTTGATGTGTGAGAAATAATTTAGCACCTACAGCGCACACGTTCTCATGCTCTCTCTCTTTCTCTCTCTCTCTCTCTCTCTCTCTCTCTCTCTCTCTCTCTCTCTTATATGAAACATTCATCATGACGTGAGGGATATAGGTGTGATTATTATCCTTGACTGCTAGTTGCTAATAATAATAATAACAAGGAAAGAGTTAAATGGCAATTTATATGGGCGGAAGGAAAGGATTGCATTGAACAGAATATTGTGTCTGTTTTTAATGCAATGGCAGGAAGTCAACATCGCTAATTGATTTAAAATTTGCTACTGCTCTATATAAATAATTGAGAACATTTGACGCACTGAAGGTGTACTTCACTTTCCTTACATACAAATAATATTTAAGCATTTTGGACTTTTATTGAATTAAGTTGTAAAATCTGATCTCTCTCTTCCTCACTCTTATATGAAACATTTAACACAACATGGGGAAAATAGATGGGATTATTATTATTGACTGCTAGTCGCTGATAATGCATGTCATAAATATATGTAGCATGTCAGCTTTCTCTTTCAATCTGAGTTACTAAATGTGATCCCTGACCACAAAACCTTAATGGTCAATTTTTAGAAATTTATATTATATGGGGGGGGGAATTGATGATACATCAAAGCCAATGAAATGAGCTTTCCAATGATATGCTATTTGTTAAAAGAGGACAATATTTAGCCAAGATTTCAAAATCTGAATTCTGAGGATGCAAAAAAAAAACAAATCTAAATATTGAGATAAATCACCATTAAAGTTCTAAGCAATTACTAATCAAAAATTGAGTTTTGATACATTTACAGGATGATAGATAGATAGATAGATAGATAGATAGATAGATAGATAGATAGATAGATAGATAGATAGATAGATAGATAGATAGATAGATAGATAGATAGATAGATAGATAGATAGATAGATAGATAGATAGATGGATGGATGGATGGATGGAAAGGTGGAAAGGTGGAAAGGTGGAAAAGTGGGTGGATAGATAGATAGATAGACAGACAGACAGACAGACAGACAGACAGACAGACAGACAGACAGACAGATAGATAGATAGATAGATAGATAGATAGATAGATAGATAGATAGATAGATAGGTGGAAAAATGGATGGATGGATGGATGGAAAGGTGGAAAAGTAGATGGATGGATGCATGGAAAGGTAGAAGATGGATGGATGCATGGAAAGGTTGAAGATGGATGGGTGGATGGATGCATGGAAAGGTACAAAATAGTAAGATAGATAGATAGATAGATAGATAGATAGATAGATAGATAGATAGATAGATAGATAGATAGATAGATAGATAGATAGATAGATAGATAGATGGATGGATGGATGGATGGATGGATGGATGGATGGATGGATGGATGGATGGATGGATGGATGGATGGATAGATGGATGGATGGATGGAAAGGTGGAAAGGTGGAAAAGTGGGTGGATAGATAGATAGATAGATGGATGGATGGAAAGGTGGAAAGGTGGAAAAGTGGGTAGATAGATAGATAGATAGATAGATAGATAGATAGATAGATAGATAGATAGATAGATAGATAGATAGATAGATAGATAGATAGATAGATAGATAGATAGATAGATAGATAGGTGGAAAAATGGATGGATGGATGGATGGAAAGGTGGAAAAGTAGATGGATGGATGCATGGAAAGGTAGAAGATGGATGGATGCATGGAAAGGTTGAAGATGGATGGGTGGATGGATGCATGGAAAGGTACAAAATTAGTAAGATAGATAGATAGATAGATAGATAGATAGATAGATAGATAGATAGATAGATAGATAGATAGATAGATAGATAGATAGATAGATAGATAGATAGATAGATAGATAGATAGATAGATGGATGGATGGATGGAAAGGTGGAAAGTGGGTGGATAGATAGATAGATAGACAGACAGATAGATAGATAGATAGATAGATAGATAGATAGATAGATAGATAGATAGATAGATAGATAGATAGATAGATAGATAGATAGATAGATAGATAGATAGATAGATAGATAGATAGATAGGTGGAAAAATGGATGGATGGATGGATGGAAAGGTGGAAAAGTAGATGGATGGATGCATGGAAAGGTAGAAGATGGATGGATGCATGGAAAGGTTGAAGATGGATGGGTGGATAGATGGAAAGGTAGAAAAATAGAGGGATGGATGGATGGAAAGGTGGAAAAGTAGATAGATTGGATGGATGCATGGAAAGGTAGAAAGATAGATAGATAGATAGATAGATAGATAGATAGATAGATAGATAGATAGATAGATAGATAGATAGATAGATAGATAGATAGATAGATAGATAGATAGATAGATAGATAGATAGATAGATAGAAAAAATCAATTTGTAAATACAAAACACAATTCATAAATGCATTGTGTTTTGAATTTGCGAGTTGGATTTGTGCATTAATGAATTGTGTTTTGAATTCACGAATTGGATTTGCACATTTACAAATTATATTTTGAATCTACGAATTGGTTTTTGTAAATGTATTAATATTGAGACTGATCTGGCTCCACATTCAAAAACCTAAAATAAATGTCTGTGATTGGTTATAATGCTCAAAGCTACAGAAAATGCATAAAAAGAAGCCTGATGTAATCTCTACCAACATTTTTCTTAAATCTTGACAGTTGTAACAGATCTAGTTTAATTGTGCAGGGGCAATTTGGTCCCTTATCTTGAATTTGTGGGCATTTAGTGCCATTTTTGCCACAACCCTGAACAGAAATCAGAAGGTGTTCAAGAGCCTTGACAGACTCAAAATGTCATGAAAATGGAATCAATAGTGAACAAATCACTTGCTTTCTTATCTGGTTTTTAGAACATTTGTCCTCTTTCATCCCTCATCTTTCAATGCATGCTTTCTTGTTTTTGTCCTCTATTCAAACCTGTTTTTCACCCTCCTGCTGGTGGTTTGGTCCCCAGTCGTCTTTAATGAAAAGAGCCGGTCAGCTTAGTGGCAGTCGATACTTCACCTGCACTCAGGATAGGAGAGGGACGCTTCTGACAGCAACACACAGCTATCAGCCTCATGGTGAGGGCAAGAAAAGACCAAATTTCAATTTACCGCCTGTGAAAATGTAATCTACTCGTACTGGGAACTTGAAAGAGGTTGCTGGAGATCCTGCCGGAGGACAACTGCAGACACTTTGTCACAATAATACATGACTAGAGAAAACAAAAAGCAGCTCACGTTTTACTTTTTATCCTTGTTTCTGCTTTTTTTAATGTATTTTTTACATTCTAATGATTTGGACATTTTAATACTGGCACCACTTTAGTTCTCTTGAGGTTGTTTTGAAGTATAATTACATTATTATTGTTATTATTATTATTTACAATTTAAAAGGTTAATGTTGTTAATTTTTAAATAAATTGTATTAATTTGTCTGGTGCAAAACATCATTATCAGTGTCGCATGATCATTCAGAAAATATTCTAATACAACGATTTGGTGTAAAAAAAAAACATTTATTTTTCTAATGTAGAAAAATACTGCTAAACATTTTTTGTGGAACTGTTTGATGACTACAGTCGGGACCCATTTCATTTAAATAAATGTTTTTGTAATGATTTAGGGTGGCAACAAAGGTGAGCATCCAACTGTGCTGCTATTTTCAAAGAGAATTATAGTACAGGCAAGGTCAAAACAGGAACAAATGGGTGCATGCAGGAATTCAGAGAGTGGTCAAAGTCACAGACAAATGGTCAGGACAGGCAGCAAAACAACATAAACAATAAACAAGCAAAGGTCAAAAACACGGCAATAAAGGACAAGGAAAAACTTCGAAATGCTCACTACATGTTAACAAGACTCAGCATAGATGTGTGTGCTGTGTTTATAGTCCCGGTAATCAGTTCTCACGAGCTTCAGCTGTGTTTGTGTAATCAGTTGTGATTTGGAACTAGTGTGTGTTTGAGGTGCATGATTGGATCTGTAGTCTAGTTGCCAGGCAAATGGGTAATTCGGGTGATTGAACTGTTGCAGGTGAGATAATGTAAATCTAATATAGTCATACAATACAATGATCTGCAGGATATGGAAATTGATATAAACATAGACATCAATGTGAATATCTGACTACATTGTAGGAAACTTTGTCAGTTAATTTAATGAAATGATTGATCATTTTGAATACCTGAGGCAACAAATGAGGGATGTTGTCTAGAGGGGTTTGTTTTCCAAAAAATTTGTGTAGAGTAGTTAAAGCAATTGCTCCATCTGTTCAAAGGCCATGAAGAGCGCAATGTAGAGTGCATTTAGAGGAGACATTAACTGCGTACCTTGTGACAGGATCTGTGACAGGATCTGCAAGGGTTAGATCGCTGGTGATCGTGACAGTTTTGTGGCATTATTTATTGATTGATAATTTTCACCACCTTTAAATTATTGTATCTCTACATATAAATATAGCACAAATTTAATAAAAAAATGTTCTCAAATAGCTACTGAAATGTATTGTTTATGAAGTACATCAATAAAAATCTTTGTATTTATTTACATACTGTGCATTTTTATGCGGGAACATATGAAAATGCGACCTCTGAAGGACAAGTAACAGCCTTCGATATGAGATGCAGATTCAGAGTTATAAAAATCCACAAGGTGTTTTTTAATTAGCAAAACATGTAAATATTATAAACGTAAACAGTAGCTGAGCAGCTTACATTGTAAGGCTCAATCATCAGGCACACTCGCTCCCGTTGGTGTTGTCAATTTGGCAACCTGTGTTTGCATCGGAGGAGAAGCGGTCGGGTGACAAAAAAAAAAAAAAAAACGCTGTCCAATATTTTGAAATTTGGACTGCAATGCCTAGTTTCACCACTAGTTCAATCCTACAAACTGCTCCTTTAATAAAAAATGCTGACTCCCACCTTAACTTCTAGATACTTGCATAAAAATGTTATAAATGAGTACAAAGTACCTATTGCGTTCATATTTAAATTGCACAACACTTATGTTGATATTGAATTGGGATACAAATAAGATTAAGACAGGTTTGGTGGTATGGGTAGGGTTAAGATGTAAGGGATGTGTCATTATACAGTAAATGTACAGTAATTACAAAACATCATTACAGATGTAATTGCATGCAGATTAATTTGAAAATGTTAGTACAATGTAAAAACGTGTATGCACATTTATAGACTACCTGACAAAATCTCGTCGTTGATCTCAGTTGTAGGAGCAACAAATAATAACTTGACTTCTAGTTGATCATTTGGAAAAGTGGCAGAAGGTAAATTTTTATGGATGAATCATCTGTGGAACTGCATCCCAATCATCACACATACTGGAGAAGACCTATTGGAACCCGCATGGACCCAAGATTCTCACAGAAATCAGTCAAGTTTGGTCAAGAAACAATCATGGTTTGGGGTTACATTCAGTATGGGGGCGTGCGAGAGATCTGCAGAGTGGATGGCAACATCAACAGCCTGAGGTATCAAGACATTTGTGCTGCCCGTTACATTACAAACCACAGGAGAGGGCAAATTCTTCAGCAGGATAGCGCTCCTTCTCATACTTCAGCCTCCACATCAAAGTTCCTGGAGGCAAAGAAGGTCAAGGTGCTCCAGGATTGACCAGCCCAGTCACCAGACATGAACATTATTGAGCATGTCTGGGGTAAGATGATAGAGGAGGCATTGAAGGTGAATCCAAAGAATCTTGATGAACTCTGGGAGTCCTGCAAGAACGCTTTTTTTGCCATTCCAGATGACTTTATTAATAAGTTATTTGATTCATTGCAGAGATGTATAGATGCAGTCCTCTAAGCTCATGAGAGTCAAACACAATATTAATTTTTTTTTTCACTGCACCATGACTTTATACTGTACATTATTTCTGTTAAGTGACAAGACTTTTGTCTAAGCAAAGTCAGACCTTACTGTCCTAATTAAATAATTAAATATCAAGGCATGATCATATTTTATTTCGGTGAAATCAGCGTAATCTAGAGGCCTTTGCCTTTCATATAAGCCATTTCTAATACTAAATGATCAACTAGACGTCAAGTTATTATTTGTTGTTCCTAAAACTTGGATGGGCGACAAGACTTTTGTCAGGTAGTGTATGCATTGTACCAAATGCCAATGCCAGCACTTCACATGTTAAAAATTATACAAGAAACACACATGTATCATAGTTTTGAAAGATGTAAAAGTTCCAGAAACACACGTGTCACACCTGATTTTAACATGTGATTTCACACCTGAAGCTTATGTGGTTTATCTGTAAGAGATATAACATGATTTTAACACATAGGTAACCCTGTGCATTGGTGATTTTAATTTTTTTTGTTAAAGATTCAACTTGGCCAAGGATTATAGCATAGCATTGCTTTTTTCCTGTCTGTTTTCTCTTTTAGGAAAAAAAGAATTTTTAAAATATACATTATGTCCTGTATTGTTCATTGTCATTGTACTGACACTATAAGTCCCGTGTGAATTGTGCTGTGGGTTTTTCCTTATTAGTGCTTCACCCCAGTGCAGTTTATTTTTGGCTCCAGACCACAGACAGCATCCTGCCATAAATATAAGCCAGCATTATTTGTATTCTGCACCACTGTCGGTAAGCCATTGCAGAGCAGGTCTATTTTTCAACCTCAGCCCAGAAATATCATCGCGCGCCACCCACTGCAAACAGGACGGAATACAGATGTGCCCCAACGGCCCATTTATTATTCAGATCTATCTGTAGAGCGTCATATAGGCCGCTTTCCATGAATACAGCACACTTTGGTGTCCCATTACGTTTGTTTTGATAAGACGTTGAAGACACAATTTCAATGTTACTGTACAAGTATGATGATATGGAATTTTTAACACATCAAATATCTGTATGTCCTATTTTAAAATTAGTTTTTTGGTCTGTGCCACATCACAACCACCTGATTATTTTCATAGGAAAAACATATGAAATAGGGGGCGTGGTGGCTCAGTGGTTAGCACTGTCGTCTCGCCGCAAGAAGGTCGCTGGTTCGAGTCTCGGCTGGACTTTCTGGTATTTCTGTGTGAAGTTTGCATGTTCTCCCCGTGTTGGTGTGGGTTTTCTCTGGGTGCTTTGGTTTCCCCCAAAAGACATGCAGTATAAGTCAAATGGATGAACTAAATTGGCCATAATGTGTGAACGTTAGAGTGCATGGGTGTTTCCCATTACTGGATTGCAGCTGGAAGGGCATCCACTGTGGAAAAGATATACTAGAATAGTTGGCGATTCATTCCGCTGTGGCGACCCCTGATAAATAGGGGACTAAGCTGAAGGAATGATAGATTTTTTTAACGCTGTAAGCTCCATTATATGTTTTTAAACACTCTAGGTCTGATGTGTTGCATTTTTTTTCTGTGCTGTCCATGGTGTTTGTCCTGAAGTGATTTTGTTTTGTGTGTTTGTTGGGATCTGGGTCACTCTTAGCCCCAGGTATTGAACCATCAACAGCAAGAATGTGTTTTGTGCTGTGGCATTTTTGCTATTTTGTGAGTTTTACTCTTTCACAAGCAATTTGTTTGAAGAGTGTCACATAGCGGGAAACTATATGCGACAGTTCTTTTAGAGACTGCAGCTGCATTTGCGTTTCACACACCAAATCCTGTCATTTGCTATGAGAAATCATAGCAATTGGGGTTTTCATGTAAAGTTTCATATGCAGATTTGCTACAGCGACCCACAGAACGTTGATAAGGTAGAGACTGACATCTGTGTGAGATGATGTTTGTATATCAACTATTTGGACCATCAGCAAAATGTTGCTAAAATTACATCAACTTGTTAAATCTCTTAAGTCCATTATCCACTTAAGTAGAAAGAATTTTAAAGAATTGTTTAAAAATGTATATATGAAAATGATTTTTTTTTTCCCTCAGACACATTTTCACAATAGAAGAAAATAGTTTAAAAAAAAAATTCAGTCTTGGGTTTGTTTCACAGCTGTACAATCTTAATTTATTAATTTGCAGTTCCGACTTTTTTTAGAATTATTACTTGGTTTCTTACAATTCTCATTGCTCTGTTAAACATCATTTGGGAAATATTTAAAAAAGTACAAAAAATTCAAAGGGGGGCTAATAATTCTGACTTCAACTGTATATATTGTGATTTAAATATAATTTTGAATATAATTTCTCAAACTACATATCGCAATGTCAGTTTTTTCCAATATCGTGCAGCCAACGGGATAGTTCACCAAAAATGAAAATTAGTTCCTCATTTATTCATCTTTACTAGTTCCAAACCAGTTTGAGTTTCTTTCTTATGTTGAACACACAAGAATACATTTTGAAGAATGTTGGAAACATGTAACTGTTGACATCCATACAGTATAATTTGTCTGTTTGGTTATTGCCAGCTTTCCTTAATATATCTTCATTTGTTCTCAACAAGATAAAGAAACAGACAGGTTTTGATAGTGAGTGGAGAATGAGTAAATGATGACTGAATTTAAATTTTTCTATCTTTTGAACTATCAATTTAACAAAAAGGTATGATTTCTTTAGCAGGAAATTGACTGTAGTTGACTTGAAGGGATTGTCATTTATCTGTGCTTTTATAGTTGCACTGTAAAAAATCCTGGGTTCCACCCATTCAATTTGTTTTGGTACAACATAAAGGAATTAAGTTATTTTATTTATTTTTACAAATTTAAGTGGTTTGAACATAAAACAATTTTGTCTCTCAAAATCCTCAAGAATTTAGTTGTTTCAGCTCATTTTAAATAGGTAGTTTGAACAAACAGCAAACGTCTTTTTTGAGTGTGTAATATGAACTCTATTGCTATTCTTTCCAAACCATTTTAAAACAATATCATTGTCATTATCATCATCCTTAGTCCTCCTTATCCGGGTCATTTTCACTCGTTCATCCCAATTCCCTCTTTTCACATTGTCCATATCCTCTTATTTCTGTTGGTTAGCTCTGCTTCAGACTGCTGCTCTAAATCCTCTTTTGCGGCTCAAGCCTTTCTCTGGCACTTGCTCTTCCTGCATCATCAGCCGTTTGGATATATACGTTAAACACATTAACCTGGTGGCCCGCTCTCTTTAAGACCAGTCACATGATCTCACTTCTGCCTTAGCTTAACCTCAGCTGCGTGTTGCTCCTCAGAGCAGTTTGAATAAGGACCCTCAATGGAGCCCCTACTGCACACACCGCGGTATGTATACAAACTACAGTATTGCTTGAGGTTGACGTTGTATGACAGTTGTGTTGGGAGTATTTGGTTACAAAGAAACTAGTTACTGTACTTAAATTGCTTTTCTGCTGAAAAAGTAAAGTAATTGATCACAAAGAATCTAGTTACTGTATATGATGATTCTGCTGAAGAAGTAAAGTAATTGGTTACAGCGAAACTAGTTACTGTACTTCTATGACGTTTCTGCTGAAAATGTAAAGTAATTGGTTACAAAGAATCTAGTTACTGTACTTAAAGGACGTTTCTGCTGAAAAAGTAAAGTAATTGGTTACAATAAAACTAGTTACTGCACTTAATATTTCTGCTGAAAATGTAAAATAATTGGTTACATCTAAACTACAGTAGTTACTGTATTTAAATGATGTTTTTGCTGAAAAAGTAGTAATTGTTATAAAGAAACTAGTTACTGTACTTGAATTACTTTCTGCTGTAAATGTTAAGTAATTGGTTACGAAGAATCTAGTTACTGTATAGGATAATTCTGCAGAAAATATAAAGTAATTGGTTACACAAAACTAGTTACTGTACTTAAAGGACGTTTCTGCTGAAAAAGTAAAAAAATTGGTTACAGCTAAACTAGTTACTGTACTTAAATGATGTTTTTGCTAAAAAAAAGTAAAGTTATTGGTTACAAAGAAATTAGTTACTGTACTTCTATGACGTTTCTGCTGAAAAAGTAAAGTAATTGTTATAAAGAAACTAGTTACTGTACTTAAATGATGTTTTTGCTAAAAAAAGTAAAGTAATTGGTTACAAAGAAATTAGTTACTGTACTTCTATGACGTTTCTGCTGAAAAAGTAAAGTAATTGTTTTAAAGAAACTAGTTACTGTACTTGCATTACTTTCTGCTGAAAAAGTAAAGTAATTGGTTACGAAGAATCTAGTTACTGTATATGATAATTCTGCTGAAAAGTAAAGTAATTGGTTACAAATAAACTAGTTACTGTACTTCTGCTGAGAAATTAAAGTTATTGGTAACATTAAAACTACAGTAGTTACTTTACTTAAATGACGTTTCTGCCGAAAAAGTAAAGTAATTGGTTACAAAGAAACTAGTTACTGTACTTTTTCAGCAGAAAAGCAATTTTAGTACTGTAACTAGTTTCTTTGTAACCAATTACTAGGCCCACACGGAATCTGCGGGTGCAGAAATCCACAGATTTTTAGCCCATCACTAAGTCCATGTATTTACTTGTGTTAATGTGTGTACATTTATATTTATTCAGTGTTTTAATTAATTTCACAAATATTATTGTGATATAAAAAGTGTAATATTAAAATATTCATATGATTTATTTACAATACAGTTTGTAAAGTAATATTTTTTAGTTTTTTAGTAGGTATATTATATAAGAGACTTACCTTTTTTTTTTTTTACCAAATAAGTGGTTCTAATATCATTTGCATTGTAAACATTAAATAAAAGTTAAAAATGTATTATTTTTTGTCATATTTTAAATCTTTAGTTTTGATACTCCCAATTTTTTTTACTAAATTCTCAGCAGAATTGGCAAAAAATGTCCTGATTCTGTCTGGCCCTACCTATTACTTTACTTTTTCAGCAGAAAAGTGGTTTTAGTAAAGTAATTGGTTACAAAGAATCTCGTTACTGTACTTAAATTGCTTTTCTGCAGAAAAAGTAAAGTAAGGCATTACTTTGAGGTTTTAGGGCATTTAATTTAGTTATTTATAATTTACTTGCCTTAATACTAGGCATGAATAATAGTAATATGCAATTTGTAAAATAATTATATTTTTTTTACTAAAGAACATATGTTGTTTATCAAGATAATTGCATATGCCTAGAAAAATCTGAGATTTTTTTAAGATACAAATTCAGAGTAGCAGAGTAATTAAACATTTTTTTTGTTATTCAGATATTTTGCTTATTAACACATTTTTTATTTGTCTCAAAATTGTACATGCTTAAGAAATAATGAAATGTATGGCAATATATGATATATATGAAATATGGTGTCATTATATATTTATTATGTATACGTTATGTACAGTCAATACACACATGCATGCATAAATGAGAAAATTAAATAATAAAATGTATTTTTATTTAGATATAAAATATATGATACAAATGACATATAAATGGAAATATCTATGCAAAAAGATTTTGTATAGTTTTTATTCATATAATACATATAGAAAATAAATATATCTAATACACATAAACATTTGAAATCAGAATTATTAGCCCCCCTGAATTATTTTTTTTCCCGAATTTCTGTTTAACGGAAAGCAGATTTTTTTCAACACATTTCCAATCATAATAGTTTTACTAACTCATTTCTAATAACTGATTTCTTTTATCTTTGCCATGATGACAATAAATAATATTTTACTAGATATTTTTAAGACACTTCTATACAGCTAAAAGTGACATTCAAACACGTAATTAGGTTAACTAGTCAGGTTAGAGTAATTAGCCAAGTTATTGTATGATGATGGTTTGTTCTGTAGACTATCGGAAAAAATATTGTTTAAAGGGGCTTTAAAAAAGAAAAAAAATTCAAAGGGGGTTTAATAATTCTGTCTTCAACTATATGTAGCGGTGCGTTTTAGCAAATGAGCCTGGGTAGCCAAAGAACCTTCTAGTTAAACAAAAAAAAAACCAAGTTGAAACAATATAAACTTTTTTTTTTTGTCATGACTAATTGATCATATAATTTTTACGATCTTGGAATGCAGAGAAGTTTGGAATTAATCGTTTGTTTGGAAAAGAAACTTTTAATTTGTATGCGATTAATTGCAACTAACCTTTGCCATGCACTTCTTTTTCCAATTTTTTTCTCCTGTTTGAATTTAAGAGTTTAATTTCCATTGTCTATGTGTTAAGATTTCTGTGCAATTTTAGCATTTAGTCAAGTAAATAAATTACTTATTGAGTAACTAAGTTAGCTTTCAGAAAAAAATATTAGAAAAGAAATTTAAAAACAATTTTAACTATGTAATTTACTAATTACCAACACTGGACATCAGTCACAAAATGTGTGCATGATTCTACAAACAACTCTGGGAAATCCGTTTCTGTAGACAGGCTATTGAGTTGGGATTTTGGTGGTCAAAATAGATTTAAAAGCAATGGGTTTTTTAGTAAACAAGAATTACCTTGCAGCTTTTTGATTGCGCCTTTTATCCGCATCTCTGGAAATTATCCTTAAATGGGGAATTTGCCTTGAGATGCGTTTAATCAATAGCAGGAAAATAACAGCTCTTAGACTAAAAGGCAGATTTGCAGTAAGTTGGAAAGGCGACCGCCTCACGCAGACGGGAGTGAAGAGATTTGTAAGGATTGAGAAGTCTCTCTTTGGAGAAAAATACAAGAAAGCAATTATGTCTGGCCAGGTCTTACTGGCTTGTTCTTCAAAACACAGAGAGCTGCTGTTTTATTTGCTGTCACTTTGCCAGTTCAATATACGCTGAGTATCCGGAGTAGTGAGAATTTATTTGTTTTGTCAGATCTTTGATCAACTGATTGTTTTTGTTTTTTTCTCAGGTGAAGTTTAATAGATTTCTTTAGTGTTTTTTTTTTCTCATTGAATATTGTTCAAGACTTTTATTTTTGAAGTACAATCAAACATTATTTTGCTGCTTGCTGGGAACATGTACATGACACTGCTTTCAACCATAAGAATGGAAACCTTTCATCCATTTTAACTGTTCGTTTACACAACATTTGTATTTGGAGGCCTCAAAATGCTTTTGAAACTTTCATGCCTTTAAAAGGGGGTTCAAATTGTATTGTACTGTGTTACTAGCTATGTTTCCATGCACCTATTTGTATGCGCATATTCAAAAAATGGTTGATGGAAACGCCAAGATGCACATACATTTTGAAAATGCATATGCGCTAGAGGTGTGAACCTACACTGGTCTCACGGTTCGATTCGGTTACGATTATCATGCCATCGATTCGGTTCAATTCGATATCTCGGTGCATCACGGTGCATTGACGATGCTTTCCAAACCCAATTTTATATTTTCTTCACAGCGCAGCAATTCTTGTATTAAAATGTATAAATATATTTATATTTATATACTAAATGTAATACAATTTTGTCCTTTAATGCAAACAGTCAGATATATGAACTGTACCTTTTAAAAACTCAAGTACATGCACAGAACAACCCGAGCATTTATAGCAAATAAACAAATATAAATATGCTGCTCGCTTTCTGAGCCTTGTCTGGCGATTTCTTTCTTACACCCCTTTGATTGGTCACGCGCTCAACATAAAGATCTGCGATTGGCTCTTACGCGCTGGCGCTCTGCACCGATGATAAACACTGATACACGGCAGCGCAGTGGCGATCACAGCTGATCCATGGCACTGGATCCATGATAGATGCGGTGGGGGAAACTCTGCAGACACTCGCTCGAGTCTGTATCCAGAAGTAACATTGTAACAGCCGAGAGGAGATGAAAAGTCACACCAGCAGGTCAAATGGGCCACAGTGAGAGAGAGAAAAGGAGTACTTTCATTTTCTCAATCGCAGTGAAATAGGGGCTTCTGCAGTAAGTGTCAGTGAAAGACTGTTCAGTAAACACACACGCAGTGAAATTGTGCACATTTTCTGATTTTTTTAAGTAGTTGAAGTGTTTTAAATACTCGCGCTCGCCACACTCGCCATAGTAAGCTACAGAGACATAGCGGATATGAGATAAATGACGTCAGTACATAATAACCGGTTTTGATTATTACTGAACCGATACCGAATTGTCCGCTTCTGCATCGCGGTGCACCGAAGAAACAATTAGTTTTGACACCCCTAGTATGCGCGTAACTGAGTAGGATAAACTTTTTATTCGATAAGAAAAAAATGCACATAAACTATACGATGGAAACACTTACCAAACAAACTCCAGTATACAAATAAAAAAAGTAACGTGATTTTGTTATTTAAAAGATCATGTGATGATAAACGTGTGTGAATGGACAAACCAGCAGGCTGAGCACATTGTAAAACAACTGAAAACGCCTTCACCATTTCAGTATTAGTGTTATTATATTACAAATTACCTCCAGAATGGTCAAGAGCATCTGTGCTCTGCTTCTCATGCCTTCAAACGCCGCTACGCGTTCATTGCATGTCAGCATTTGTCTTTTGAGGCACAAGTAATTTCTCCCTAGTATTTATTAAATAAAGAAAAGATTCACTCTGCTTCTCCTACCACAGCAAATTCTGCTTTTACTGTTGGTATTTGGCGCCAGTTAATCAGGAAGTGACGATTTTGTTCTCTTTGACTCATTGGATGGAGTCAATTGTTGGAGTTAATTGCATGTCTTTTATGCCATATTCCAGTTTTGCACATAAATTTAATTAGCATCTTTGGATGGAAACATAGCTATTGTGAAAGTCACAGTATTAATTATTATTATTTAGGCCTATAGTAGCTCTGAAACATTCATGCAAACCAGGTGCTGCTCCGAAATGGCTTGCATCAGGTGCACAGCAGCAAGTTTGGCGGCGAACTATAGGCATATTATTATTAATATTATTATTATTATTATTATTATTATTATTATATAAGCCTTGCTTGGAAACAATCATGCAAACCAGGTTCTGCTTGGAAATGGCCATCTTTGCTCAGCATCAGGTGCACAGCAGCAAGACGTTTGGCAGCGAACTAGGACCTTATTTTAATGACAAATGTCTAATAATACTGCTAATTTACGTTTTATTTAATTTATCCATATGCAATGAATGTAAGCCTGCTAACTGTGTGTGGTTCAAATGATAGAATATGTCAACTTAGTTTTTAGATATAATTAAATAATAATAACTAAAAGCCTGGGTGCTGATCTGCAGAGGACTATTATTTTGAGGGCGACGTCACAAGCTCAGATTTGGTTGACTAATCGGTGTTTCAGCACCACCTACATGTGTATAATGAATTTTAATGTTGTTTATCCGTTTTCCTGCCCTAAACCAAAAAAACAAAAATTAAGCCAAAATCTCGTTTTTTCATTATTTTTTTTTGTGAGCAAACGAATAACCAAAAAACGTCAGTTTTCCTTGTTTCTTTTATTCCGTTTAAAACTGGTGGAAAACAAATAAGCAAATATCTTCTTTTTTTTTTTTTTTTTTTTTTTTGTGTTCAACAGAAGAAAGAAACTCATAAAGGATTAAAATCAGGGCTTAATTTGTGAATTGCGAGGTCCAGGGTAACGGATCCGGCATGTTACTCGAGGATGGAGAGGTGTCGCACACGAAAGTGGAAAGCGGGGGCTGGGGTGTTAGGAGTTAATGCGGTGGATGGCGGAGGGGTGTCGTGGACGAAAGTGATTAGGGTTGGGGATTCGCAGAAGAAAGTGAACAGCGGACAGGGGAGGAGGGAGGTTGAGGAGGGGGATTGGTAAAATGAGGTGCCGGATCAGATTTCAGAGGTGCCGGATCCGGTGTGCTCGGGCACAAATTAAGCCCTGATTAAAACCACATGAGGCAAAATAAAGAATGATAAAATAAAATACAATTTTGGGTGAACTATGCCTTTTTACTATTCCTTTTTATAGTTCACTGACCCTGAACTACACTGTAAACCCCAACACTCAACTTTATCAAATGAAATGAGTGTAGTTAACTCAAAATTTATGGAAAGTTCATTTTACTCATTTGAAAAGAGTTTTGAACTCAGTGTGAAAGGTAATGAGTTAATTAAATACCTCATTACTTCAACTAAAATGGAGTAAGTTCACAGTACTTAAATAAAAAAAATGTTTTAACTCAAATGGTTTGTCGCAATCAGTTTCCTCAAACGGTTTGAGTTGCCTTAACTTATTGGGTTTTACACTACTCAGTTGGTTTGAGTTCTCTTCATTTATTGGGTTTTACTGTGCTCAAATTGCTTCATTTACTCAAATAGATTAAGTTCACAGTACTCATTAGGATTAGTTTTTGAACTTAAATGGTTTGTTGCAATTGGTTTCCTCTAACGGTTTGAGTTGCCTTAACTTATTTGGTTTTACACTACTCAGTTAGTGTGAGTTCTCTTCATGTATTGGGTTTTACTGTGTTCACAGTACTCATTAGGATTAGTTTTGGAACTTGAGTTACCTTAACTTTTTGGGTTTTACAGTATATATTTAATTTAGGTGGTAAGACTGAGAGCTGTAATTATTTAATTCTGCTATTGGGGCATTAGCAAAAGTGTATGTTTTGGAATGAAGCTTAAGATGAGGACAGATGCACGTGTTGCTTTTGAGCAATAACTGCACAAATGCCAATTACATAAATGTCGGTATCTTGTGTCCTGCTTACTACTACAGTACATCAAGTTTAAAAGTAGTGTTTCTAGATATGTTTATAGGCAATGGAAGATTGTAGTAACATCCCTCAAGCAAACCTAAGTGGGTCTATTAAGAAATAACCCTAGCAACACCCTGGCAACCAGATGCTCCTGTTTGAGGCCGGGTAGGAAAAAAGTGTGGCCGGGTAGGAAAGAGCAGCGTTTACATGATATGTCTGCAAGCTGATGTTCTTATTAGGTTGTGTTTTCAGTCTCTGTGTTTGTTTGAAGTGAAGTGAGCACTCCAGGACACACTTTAAGCCGAGCGGTGGCCACGATAATCCTGCTTGATCAGAAAAAGTGGATTTACAGAGTTTTAACCGCAGTGTCCCAGTTAGCCCGGCTGATGAAAGCCAACCCCACGTCCTCAGCCAGCTTTTATCTTTCAATTCATCCATCCATCCATCCGTTTATCCCCGCGTCTTTCCCTTTCAGTGCATCTAAATCTCATCAGAACTGTTTAGCCTCTGGCCCAAGCTAAATTTGCAATGATATATTCAGTTTCGTACAAACACTGTTACATCACAGAGTTCAAAGCATGAGCCATTGAGTATATTATACAGTGGTATGCATCATATATTTCACAACAATGGCCGTCAGAGATGTTTGAATTAAAGGGGACGTATTGTGCCCCTTTTCATAAGATGTTAATAAAATCTTGTGTGTCCCCAGAAGGTGTCTGTGAAGTTTCAGCTCAAATTACTGCATAGATCATTTGTTATAGCTTGTCAAATTTGGGTGTGAGCAAAAACACACCGTTTTGGATGTGTCCCTTTAAATGCAAATAAGCTGCTGCTTTCCAGAAGAAGGTGGAGCTTTAACATATGCTATAAGTTGTTTTCACATGACGTCATTGATGACACGCAAAATTCAGATGGAGGGCAGGAAGTGATTCTTCTACATAGGAATCGCTATCAGAACATCAAAACGTTTCTGTTTTATGTTGTTTATAATTGTTTAAATCAGCCAAAATAAGAAATGCTGAACAGCTTTTATAGACTTCCAAAAGTTTGTGCTCATAAAAGGGGGAAAGTTCAAGAAACTGGCTGAAAACAAAAGAAAAAGCGGCATGTAATGAACATTTTTTTCAATACATCCATGTGTAAAAACTAATTTGAATGCGATAATTCGTTTGACAGCACCAATAAAGATTATATACAGGCCTAATTATGTGTATGCATATGTTAATGTGTTATATAAAAATCAAATGCAAACACCACCACACATATACAAAATCCAGGAAAACATAACGTACCCTGCCATGTAATCGCTGCGATGAAATCTCAAAATCTTTTGTTTTGCAATAATTCAAGTCTTTACTGGCGTTTCGGCAGAATAAACAATCGTAACGTGAACATTGAGATGCACAGCAGTGGTGAATGTTTATGATAAGTTCATTGACCGAATAAAAAAGATTTGCAACCCTTGGAACAAATTTAGATGGTTATTTTTGTGGAGCACTTTTCCCCCTTACAAAAATAAATAAATAATAATATAGACTATGCGTCCATGCTTTTGTATGCTTAAGTCTGTTATTTTATGATGTCTGGAAGATATCCGCATGGGGGAAAAAGTATAGTAATTTATAATAAACATGTTTTTGAATCACATAGTAAAGTGTATAATGTGTACAACTCTTTGTCAATGAATGCTGCTTAATACTGTAGCACAGTAAACTGATAAACTGTAATAAATACTTGGCCATCTTCATCATATAAGGATCATGCCCAACATATGTGGTTATTTTCTGTTTATATCTCCTTTGAAATATGGTATAAATCGCAAAAATACAGACTTTCCCATATGTCTCCCATTCAGTTTACTACTTCCTGCCCTCCATTTCGCACATCACCAGCAAACTGTAAATGAATAATTACAATTGTGCTGTATTGCTATTACTTTACAATTGTATTTCTTAATTTACAGTGCGCTCATAAATTCACAGTCTTAGGGCGTACTCGCACTATGCTATCCGAACCGTGCCCAGGCCCGTTTCCCGGATCGTTAGAGAAGTGTGAGTGCTATAAAAAATAAATAAATAAAAATTAAATGTTTTGTTAAAAATACGCCAAGTCAAGAAAACAAGCTAATTGGTAATAAATAAATAAAAAGATAAAAATACACTTTACTCTATTGGTAGGATTCTATTATCTGTAAAAAAATAAATAAATAAATATACAGTTTAAGTCAGAATTATTAGCCCCCCTGAATTATTAGCCCCCCTGAATTAATAGCCCCCCTGTTTATGTTTTCCCCAATTTCTGTTTAACGGAGAGATTTTTTTTTTAACACATTTCTAAACATAATAGTTTTAATAACTCATTTCTAATAACTGATTTATTTTATCTTTGCCATGATGACAGTAAATAATATTTTACTAGATATTTTTCAAGACACTTCTATACAGCTTAAAGTGACATTTAAAGGCTTAACTAGGCCTAATTAGGTTAACTAGGCAGGTTAGGGTAATTAGGCAAGTTATTGTATAACGATGGTTTGTTCTGTAGACTATTGAAAAAAAATATAGCTTAAAGGGGCTAATAATTTTGACCTTAAAATGTTTTTGTTTTTTTTTATTAAAAACTGCTTCTATTCTTGCCGAAATAAAACAAATAAAACTTTCTCCAGAAGAAAAAATATTATCAGATATACTGTGAAAATTTCCCTGCTCTGTTAAACATCATTTGGGAAATATTTAAAAAAGAAAACAAAAAATCAAAGGGGGCTAATAATTCTGACTTCAACTGTATATATATATATATATATATATATATATATATATATATGTGTGTGTGTGTGTGTGTGTGTGTGTGTGTGTGTGTGTGTGTGTGTGTGTGTGTGTGTGTGTGTGTGTGTGTGTGTGTGTGTGTGTGTGTGTATGTATATACGAGAAAACCCCCTCAAATCTCTCAATTAAATGAATATTTTCTATAGGATGCTTTACAATATTTTATTAGTGCATATACATTAGTTTAGTCAGTACTGATGCCAAATCTGGAGCTTATCTAACACCAATAACTTACAATAATGGTTCAAAAATTAGTACACCCAAATTTAAATGTCAGGGAAAAATATTAAATAAAATGTTTTAAAAAAGAGCAAAACTCAAAAGAAACAAAAAATATATACAATTTAAATGTTGTAGTTTGTAAAATTGTTTTGCAATATTTTGCATGAATTTAAATGCATTATCTTTCAATTTCTAAAAATGTTCTGTGACTAAAATATTATTTTTATAAATATATCTGTTTAATAAATCTGTTTTGTTCAAATGCACCGATATATATTACCCATATTCACTTAGAAATGGATAAAAATAATCATTTTTAAAATGGGGTGTACTCATATGCTGAGCACTGTATACATGTATGTGTAAAATGTACGTGTAAAAAGTCCATCACTCGACTGTACATAACAATAAATGTACATTTATGAATTATGCTAACGGTGAGCTATTTGTGGATAAATCTATTGACAGGTTCACTATAGGGACCCAATTACAGCACTTGAACATAGTAAGAGTTATAATATGTTCTTTTTAGTGTAACCAGTAATGCAAGCTGCCATTTATAATTTTTACATAGTAGCATTTTAAAACTGAAGAAGCATCACTACAAAGAGCTTTTTTACCAAAACCAAAGTGTCAGCCAAAATAATTGGGATTCACCAGAGTTTTGAATTAAAATGCACAGTGTGGTAAATCTTGAACCCTTCATTATAATCAGCAAGGCATAGAGATGGTGTAAATTAGAGATTTACTGTGCAGTGAACATGGATGGGTTGGTTGATTATAATGGGAGCATTCGTTGGAGAGCTGCAGGGATCAAACCATCATATGAGTGACAGCTTCAGTGATTTATGATGGGGCAGTTCTGGTACTGCTGTGGTGCTCACTTTCTGTGTCGTTAATTTGGAATCTGAATAGCAAATTTTGTTTTTGAATCATTTAATCCATCGCTGTGTGAGTTTGTAACATTCTTAAATTTGATATGGGGCAAAGATGGACATAGAGCTTCAAGTATTAACAAAATAAGAGTTTAATATGGCTTAATTCTTCCCACGGGAATCACTTGATGACATATTAAAGGACATTTTTTTAAGGATCAGTGCTGCCCTAAAATACTCATTCATTTAAGTTTTTAATCTTTATACTTTCCCACTTTTGACCCAACCACTGTATTACTCTAAATTGTTTAAAAAGAAATTTAAATTTCCATCGATAATGAACATTTCTCTCAGCCTCCTTTGTTTATGTTGAGTTATTTCATCTTA